>VZTN01008030.1:0-43380 GCA_013400515.1 Erpornis zantholeuca
ATACCAAACTTGTATCCTGTGTAATTCCATGCTCTTTCATTATGAGCAGAACTCTCCAGCAGAATTTCCTTCTTCTTTACATTGTCTGAAATCCCATATGTACGTTTATTATAAGAAAGTTTACGTCAACATAGAAGAATATATAAAAATTTGCATGACAAAAAGAGCATGTGTTGTTCAAAAAGAGCTGTTCAGTGCAGCTTTTATTGAATAGATAAGTATGAATTTGAGTAAAGTATACACTGATATTTTCCCAAGAATATTTTCAAGGCTCCAGGAGTTTATGATGCAGTGTACATACCTCAGGTAGAGTTGATGACTTTTGCTTTCTAGAAATCTTTGATGGATTTTTCTCTCTCAATATGTCCAGATGTTTCTAGACTTATCAAAACTTTAAGCATTTGTCTTTGGACAAATAATTTTTATTTTCTCATTAACTGTATGAAGAAGGAATATTTCCTTTATCTCTCTTCTGCCCTCAAGGGTTTTTTCTGTCTTGAGACCTAATATAAAATTGTCCCACTGTTTGGTAAAAATGCACTTATTCAAAGTTGTTCAGAAGAGCTGAGATTACATTAAAGAAACTATTTCAAGACAAACGAAATAAAATAAATTTGAAACAAAATAGAAATTATGTCTGTATACTGCATGCTTAATCTGTTAATAACTCGTTATATTTCAAGGATAGAAAAATGCTGAACAAGAGACTCATATAATAAGAGGGTCTAGATTAATTTAAATTCCTCAACTTTACCTAACAGATTTAATCAGTATCATATAATTATACCCCAAATTATTCCAAAACATACTCTGAATCTGAATCAATTTCTTTACAGAAGGATGAAGCCAGGAAAAGCATCAATGTTGTTAAATGGATTGAATCATTACAGTTGTAGTAATCCAGTTTTTTTCCTTAAAAATCCCACCCACATACACACTTCCTGCCTTCCCCCCTCCCCCCCCCAAAAAGGCTGAGCACAGAAATAAAAACACAAACAACCAAATGAAACAAAAATCCAAAACCGACCAAACAAAACAAAAACCCCAAACCAAGCAAACAAAAGAAATCAAAGCAGGAAGGGGCCACTCCAGTAACAAGTGAATGAGAGAAGCTCAGGTTTTGTCAACTTTTAGCAGAATGGAAAAGGGCAACAGTGTATCTATCTCCATTTTTCTCCCCTTTCACAGCTCCCAGCTCATCCTATCCCATCTTATATCACTTATCCTCTACTCTTTTTTATATATGTTTCTATATTTTTCTCATGAAATTTGATTTTTTTTCCCAAAGTTTTGTTTTTAATGCCAGGAAACACATATTTTCCAAGATTAACTTATTACTGAGAAAATTAAATATTTGGCTGTGTAATAACATCTCCAAAATACCATTTGGTGGAAAATTGAGTTGTAAGATGGATCTCAGTGATTTGGTAGAATTGTCAGAATGGAAGAATTCTGAAGATATGAAAAATCACCAGGAACTGGCCAGAATTTCAGTCACCTTTATTACTTCTTTTCCTGTTCATTCATTATTGATACATGAAGAATAACAGTCCCAAGAAGAAAAGGACATGAGCTATTGCCTCCAAAAGAAGCTATTCTTAAGCTCATCCAGTACTTAATATACTGTTTGTGGCAGTTTTTATAACAGCCTAAGGGAACTCTTTGGTATGTGGTTTAGCCAGCTGAGCTATATTTTACTTTAATATTTATATCATTTATTTTTCTACAGCAGTACACAGTGTGTCATACTTCAAAGATAGCCAGCATACAGATACAGTCTCCTGAAGATGAGAGGTAGGATAAAAGCTATCCAACACCACCTCTTTCCATAAATATCTACAGTATAGTATTTCCAATATAATGTACATTTTTGATCTTAATTCTTTTCTTATTATTCTCTCAGCTCACCCTTGATTCCTTCCTTAATATTCAATGCCCCTGGCAGCTGTTTTTCTAATGGTGGGGCTGTTGGGAGCAGTTAGAAAGAAAGTGGTTTCCCTGGAAACAGAAACGGTGATGTACCATGTGAAAGTTTTCAGAATGTTTCCACTAACTTCCATCCAGCAGTTTTCATATCTTTTCGAAAAATGAAGTCTGCCACCTTTTTCTGATCAATAGTACCACTCTTAAAAATGTTCAAGTACGGTTATTTCGTCTTTCCACTCCACAAGCTATTTATTACTTCTATTTTTATATGAAGCATAGTTTACTTCATATCAACACGTTTTACAAGTATATAAAAGATGTGCTAGCTCATGTTCAAGGAGCACATTTTCTTAATTTTCAGTAAGACTGCTGGTATTAAACAAAGCATCTGCTTACACTTGAACAATACAACTGCACTAAAAGGAACTTCTAGAGGTTATAATTTATATTCTCCATCAGTATTATTTTGCTCACTCTTTAATTCTAGCTAATTATAACCACACTTGTTGAAGCTTTGTAGCTATTTGATGAGGGAAAATCAAAAACACATGTTGCTTCACCCTGAACCCACTACCCCAGAATCTGTAATTATTGTGGACATATAACAGTCTTTCTCCCTTATCTCTGTATAGTCACCTCATAGCCCTCCTGACACAGAAACACTACATTTCTGGAAGATTCTTGAAACAATTGCTAGCTTAGAATTTGTATTTATAAACTAGAAATCAGACTTATAAATTTTGAAAAAATGGTTATTGAATTTTCCTATTGATGTACAATGGGATAAATATAGAACAATGTTCCAGCCTCCCAAGCAACTCATCACACCCATTTAAGAATGAAGATCAGGACCTAAAATAATCATCTAACCATATTCATCTCCAGACAGATCTTTTAAATCTCTTTCATCAATTTTCTAATGAGGCATTCAGGCCATTCACTGGCACCTACCAACGGGGAGGGACTGCTTTGTTAAACAGTTTCAGTGTGTATGTAAATAATGCAATTTAAATTGCCATAGCAAGGCACAAATAGTTTTTTGTATTTATATATCCTATAATTGCATCACCATTGGTTATGTAAAGAAGTACAAGAACAAATAATTGTATTCTGAAAATTACATATTCTGCCTTGCTTACGCTGACACTATATTTTCATAATTTTGTCTGCAATATTTGGGTTAAATTATTTGTTTTTCTCTTTAACTGTGCATCTTGTTTTTAGATGCATTCTTTCTTATTGTAGTTGATGTCTTTTCTACCTCTTTTTCAATTTAAAAGGTTATTTTTACATCAGTGACTTTTCATTGATTGTGAGGAGCCAAAGGCTGTGGCTTTGTTGTTCTTTTTCAAAGATAAAGAATGCATTTGCAGTTTGGCAGCACAAATAGGCTTCTAAACTGCTCTCATGCTACAGAAAGCTTTTCAGTATGGCTTGCATTACTTTACTATACAGGAAATTATAGTATTTCCTTCATTTGATTATCCTAAAACACTTCTCAAGCAGTCATTCATTATTATATGCAAAGTATAAGTTTGTTAGTAGTATTTTCTACATATAAAGATGAAAAACTTTAGGTCAGAGAAACTAAGCAACATCAGTACCTGAATTGTCTGCATCAGAGCTGAGACTAACATGACATGAGCAACAACAAAAGATTTGCTACTCCAGTCACCCACTGAAACCCACATTTTATGTTCATGAATCCACTTTTCTAGTTATGGTTGTTGGTTTGTTTTAAGTGTTTTGGTTCTTTTTTTTCATAATAACCAAGACCTATGGAATCTCATCTATATTGCAGTTTTGACTTCGTCACTGTCCAAATTATTGACGTGGGCAAGGTAAATGGGCAGTGACACATATTTGTATTTCTTTCCAATATTTAGAAAGTCTAGATAAAATCAATTTTTTAAATTAAAGGGAATATTTTCCAGTCCTTCCAAAATTTTTGTTACTTTTTTGACCAAACTATTTCATTCACCAATCTTTCTGGTGTCTGTGTGTGTTTTCTAAAGAGACAGAGCCCAGTGATGTTTTCCAGAATCTGGCATCCTCCATCCTAATGCCAATGCATCAATTTAACTTTTCTACTTTGTTTTATTTATTTAGGGTAGAAAAGTGTATTAATATCTTTTCAAAGATCACTTTCTTCAAACAGTATACCAAAACATTCAAACATCATAGTGGCAAGACATTGTCTCAATGCAGAAGGAAAAATTGTGGTTAGTTGCCCTGATTTTTTTTAATCTTGTTCTAAGAAGCATTAGAACTTCCAAATAATGCTATAACCTGCACAATGTATGGATAGTCAGATCACTCCTAGAGGTGTGTGATTAATCTTCCTTTACCAATTCCTATTTTGCCAAGCAGTAGGTCCAGGTCATTTAAAATAATTCTAGCAGTAAATAACAAAAGCAGGAAATTCCAAATCAACTGTGACAACCTTTCTGGATAGAAAAAGAAAAAAAATCTGAAAAGTTAGAACTACATTGCTACAGTACTTATAAGCTTTCATGACTAGTTCTCATGCATGCAAGTGAACTACCATTTGCTTATTTTTTGATAAAAGGGTGAGGTAAATAGTAGAAGGTTTTTGTTGTTTGGTTTTGGTTTTTGTTTTTCCAAATACAGAATTGATTGTCTTATCATTAGAAATATCAGCAAATAATGGAAATTATTTTTTTATCACAAAAATTTCTTTTGCTCCAAGAAAAAATAACTTTAGATAAAATAGCTAGTGTATTTCTGTTATTCCTTCTCTTGTTATCAGAGTCTGTTGGAAGTGTATATATCTATGCATGATTGCTAGATACAAATCAGGTCATAGAGATTGTTCATGGGGTACTTCACCAGAATTCCTTGGCATTATTTGAAGGGTTCCTAAGTCATATACTAAAATTCAATCAGCAATTTATGTGCCAGCTGTGGGTCTCAGATAGTCAAACTGTTATCTCATAATCTGTCTCAAAACTAATCAGGATAACAGTTGTGAAATAAGACCAGCATACTACTGTTGTGCATTTTAGACTGACTTTGAAAGAGAATTTATTTTGACGGGACATGGTGCTGTTAGTTTTTATCAATGGAACTCATTTAAGATGCTTTGAATCTCTTGCATTTTTTTGGGAATTAGACTTTGAACTGACATTTGCTGTGTCATAGCAAAGACAAAGTATAAGCAAGCAAAAGGTCATATTCTAGACTCAGCTGAGAAAAATAATTTTTCTTCTGATGCAACCTACAATAAATTTTTTTTTTGCAATCTACTATGATAACACAAATTTCACTTTGCAGTGAAAGTTGGAGCCATCTCTTAGACTAAAACCTCTGGAGAAAACTGGCAGGAGCAAGGTTTTTGTTTGCTTGTTTTGTTTTGTTGTTTTGGTGTTAAAATAATAAAATTTATAGCTAGACATATAATGGACAGACAAGTGATCACTGAGCTCAGGGACATACCAGTGTTCAGTGAAGGCCACTAATAGGAAGAACTGCCAACTCTCTGTTACAGAAAAGGACAACCTTATGGTAAGACTTCACACACTGTTGTCATGAAACTGTCACCGAAATTGAGTTGGGGAATCTGTAGAGTGAAGCATCAAAACAAAGAAGGATGTTGTCAGGGACTGAAAATAGTTTAATGCCCCAAACATTGATATAAAGTTTTGCTCATTATAAGAAGCTAAAACCAAAGAAACCTCCCTGAAGCCTGGGACTTTGAATTGGAAAGTCAAACTGCTCATTAGATAAAGAGAAACTCATTGTTCAATCTTCTCAGGAGAAGGGAAAGGTTTGCATCCACCAAAAGGCCAAAGCCACCAGCTGTGCTGAGGAGCATCCTCTGCTGAGCTTGGGGTGGGGGCAGAGCACAGCTCACAGAAGCCAGGTTTGGGGTGGGGGCAGAGCACAGCTCACAGGAGCCAGGTTTGGGGTGGGGGCAGAGCACAGCTCACAGGAGCCAGGTTTGGGATGGGGATAGAGCACAGCTCACAGGAGCCAGGTTTGGGGTGGGGATAGAGCACAGCTCACAGAAGCCAGGTTTGGGGTGGAGGCAGAGCACAGCTCACAGGAGCCAGGTTTGGGGTGGGGGTAGAGCACAGCTCACAGAAGCCAGGCTTACACAGACTCCCTCCAGCCAAGGGGGAATGAGGTGGCATAACCACCTGTCAGAGGCAATAAACACCCATCCTCTGGCACACAAACTGGCCCAGCTGTGGCACCCCCAACCCTACAGGGCACATCCACAGGACTCTCATGTGAGAGGCAGCTGAGGGGGAGTCACAATCCATCAAAGACCCCCAAAGTGCTGGGCCTTGCACCCCAGGGCTGCATGTGATGGAACAGACCCAGAGTGTGCTGTGAGAGACTGACCCTCCCCAGGGGGACATGGCTGGACATTGCCACCTGGCTCAGGGGATATAAACCCATGGGATTCTACACCTTTGGGGGGACCTTCACCACCAAGAAGAGCAGCTGGAGAGGATCAACAGAACATTGTTGGGATCCACAGAGTGGTGATATTTTCCTTATTCTGTTCCTGTCACTCTCTTTCTGTCTCCCCCCCACCTATTTTCTACTACCTTCTCTCTTTCTCTCTCTCATTTTTACCATTAACTATAACCCTTACTATTGCTGGCATTTGGTCTCATTCGCACCTTAATTCGGGCAGAGGCATTTCTTACAGCCTTATTAATAATTGGATCATAACAGATGTCCAAGGAGGAATATTTCAATTCTCAGAAGAAAAGCAGGGCAAAATAACCAAATGAAAATATTAACCTGAAGAAAAGAAAGAGTGTTTCATACCCAAACTATTCTTTCTGGATACTAGAAGAACAAGAATTCTCTGTTGTAAGAGCTTTCAGTGCTTTAAATTCTCATATATGCATAATTTCTCCCTTTGATTTTAGTTTATTAAATCTTCAGAGGTGTACTGTGTTTTTCAGCTGTAGCAGGAATTCTTGAAAATGTGTCATTTCTCAAGGACACATCCTAATGTAATGAAGAGAAGAAAAAATCTCAAGTTACAGATTTCAAACTCTGTGTTTTGGACCATGGAGGTTATCATTTGCCATCATAAGTTCTGTATTGATCAATGATTATAGGATGACAAATGACTCTCAAAGCACAGTAATTCAGCTTTTCTTTGTTTAAACACTCTGGTGTATATGCCTATAGTGTATTTCTCACAGCAACCCTGAGGCAGCCTTCAGGGTAAGTTTTCAATACTGCAAGGCTGCACATGTGGCTTCAGAAGGAGTCAGCAACTCACTGAACCCTTTCCAACTGTCACTGCCTTGTTATCATAGTTTTAGCACAATGCACAGGCCACTATTTTAATGAAGATATGTGAAATGTACCAAGACCTAGCTAGCAAGACTTTAGAAAATACTTCATTACAATTTTATTCAAAATGCTGTTTATGATCTAGTTGGAAATATCACCCATTCAGTTTAAACAACAGTAGGCTGCATTTCAGCCCAAAATATACCATTAAATGCTGGTATATTACATAGGATTTAAGCAGGCCTTTGGGTAATCTCCATATAATAGGACCGAATGAGGGTTAAAAATATTTATTTATAAGAGAAAGTAAATTGACATACAGCTCTTTTCTTAGCTGATAAATTACTTTCCAGTCAAATCCCAGTTCCTTTTAGCAGGTCAGTTACAGTTTGTTTGAACTGTTTGCTTATGCTTTTGCTGGGTCTCTGACAATCCTTGTTACAGAGTATTAATTCCTCTGCATGTCTCCATGAATGAAATATGCTAAATTATAGAATAGCACAGAAACAGTAATGAGCAATTAGCAAATTGTACTAATTTTCTTTTAAATAGATATTTCTGCAAGAATGACTGAAAACTTCAGAACCAGAAAACATCTATTTAAATTTCTGGTCAAGTTTCAACTAATTAGTCATAACCAGTAATATAGCTGCAGCAATTTAATTTTTAGTTGAGAGAAGGAATTAGTTAATTCTTTTCTCTCTCTCTTTTTACCTCCTTTTTTTTTTTTTCTTAAGTCATTTTTAATGCTCATTTAATTAAAAAACTAAAACAGGGAAAAATTGAGGTAAAATATTTACAATATAATAATAATCAAACACGTATACCTTGGTTTTGTTCCTGATATTGGAACAGCTTTTATGGATAAGAGAATTCTTAAACTGATTAGAAATCTTCAAGTGAAAGCCATCATGGCTAGCCAAGTGAAGCATTGAAGAATGAGTCAAAGAAAACTGTGTCTCTAAAGGCTGTTACCTCTCTGTATTAGACTAAATTAAATTACATAATAAGTTCTCATATACTTCCATATTATTCAGTGTTATGTTTTTTTTTTAAATTTATTCAAGGAAGGCAGATTCTCTGCTTTTTTAAACTTAAAAAGGGAACTACATTTACTGCCTAAAGTGTTGGAAATGCAGGGAAGAAACTTCTAAATTGAATGGCCAATGTCTGCGGTACAGTACAGTACATAGCAAAATTCAGTATAATGCTAATAACATTTTTTAAGATTCCTTTGAGGAAGAGGATGAGCAATAAAACCATTTAAAACACTTTTGTCATGTTGCTGGACTAGTAAGTAATTCTAAAGCATCTTTTGCTAAGATATGAGTGGTACCTTCTTAGGCCTTCTAGCACAATATAAAGATACATCAATATACCAAAAAACAAGTTTCAGTCAGCATGAAGGTGAACATGAATCCAAATCTGACTTTTCATATGCTTTATAATTATCACCTACTAAAATTTTGCAAGACAGCACTTTATTTTCTTTAGTAATCTCTTTCACAATACTAATCTTTCATGCATGTGTGGGTGTGCTCATTGCAATTATAAAGGCCATCAGAGGCTTCACGTATTTATGTCTACCTTTCACTCTTGCTCCCTAATGATTTAACATAAAGGACTGAAACTGAAAGCTGCAACTCTTGTAACAGGCCCTTAGAGTCTGTATTCAATACTGCCAGAATAGGTAAAGAAGATAACACTATGAATTCACTTATAGAAAAACCTAGGTGGTGACTGCAACAGGAACAGCAGCAAATAACAAAAACCTATTTAGCAGGAAAAAAAAATCCTGCCACTACTGAATGTACACTTTAGAGTAACAAGACCGTCACTGTACAGATGTCATGCTTTACTGTTTTGTGATCCACAACAATACTTATACATCTTTCAAGCAAATGGTTATAGGGCTGAGCATGCAGAAAGCTCAGCTATTGTAGGTACAGAATTGATGTCCTTCAGAAAGCAAGTGATTAGTACTTTGCTAATAAGGCAGTACATAGGATGCCTCAGTTCTTCAAGACACACTTATATTAGTGTAAAATATAAATATGTAGATTAAGAAATATTCAGGTATGGCATCAAAAGTTACATATGTTACTGATAATGACTGCTGTTGGAATATACGCAGTAAAAGACTGAAGAACTTATTACAACACATGCAGGAGTCCTGCAATGAAACTGATCACCACACACTGAGGAGTTCCTGATCCAGTGAACTATTAGCCTGAGCAGGTGCTGCCTGTGCTGCTCTGTGCTACCTGTGTGTCACTGTGCCATCACACCTGTGCTGTGCTGTGCTGTGCTGTGCTGTGCTGTGCTGTGCTGTGCTGTGCTGTGTTGTGCTGTGCTGTGTCCATCCCTGGCTGCAGGAGAACCTCAGCAGTGCTGTGCTGTGCTGTGCTGTGCTGTGCTGTGCTGTGCTGTGCTGTGCTGTGCTGTGCTGTGTTGTGCTGTGCTGTGTCCATCCCTGGCTGCAGGAGAACCTCAGCAGTGCTGTGCTGTGCTGTGCTGTGCTGTGCTGTGCTGTGCTGTGCTGTGCTGTGCTGTGCTGTGTTGTGCTGTGCTGTGTCCATCCCTGGCTGCAGGAGAACCTCAGCAGTGCTGTGCTGTGCTGTGCTGTGCTGTGCTGTGCTGTGCTGTGCTGTGCTGTGCTGTGCTGTGTTGTGCTGTGCTGTGTCCATCCCTGGCTGCAGGAGAACCTCAGCAGTGCTGTGCTGTGCTGTGCTGTGCTGTGCTGTGCTGTGCTGTGCTGTGCTGTGCTGTGCTGTGTTGTGCTGTGCTGTGTCCATCCCTGGCTGCAGGAGAACCTCAGCAGTGCTGTGCTGTGCTGTGCTGTGCTGTGCTGTGCTGTGCTGTGCTGTGCTGTGCTGTGCTGTGTTGTGCTGTGCTGTGCTGTGCTGTGCTGTGCTGTGCTGTGCTGTGCTGTGCTGTGCTGTGCTGTGCTGTGCTGTGCTGTGCTGTGCTGTGCTGTGCTGTGCTGTGCTGTGCTGTGCTGTGCTGTGCTGTGCTGTGCTGTGTGTATCCCTGGCTGCAGGAGAACCTCAGCAGTGCTGTGCTGTGCTGTGCTGTGCTGTGCTGTGCTGTGCTGTGCTGTGCTGTGCTGTGCTGTGTGTATCCCTGGCTGCAGGAGAACCCTCGCCCACCCAGCGTTAACACAGGAGCCTCTAGGCAGCTCCCACTCAGCACGGGTAGCTACACTAACTCCGTTGCCTTTATGTAAAAGTGTTGCCACAAACTCACACATCTTATCTGTTTCACAGTAGAAACTATGTTTTCTTTTAAGATAATCTTGTAAGAGCTCAAAAGACCAAGATGGGGTAACTTTTTCATGGATGAGATCTGCACAGTGCTCAGAACCTTGATTAAAAGCCTGTTTAACATCCCAGAATTTAGACTTTCCAGTATCTGAAGAGCTTAATACTATATCGTCCTCTCTTTCTTTATAAATTTAACTATAGCTGATAACTATAGCTGATAACTGTGACTATACTATATGATAACTATATAAATTATTAGTGTTAACAAAGTTAAGAAATGGCATTTACTTTACGTAATACTTTACGGAATACAAGTTCCTTTCTTACAGGAATAATAATGGACCAGGACCTCCTGGTCAGAATAAGCCCTCA
Source organism: Erpornis zantholeuca (assembly GCA_013400515.1). Lineage (NCBI taxonomy): Eukaryota > Metazoa > Chordata > Aves > Passeriformes > Timaliidae > Erpornis > Erpornis zantholeuca. Next base: position 10,845 of record VZTN01008030.1, read on the forward strand.
TAGATGAAAACAAGCACTAGGAAATTAAAGATACATTTTAAATATATATATAGAGAGAGCAATGTCTTGGATTTGGGAAAGCTGAATAAAAAACTTAAGCGATTTTCTTTCTGAGTCTGTGATAAAGATAGTTGGATGAGTTCCTGTTTGATGGAAGAAATAAATTGAGCAGTCAATTTTAACAGGCCTGCAGGCAAACTGCAACTCACCAAAATGGGAAACATAAAAATGCAGATCCCATGAAAAAATAAGTCAATTTTCTCAATCATATAAGAATGCAAGTGTGGAAAATATAGATAATCATGGACAAAGGGATTTTATATTGCATTAAGAAATGAATAGGTAGAAACAAATGATGTATGATGTGGCGATGTACTGCTGGAGTGTGGACAACAAAGAGAAGAAAGCAGGAGCTCTGTGAAGCATTGTGATTGTTCGTTTCAGAATTTTTATTTCAAATTCAAAATCATTATGTAAATAGCATTGCATTTCATACCTTTTAATTTCATCAGAATTCAGAAGATCATAGATGTACTTCAAAGGAGTAAAATGTATATATCAACAAACATTAGTTCTCACTCAAAATATGATTAAGTTAATTAAAACCAAGTATTTCCTGAAACCAAGAATTTAGCAGGATCTGCAGAACAGTTTGGATATATTATGGGTAGGAAGGGTGTCCTCAAGTCTTTAAAACAGGAAGTTAGAGCAATGGAATAGGAGAAGGGAAAGAGACACACAAAGAAAAGAAAATTATTACCTTGCATAATAATTTAAACCAAATCGTTGAGATTCTTACTGATAATTCTCATGATGATTGGCCAGGAAAGATCCCTAGGGAATAAATTATGGGAAGATAATGTTAATTTCAGCACAGAGTAAGTGACAAATTCAGTGTTATTATCCATGATCAAACTACATGTCATAAAAAATTAAATTGGCAGCATAAAACTGGAAAGAGAATTAAAGCAATCAGAATTAAATCAGAAGCAGAATATTTCAATATGTTTTTTGTGGGCAAATGCATATATCCAACATATAATCCCAAAATGGATGCCCATTATGGTAATGAAAACTGTCATCAGAAACATAGAAGAATCACAGACTAGATGAGAATTGGATTCCAACAAGCCAAAAGGAAATCACTTTTGGGAAAGAAATTGAGACAAAGGGTGATATTGTCAAATAAAGAATAATGCTGATGAAGGACTTGGAGCACCTTGAACCAACATTTAATCAGAATCATATTTTTTCTCCTTTCTATTCTGTAATTTCAAGAAATTCACTGAGCTTGTTCTGGCTTGGAGAAGAAATCTTCAGTGCAGGCACAGATTTCTTGTAGTTAGCTCCAATTCTGTGTGAGTTTCTTCTTCTATTCTTAGCATACATATATTGCTGTAATATATAAAAGACCTTAACTGAAGAAATAGCTTGAAATAAGGCTTAGAAGCTTTCAGCTGTCTAAACATAGACATAAAGTGCTCTTTTAGATTCTGTTGAATATCTTGCCAGTGCTGAAGTTGCAGCTTCAGATGGCACAGGTCTTCCATGAAGACCGCTTTGCATCTGCTAGCAGACATCACACAATAGCCTAGACCATTTCCAGACAAGTCAACTCCTTCCTGTCTGGTTTGTATGCCTATAAAATTACTGAGCGGACAAAACAGTTGTGAAAATCAGACTTTTTTTAAAATTATTTATAAAGAACATTAGTATTTTGTTACTAAGCAATCATTTTGTTGAGAGCTGCTGAAATCACTAATATAAGCATAAAATAACATAAAAATGATGAGGTTGAGTAACTTGTTCCATTCTTGGTTTTGTTATGATGCTGAACCTGCAGCATCTTCAAACAATCTGCTTTCCCACTTACTATTAAAAAATGAAAAATCATTCAGTGTTCAGCAAAGATTATTGAGATGCTAGACACAAAGTCAAATCAACTGCAGAAAGAATTCACATGTATGTAACGGGGTTAAAATCCTCGAGTGCTATGGCCTAAAAAATTAATTTTTTTTCTTGATGATAGAAAAGAGTCCATGTAGAATCTCTGTGCTTGTCAGAGAGAAAGCAAAGTAGAGAAACTGCTTAAGGGACAGGAAAACAAAAAAGTGAAGGAGTGAAGGAAAGTTGAGGTCACATAATATTACTCAGTTTTTTTCTCACAGGACACTAGCTAGTTCTTGCATAGCAAGGGAAGGATACTGCATGAGGGGAACGAGGATAACTTGAAGGAGAGAAAGTATTGAATTAAAAGCTAAGGCTAAAAGCACAGGAATTCAATGGAGGAAATTGAGTGGGTCATGCATATTCTAGTATATATTTCTAAGGGGTAGAGACAGAAAGGTGAGTGATGTGGCCAAGTGGGTGAATTTTGAAGCAAGAGAATGGGACAAAGAAGAAAACATGTAGAAGAATGAAAGCCAGGAGAGTCGATGATCTGTAATTGATGGTAGGAGGTTTTGATTTGTTTGCTGACAGTTTGCTTTATGGAACTAGTCCACTCTGATGGGAGTGGAAGGTCACTTCTTTCCCAGAAGATGGTTGTGAGTGGTCAGCGCTGGGAAAGTTCAGAAGCAGCCAGGAGGAGAGGAAGCAAGGGGGGACAATGTTGCCCAGGTGAAGAGACTGAAGCTCTTTGGGTACACTGATGTATTATTTTTAAAGGAGAGCCAAAGAAAACAGTTTAGGTGCTAGACAAATTGAAGTCCCATCATACCATATCATACAAGGAAAGAGAAAATACTTCAAGAACAATGATGAAAAGACTAAGCAGACACAAAATTAATGCATATAGATTAGAAGTCCACTGAGAGTGCTGACGGACCAGCATGTGATTTTGAAGGAAGATGAAGGAAAAAGCAGTGCAAGCTTGGTGCTGCAGTGGTTCTGCACTGATTAAGTACTTAGTGAAGGGTTAAGTACTTAAAGCTCCCTAAGAACTTCAGTCTGGGTTAAGTGCACTCAGCATGTGGCTCAGTGAGCATTAAAGAGCAAAAACTCCCAGTTATTGAGGCTACAGCAGGTTGCCCTCTGCAAAATTATTAATATCCTGCACAAAGCATGAATTTTTTTAATGAATTGCAAAAATAAATAGTTTTGTTTATTTATTAAATTTGTTCCATGTATCTTTCTTCATTTATAATCTGAAATTTGGCAGTGAAATAGAGTATTATTATCTATGATGATATGCATATTAAAATTGAAAATTTGTGGCCACAAAATATTTTGTTTCCCAAACTCTTCTGAGTAGCCAAAAGTACAGCTACAGGAAGCATTTTTGTGTCATCATGTTTGAATCCTTTATCACAGATATGTCAAAACTCTGGATATTTATTAAAATAGTTCCTATTTAGTTTGCCTACTCAATGAAGATTTTTTCATTGGCATGCATCCATTGAATATGTATATTTCAATGCAGCCACACTCCCACATTGGAATACATAAAATGCCTTTGATAAAAAATGCCCATCCTTTTATTTAATATGAAAACTCAATGTCATATTGGTTTCATATTCATCAATGCTCTTTAAATGTAATAACCTTGCCATAATACCTCTTGTACTTAGATTACAACTCATTGGCAGAATTTAGTAATTAGCCTTGAGATGAAATCCCTCAATTTGACTGATTAATCTGATTCGGAAAAAAAAAATCAGATGACCATGATGAGAGAAAAAAAGAGATGTTCCTACTGCAATGCAGCTATAGATACTTTTATAATTTGGTTGGTATGTAAAGCTGTATTTGGTTTACATGGCAAGGGGTGTTTTGGAGTAGGCTGCAGCTGTGATCTCTGTGAGGAAAGGTCATGGGCTGCCTCCATGACAGACAATGCCAGTTCCAGAATGGATCTGCTGCTGCACAAATCTGAGCCCATCAGCCAAGCTGGTGGTGCCTCTGTGAAAACATATTTTAAAAATGGTAAAAACCACAGCACAGTCCAAACATAGTCCTGAAAAGGACAGAAAAATGTAAGATAAACAGCCCTGCAGAGAACAAGGTCTGAAGAAGGAAGGGAAGGGCGTGGTCCAGGTGCTGGAACAGAGATTCCCCTACGGGCAAGGGAGAAGACACTGATGAGAAGCTGGCCACCCCCAGCCTATGGAGGACCAAGGTGGAGAAGATGTTCCCACTGCAGCCTGTGGAGGACCCCCACTAGAGCAGGTGGACATTCCCTGAAGGAAGCTGCAGTCCTTGCTTGGACAGCCCACACAGGACCATATTCTCTGGCAGAAACTGTGGCTCATGAAGAGAAGCCAACAAAGGAACAGGTTTTCTGGTGGGAACAGCAGTGTCTGACAGGCTGTGATGGAGCAATCCAGTCCTAAAGGAATTAACACAGAAAGGACCCCTGCTGGAGTAGTTCTAAAATAATTGCAGCCCATGGGAATGATCACATCAGAGTAGTTTGTGAAGGACTAAATCTTGTGTGAGGGAATCTGTGCTGGATCAGGGGAAAATGTGAGAAGAGAGTGGCAGAGGTGAAGTGTTATGAATTGACTGCAGCCCCCATTCACTATACTCCTGCACTGCTCAGAGGAAAGAGGAAAAGGAGTCAAAAGTGAAGCTGAGCTGAGGAATGAAGGAGGGTTGGAGATTAGGTGGTTTTAGTTCTCTCTTTGTTTCTCATAATCTTACTCTATTTTCAGTGGGAAATATATTAAATTAACTTCCCCAATTCAGCCTATTTTGCCTGTGGAAATTGGTAAAAAACTCCTTGTCTTAATCTAAAAGCTTTTTAATCTTATTTTCTCTGTCTGTCCTATGTAGGGTGGGAGTGAGCGCCTTGGTTATCATCTGGGAACCACCCAAGCATACCCCACTGCACTAGCTCTTTATGCTCTAATGAAAAAAATTAAAAAGCAGCCAAATAGACAACTGATTATTGACAACATAATCAGAGTAAATTATTCATGGTGAATCAATCAGAAAAATGTTAATTACATGATTTTTGGTAGTCTTGTATTATGTTTATAATAATTAAAAAGGAGTATGAATCAAACATTGATCCTAATAGCCAAAAGGCATACCTGCCATTTTCTTGACTGGAAAGACAATGTTCTTTTGAATGCTTCATTCACTTCATTAAGGCTGCTTATAAATTATTTCAGATGCCCAGAGTCTTAATGACACAATAGAAACTGTGTGTTAATTAACATATATATGGTAATTTTATTTTAGAGACACACAGGGTAATTTATTTATTATTCTGAATGACCTACCAATAGTGCGAATCATATAGACACATTTTTAAAATTATTATTTTATTATTTTCTATTATGTTTAATGTGCAAGAGCACAGACATTTACCAGAAACACTAAGGTGTAATTAGTGTAATGTTTAAAAAAATAACATTAAACAATTAATTCTACACACATAGAGTGTAAATTCATAAGTAGAGTCATATCAGCGTTAATAATTATTTGACTAGATCCTTGAGCCAGCAAATAAAATACTTTTAAAGGAGTTTGTCTTAAGTTATTCCTCTTGCATGAGCCCAGGAACCTTCACAAAAAGGAGATATATGCATTATGTAGAGTGTGGTAATTAATCTGAACATACATCAAGTCAGTTTGGGGTTGGGGCTAGCAAAAACTGGTTGACAGATGTCTTAATCAAGCTTCCAGGGAAGTCTTGCAGCATACAGGTGTTGACTCCAAAACACATTTAGACAGAAGAGGATCCAAAACTGAAGCTCCCTGCTCCTTGAGAAATATTGTAGACAGCAGCTACACAATTATATGGAATATAAAGCAAACCAGGTTTGATCAGAACACGACAAGAACTTGGAGCCCCAGTCAGAGGGAAATCTGTTCACTGAATGCCCAAGACAGAATCACAAATTCCCTTGAATGATATAGGAACAAATTCAGGGAGTCACTCGCACTACAAGTGCATGTAGTAAAAATTGCATTTCTCACCTTTTCATGTGCTACTTAATAAGATATCAAGACAATGGAAAAGAGTCAGAATTAATTTCCAACATTAGATTTTCTTTTTCACCATTAATAAAGAACTGATCATATTTTCTTAGTTTTCTAGAATCTCATGTTAAGAGTCAGATATAAATCACTTTTTCAAATCACTGTGAGAAAATTTCTGTCAGAAATACTTAGATCTTTTAGTTTTTTGTTCTCTCAAAAATATTTATTTGTCTTGCTTCCACCATACTGCTATTTTTAATGAAATTCTTCTGATGATTTGGTGTGAGTACCTTATAGTTATTAACATTTATTATTTTAATTATCTTGTTTTCTTTTATTTCTCAGTCCAGTCTTCCAGTTCCTCCATCTTATTAATTCTCCTGTTTAAACTCTCTTCAATTTGTCCATATATTTCCAGGAGCTTAGGTATGTCTGTTTACAGAAAATTCAGAATTAACATCTTATTCATTACAATTCATTGTCATGTCTCACCTTCAAGCCCCACTGGAATACCATCTTTAATTTTCCATCACCTCAGGCTTGAATTAGCACTGCTAGCTCCCTTGTTTCCCCCCTCTTCTAAATACAGAACTTACAAATCACTTTTCCAGATGTCTACAGTTTTTTCTTAGTCCACTCACATGATAAATTTTATACTTTAATTATTGTTTTCATAAACTTAGTGTTTATTTCTTTCTCCAGATCGGTAAGAAAGCTGTGATATTACTCTGATAAAATAATTGACTTTCTAGACAAAAGAGATGCAGTATATCCATTTTATCAAGGATTCAGGGAAGTGGTTCATATGGTTCATTCAGGTGGCACAGTTTAGGAGCAGGCAATGCAGTTTAATAAAAAGAATAATCAAACAGTTAAAGAAACAACTAAACAAAAAACAGCAGGTATTTCTTAAGGGAGATCTCTGAGGTCTGTTCTTGGGACCAATTTTATTTAATGTTTTCATTAACAGTCTTGGAAGAAAATATAGAAAATACATAGTGAGATTTTCAGATAACCACACAAAAATGTTGCACAGAGGAATGTTTGAATATCATAAAGGGACAACTGGGTGATATTCATGGCAAAATCAATAGAAAAGCTATGAAATTTAATAGTTGAACAAGCAAAGTGATGCAGTTAGGGATTTAAAGAGCTATTTTTGGTTTGTTATAAAAGAATTAATTGACTTTAAAATAATAAATGAAGGCGGGGCAGTGGATGTAGTTTTTCTGGATTTTAATAATTCTTTTAATATAGAAGCTCACAGCATTCTTCTGGAAAAGTGCGACTGTGGCATGAGCAGCTTCCTGTTGTTCTGGGTGGAGAACTGGCTTAAAGGCACGGCCCAAAGTGTTGTGGTAAATGGGGCTGCCTCTGGCTCATGAATGGTCACTAGAGGCACTCCTCAGGGTTCAATTCTAGGCCAGGTTTTTTCCACACATTTATTGATGTACTGGATGCAAGAGTTGATTCACCATTATCAATTTTGTTGATGATACCAAAGTGGGAGGGGCTGCTGATTCTCTTGAAGGACAGGAGGCCTTGCAGAGGGCTCTAAGTAGGTTGGAAGACTGGGCTATGATAAAATTTAACAAGCCAAGGTGCTGGTTTCTTCAGCTGGGACAGAGTAATACTGGACATAAGTATAAACTGGGAGAGCAGTGGTTGGAGAGCAGCCCTGCAGAAAGGGATCTGAGGGTGCTGGTTGGCAGCAGCTCAGTAGAGGTCAACAATGTGCCCTGGTACTCCCATTCTGGAGTGCATAGAACACAGGCATAACCAGCCAGTAAAAAGAGGTGTTTATCCTACTGTATTTAATACTGGTTTGGGCTCACCTTAAACCCTCTCTGTGTTTCTGAATCCCACAATTTAAGAAGGGTTTGAAGGTACTTGAATGAGTCCAGAAAAGGGCAACAGAGATGGTGAAGGGGCTGGCAAAAGGCTGGGAAGGGCTTAGTCTCCTAAGAGGAGTGCCAAGGACTTTGGAAGAAGAGGAGACTGAGGGGCGAACTCGTTGATCTTTGCAAGTTTCTGAGAAGGGGAAGTGGAGAAGCAGGTTCTGATCCCTTCTTCCTGGTATCCAGTGATAAGACAGGTGGGAATGTTCAAAGCTGAATCAGGAAAGGTTTAGGCTGGATATTAGGAAGCATTTCTTTACTGAGAGGAACTGAGAATTTCTTTACACTGGAACAGGCTTCCTAGAGAGGTGTTTGATACCCCAAGCCTGTTTAAGAGAAAATAAGGACATACTTTAACTTTTGGTCAGTCCTGAAGTAGCCAGGCATTTGGACTAAAATATCATTGCAGGTCCCTTCCAACAGAATTATTCTATTCTTTCTATTCTATTCTATTCTATTCTATTCTATTCTATTCTATTCTATTCTATTCTAACACAGTGATCCATGAGCCACCAGTGTGATTCTACTGGCTGAAGAATAGTATGGCTGTAGATAATAGGGATCTGCAAGCATTTTTGCAAATGTACTTTTGAAGTTTTTGGAAGCATTCGTATAACCCACTTTAAACTAACAAATGTTGACACTTTTCACACATGAATCATCAGGGAACTCTCTGTAGTTGGTAGAAAATAATACACATTCCCTGAGTATACTTTATCTCACTTAATGAGTGCTATTTCAATTTAATATTGAAAAAAAATAGTATGGGGATTTTATTTACTGAGAAATACTCAACTAAAACAAAATCATATATAAACAGGTTCATTAAAATAGATGTTTTTAAAATTCTTTAAAATGGAAGAATTTCAAAGGCCTATATTTTATCTTTAAGTGTAGATATTTTGACATTTCTAAAGAATCTGAAGATACTCTGCATTTGGCAGTTCTTTGGAATAGTAATGTTACTATATAATATTGGAACTGAAGATTGTTTATTAGCTTATATGTGAAAAGCAGTAACACAGCAAGCTTCTGGGATGTCCTAAATCACATGCATAGGCCTGATGGATGCTTGTAAAGATGGAGCCAGGCTCTTTTCAGTGGTGACAGCACCAGAGACAATAAATACACTCCAAAACACAGGATGGTCCACTTGAATATCAGGAAACTCCTTTTCACTGTAAGGGTGACTGAGTAGGCTGGAATAGGCTTCCTAGGAAGGCTGAAGAGTCTCCATCCCTGTATTTATTCAGACATCATCTGGACTTGGTCCTGAGCAAGTTGTCCTAATCTTTTATTCATGAATAATGATTGAATCTTATTCATACTGCATATTTATACATCAGTTTTCCTGTGTAGAGAGTGGGTATAAATTCACTGAAATAAATGAAAATGATCGATTCTGCAAGCTTTATGGTCCTATAGTGTAAATCAGACATTAAGAGTTTTTTCTGTTTGATATATATTCACAGCCTAAAATCAAGATGTCTAGATTAATCCAGCCTTCAAAAAAGTGCAACAAAGGCAATTTCTCCAGTGTTTGATTCATCAGACTACCTGTAGACAGCTTTCATAGAGTGAGATGTTCTCTTTAAGGTGTCTATTCTTGTTTCTTAAATTGAATTGCTTCAGAGTAAGCCTACATGTTGAACAAATTATGATGTATCGTTTAGAAAGAAAAGGGTTGCTAAATATTCAAACTGGTTTGGACCACTCTGAAGAATTATGACTGACTTTCCTGACAACAATGGACAATTCTGCAAAATAGGCTTTATAGTGGAAGATCTTGGACACTGAAGGATGCAAGAATGAAGTACATTTACTTTAGCTTAAAGAATTATTAACATTGACTGCATATTTTCTTTCTTTTTGTAACTACAATATCTATATTTTCTTTTATGAAGTCTCCTACTTGGTCTCTTTGCCTCTCTGCATCTTGCTTTCCCAGCCTTTTCATTTATTGTGTCACTGCCTGACTTCAGCAGTTATTTAGAGTCAGAAGAAAATCAATTTCTCAATTTACTTACATCTACCTCACAAGTTGTCTCCTGTCATCCAAGTGTTTAAACCAGGAAGTCTGCTTACGGAACAGAAATATTTTTTACTTTCTGTCCAATTCAGCCTGAACAGTATCTCCATTAAAATGACAAATTAATACATACTCAGTTTGGAGGGGGTTATCAGCTTCATTGTTGTTGTCTTAGCCTACTAGCTGCTTTACACGGTTAACTTTTTACACAGTCACAAAATGATGTATTTAATTCATCAACTTATTTATTTATGTATAACTGTTGTTCTTTTGCATGAGATATTTCATATTATTTAATCATCTCTGGCATCTTCTTATCAGAGAATCAGAGAATCGCCTGGGTTGGAAGGGACTTTAAATATCATCTACTTTCAAATTCCTTGCTGTGGGCAGAGACACCTTCCACTAGACCAGATTACTCAGAGCTCTAATCCAACCTGACCTTGAATACCTCCAGGGATGGGGCATCCACAGCTTTTCTGGGCAACCTGTTCCAGTGCCTCACCACCCTCACAGTAAAGAATTTTTTCCTAATATCTAATCTAAACTTAACCTCTTTCAGCTTGAAGCCATTCCCCCTTGTCCTATCACTTCATGTTCTTGTACAAATTTCCACTCCATCTTTCTTGTAGGTCCCCTTCTGGTACTGGAAGGTGACAATTAGGTCACCCTGAATCTGCTTTTTTTCCCAGGCTGAACAATCCCAGTTCTTTTAGGCTTTCCTTGTAGGAGAGGTTCTTCTTCCCTCTAGTAATCTTGCTGACCCTCCTCTGAACCTGGTCCAAGAAGTCAATGTCCTTGTTGTGCTGGAGACCTCAGAGCTGAATGCAACATTCCAAGAGGGGTCTCACCAGAGCTTCTTTTCTATGATGTGTAACCCATTGTAATCTTGGTCAAATAAAAATAGAGGAAAAAAAATAACAGCTCTGTCACTTCAAATGCTTTTTTATGCTCTTATAGATATAAATCAAAACCTATACCGAAGTTCAATAAATGATAACTCATGCAAAAAGAAAATACAATTCATCACTAACATTTCCCGTGATAAAAGGATATTTGTAATGGATATGAGATTTCTCAATAAATGCTAAGCTTGTATGAAATTAGAGGTTTACTTCTTCTTTATGAACAGAAAGGGGCAAAAAAACTGGGGGAAATAAAGACTCTCTACATGAAATTGTCAGCTTCTTGACCATGGTATTGTAAAAAAGGATTTGCATGTAAAAATTATTTACTGTTTCCCTGCTAAGTGTGTGCAGTTTAAGGTGACTTTGACTCAACAGTGGGAATACAATCAGGGAACAGTTATGTCATTCAGATTTGCCTCTTGGTAAAACCACAGGGAAAGATGTGATTTTACAATGACTTGGTCAACTAACTTTTCTGCAGTTTGCTACTCTACAGTGTCAAACAACTGGAGTAGCATGAAGAAAAAGAGAATATTTGCAAGGAGGGAAAATTCTGCTGTTCTGTCACCAACAATGAGGAGAATTCATGGGAGAGAATATGACATAAAAGATCACCATATTGCAGTGACGAGTGGACACAGTCCACAGGTGATCTGATGCAAAATGTTGTTGTCTCAAAACAGAACTCCCTGATAAAGCATGTTTGAACAAAATAAAGCTTCTGGAATTTTTTTTTTCCACTTTTTTTATACAAACAGGCCACTAAATTAATAAGTGGCCAATGACTGTATATATTTTAATATTATGGAAGAATTCTACTATGGTCATTCTCTTTCTCAAATATATGTGGTGGGGCCACATATATTTTTTCCAACAAGCTATTCTTAGTTCACTGTAGAGAGGGGGGAAACAGAAAAGAGAGGTTTAAAAGTTAAGAAGAAAGAAGAGAACAGATAAGTGAACCATCTAATCAAATACGTAATTAATAGTATGAAAAATCTCTAAAGGATTAGAAAATGGTTGCTTTCAAAATGTTTAAATTTTCAGTTTACAAAATTTTAATGCATTTTAATGATTTTTAAAAGAAATAGTTTTTTTTCATTGGACGAATATATGTGGAAGATTTAAATATTCTAAATCATAAATATAACACCTTGAAGAGATGTTAATAAAACTTTATATTTTCCACATTATATTTACTTTTAAATCTCACAGGCTGAGGATTTGAATCTTATTTTATAGATTGAGGATGAATAGTGTCAGTTTAAATCCAGATTTTTCAAGGAAGCAGTGAGATCTAGCAGTGATTTGCTTTCTTTAGTCTATTTTAGCAATTTAAAACCACTGTCTCAGACATGTTATCCTACATGGTTATTCATACAGTTTGTTAAAAGACGGTATCCTACAAAGTGACAGAGTTGTTTGCAAGATTTTCCTGCTGCCACTATTAGCATTTTTTAATCTAATTTTGGTTGTGGAATATAATAAATTTATTTTGCATAAAAAGTGACTTAAACTGTTTTTAGTTGTATAAAGTTTGTTAAAACTTTGAACAAATGTAAATATACTTTGTATGACCAAATGTGGCTGATTTAAAATATTCTGATTTCAGGAATATAATAACTGTGAATATGACACTAACAGTTGCAAAATATTGTAAAAGGTTAAATTTCACAGCCATCAGGGGTGAACTTACAAGGCACAGTTCCCAACAAACATCTTGCTATTCAAATCAGTGAGATGGCAGCATAGTGATTGATTTATTCTGTCACCTATAAGTGGATTAGAGGGTCACAAGTGGATTTATCTTTTGAGAGAAAAGTGATGGAATAACATGGAAGCATTGAAGTCATTACCTCTATACAGGCTAAAAGCTATACTTTTTCAATAGATCACAATTTCACCATTAAGCTTTCTCTCAAAGTGTCTCTTTCCAAATTTTAAAAAAGAAAAGAGAATCAACTATAATAGCACAGGGAAAAATGTGCCATGTTAAGACCTTAAAATATAAGTCACTGTTTGAGATCAGTTTTAAATCCTGGGTATTAGTTTCCTATTTGGAGGGAGAAATTACTTTGAGTTTTTGTCATATTTTAAGATTGTCTGTCTAAAGGTTCCATGCTGCTTTCTCTGTAACTTTTAAAGTTGTTCCTCCTCCATATTTTAACACAAAATTCTTCAGGTAGCACAGAGATTTGAAACAACTGAAAATGAATTTTGGCTTTGAATGTTCAGATCTTAACACAAACCCTTCCAGGAAAAGTTCTGAATCCTTTCACCTAGCTTTTATGAGTGATTTTTTTTATGAATTGCTCATGATTTCATTTTTTAAATTATTATTTTTGAGTTCTCATGATTTTTTTATAAATTACTCATAAATGTCCTTCCCTTCTATTTATAACAATTTACTAAAAGTAGGGTATGATAACTCTTATTTATAGAACAAATTACAAAAACACTTTAGGCGAAGATTATAATCCTGTTTTTCACTCCTGGAATACAAAAAAGTTGTTTGCAGGCTTGTGAGTAGCATTTCAAAATTCATGGAATCATAGAATGGTTTATGTTAAAAGGGACCTTAAAGATCATTTAGTTCCAACTTGCCATGGGCAGGGAGACATTCCATGAGACCAGGTTGCTCAGAGCTCTAATCCAACCTGGTCTTGAAAACCTCCAGGGATGGAGCATCCACATCTTTTCTGGGCAACCTGTTCCTCACCATCCTCATAATAAAGAATTTTTTCCTAATATCTAATCTAAACCTAACCTCTTTCAGTTTGAAGTCATTCTCCCTTTTCCTACCACCACATGCCCTTGAAGGAAGTCCCTCTTTCTTGTAGGTTCCCTTCAGGAACTGGGAGGCCTCAATTAGGTCCTCCTGAATCTGCCTTTCTCCCAGGCTGAATAACCCCAACTCTCCTAGCCTTTCCTTGTAGGAGAGGTTCTCCATCCCTCTCATCATCTTGCTGACCCTCCTCTGGACTCACTCCAAAAAGTCAGTGTTTTTCCTGTGCTGGGGATCCAAAAACTGAAACCAGCACTTAATGTGGAGTCTCACCAGAGCAGAGGGGCAGAATCACCTCTAAAAACCTTAAAACCAGGGTAATTTCTTACCACAGGAGGTAAAACAGACTCAACTTGGGAAGAGTAATTTAACTTTTTTGTCAATTAAAAGTAGAATAGGATGATGAGAAACAAAGAAAACAAAAATACCTGTCCTCCCCCTTCCTCTTCTTTCTAGGTTTAACTTCATTCATAGCTTTTTTCTTCTTCCCACTCCAAGTAGCACAGGGGGATGAGAAATGGGGGTTGCAGCCAGTTTATAATACTCCACCTCCATCATTCATTCCTCATCACAGTTTTCCCTTGCCCTGGCATGACTTTCCTCCCATGAGATACATGTGAGGAAACTCTACAAACATCTCCATCATCCTTCTCATGGGCTGCAGCTCTTGAAGAAGGTGTCCTATACATGGGGTGCAGTCCTTCAAGAATGGCCTGGTCTAGAATGGGTCCTTTGCAGGCCACAATTGCTGACATGATCCTGCTCCAGCATGGATGCTCCGTGGGCTGCAGCTTCCTTCAAGAAGGTCCTTGACAGACAGCAGCATGGATACTCTACTGTATTCCTCCAGGAGCTGCAGGGGAACAACATGCTTCAGCATTCTCCTCTGGCTGGAGATGGACCTCGGATCCAGCACCTGGAGCACCTTCCTCCCTCCTTCCTCACTGATCATGGAGTCTGCAGCATCGTTTCTCTCGTATTTTTCTCACTCTTTCACAGGTCCTGTATAGCATTTTTTATTTTCTTAAATATGTTTTCACAGAGGCTGGGCCATCCCAGGGGGTGAGCTCAGCTGTGGGTCCCTTTGAGCTGCCTGGAGCCACCTGTGTCCAGCACGGGACAGCCCACGACCTCTTATCACAGCATCCCTGTTACCAAAGCTTTGCCAGGAAAATCAAATGCATCTGGACATGTCTAGAGAGAAATATGGTATTCCAAGATGAATCTCTAAAATATGTCCCAGGGCAAAATTGAATTTAGAGGAATAATTTAGAGAAGTTTAACTCGATGGATCAGATGATGTCATCTCGTTTTGGAATGAATCTCAGGAGTGTTTGATCCTCATGAAACTGATAGCTCCACGGATAATTTAAATAGCACACTCAAAAGTAATCTTGAAGTGATTGGGTTTTGGCTAAACTTGATTAGGGAATGCATTCTAATTTTTTCATGCTCTTCCAAAAAATCAAATTTTTCACTTAACTCTGACTTGACTTACTTATTTTTCCTAAATATAAAGCACAAAATACAACTCAGGGAGCTTTCATCCCCAGTGGTGTAGAGTAACAATTAAAAAATGCTTTCAGAATTCTTTATAAAGCAAACTCACCAACTTCATACTTCCACACAGTTATGGTTTAAAGAAAGTTTTCTAATTTGTTTTGTCTTTGGAAACTACAAAGTGACTGATGGCATTGCAGCACTTTGGTAAGCAGCATATTAGTCACAATGAAAGATCACTATCACAAATAGTACATTGCTAAACCAGGGAATTACAGCCCTAGTGGAGCTGTGCAGAAACTTTCATACATACCTGATAAAAAAGAAAAAACTTTCTCCACCTTTATTTTTTTGCCCAGTTTCTTTTGAATTTCAGGTTTCTGAACAATTGATGGATGAGTCTTTTTAAGCATTCTCCTGGATTTTGTTCAAAAGTTCAAACCTAGGAATCAGGACAGACATTTGATGAAACCTTATGACCTTGAAAATACAATGAATATTTTCTCAAAGTTTCATAAAAGGTGCCAGGCTCTATCAAACATTACAATTAGTGTAAGGTTTTAAAGATCCATATAAAGGTTTTATTATACTTTGTTTAGAAAAAAAAATGCATCTAAAAAGCCAGAAGAATCAAGACATTACCTTATATAACAGCAAGTTCAAGGTTTTTAGGAGAATGCTGCCTTTTGGAGGAGCTTCTGTTAAAACTGTTTTCAAATGCTGAGAGAAGCATTTATTCAACTATAAGGAAATTGGCCTTAAAAAGGACTTGGAGATTAGGTTCCAAATGTTATTTGCTGCCAAATGCACTGTTAAACTTACTGAAGGATATTTATGAGCAGCACTGTGTTTCTTGTTCTACAGTATGTTTGTATGTTGTAAACTTTGAGAATAAAATCCTCAGTTGACTTGTGGAAAGCATTGCCTGAGTAAATGACATACAGAGGTCACAGTGTATTCTAAAAATTCATATAATTATTTAGGTAAAACTAGCTTATTATGTTCTTATCATCTTAAAGTATATAGGAAAGAGAATGTTCATTCAAAACTTTGATTTTTCTCTTTCTTCTTCATTTTCAATCAAAGTAAAAAGTGGAAAAAAAAATTTGCTCAGACAATTTTTAAAAGTTTCTCACAGTTATATCATTCTTGCAATGTTTGAATAATTCTACTGTTACAATTTTGTTTTCCTTTTGTGTTAACATAATGGCATTTTTATGTAGGGAAAAAAAATTCAGGACACATTTTGTGATGAGTCACTGGAATCACAAGATATCTTTTACATTAAAAAAACCCCAACATTCAAAAAACAAAAAATCTGCTGCCATGTTTCCTTATGATATCTGTCCATTTTCATAATATAATGCTTTCTGTGTAGCAGTCTCAGTTCTTATTCATGACTTTCAAGGTCCATGTCAGAGCCTATGATAGGTAATCTTTCATAGAAAAACCCGGACTTCACATCACTTCAAATGATATATTGAAGGAAATATTTCAAAATTACTAACCTTTAAACTTTCAATTTTTTTCAGTAAAACAGTAAATTCTTTAATTCTGAAAAGTTTTTAGTTCACCTTTTCCTTAACAAGACAGGAAGGCCTCACTGACTGCTCTGTTGATTCAGCATCTTATCTTCTAAAGGCATCTCCTTTCACAAATGTTGCCTTATCACTTCTCTGCTTTTTCTACTAATGTATATCAATTTTACAGCAAATACCTGAAATGTCATTGACTTGGTAAAATGTCTCTTGTGACTGGCTTTCTTAGAAATATTTGAGAGACATAGATTGACCTTTTACTTCTCTTCCTACAGAAAACTTGAGCATTATTTCTGTAATCCTTTAGTTGATATCTTCAAAATTTTGCAATGTATTTTGTAATCAAATAGTTCATCGACATATATAGAGATTTGGATAAAATGGGAGCTGATTAATCATCCTTTATAAATATGTTACGATTTAGAGTATTTTTTTTCACCACAGTGAAAGAAAAGGCATCCTAATAGTACTTTCTTTGTATTTTAACCTTAAAAAAGTAGACTTTAATAAACGTAAGTGGGATTCCAAAAAATCTTGTCATTCCAAATTCCTTTCATTTGCTATCAAAATAATAATGTTAAACAAATAAGTAGAGTTATTTGTCCTGCTCTAATGAAAAGTAACAAATGCAGTCATAAGGAGTTTAATTCATGATATGTAAACTGAGCTCATCAGCAAACCAAAGATATTGGTCATGTGTTCCACTCAGCTTTACCTCAGATGGAAAGAAACTGCTGTAGAAGATGATCCCAAAGGAAAGACAATGCAATAAAATACGCAATTGCCTTCCATGAAAATAAGTGGGATCATTGTTTCAACCTATACTGATGTATTATAAGTTGATGAATTAGACAAAAACTAAAACAACAACAAAAAAATAATAGAGAATTCATACATCCTGTTTATGTAATTTTTGATTCTGGTGCCACATAAAAATATTTTTCTGCAGAACCTGACAATAACATAAGACTAATAAATGCAACATATTTTGTTCAGGAGTCTAAAACCACCATTCAGTATGATCTTGAGACTCTGAAACTGAAAATGACCAAAAAAAGTTTAGGTGTCACTTTGAAATATTTGTCCCACCAGTTAAAAACAGTTGCAGTAGATAGGACAACCTAGATGAACATGTGGCATTTCACCAGCTCTTATTGTCCTCTCCTCCCTCAGCTTCATCCTATTTCTGTTTGGGTTTCTGTGCCTTCTGGAACAGTGCGATCTCTGCATGTATTTGCTCAGGAGACATCAGTTCAGGAGGTACTTTTTTAATTTCCCGAGAGGGAATAATTAATAAGAACATTGTTTACCTACAATAAAATACAACACAGTTGACACAAAATAATGCATCAGGTTAGAGAAGTATTGTTAAGTCTTCATTCCTCTGTTATAGAAAGGATAAGTTTAAATTACACAAATTGGCTGTGATTAACTGATTATGAAGTTACAAATATGAGAGTCTCCCTGCTGAACATTAATTCTTAATTATTTGATGATATCCAGAGATATCCATGTTTTTCTTTCTAAGACCTTATTTTGTTTTTTATGTATTAGATACATTTCTTTTCCTGTGTTTCAGAATGGTTTGGCATTGCACCACTTGGATTTTTGAGATAATGTGAGACACACTAATAATATGCTTTGTAAATCACTTTACACAAATGCATATGCAGACACAAACTTCATGTGACCTGGGAAGGAGCAAAGCTTTTGTTTAAACTCTTCCTGCTAGCTGCTGTGTATCACATAGGTGCTAAACAAGGCCATATTTCTTTATCAGTCTTCTTTTTTTTTGATGACAAATACACAGCTGAAAATAGTGTATGTTTTCTTGTACACTAACATGTTTGACTGGGAACTAGCCTACCACATGCTCTGATAAGATGAAACAGCTTGAATATTGCTCATTTGACAGAATTTCTCAAAACATGTCAAAAAAATAAATCCTCAAACAGCATTTTGGGCTCCATTTAGGAAAAAAAAAATCCTCTACTTTCAAAATGCAAAGTGATACTCACAGGTAATTTTCAAAATTAACTCTGTTTTCTTTTCTAAGATTTCCAGTTAATTTTAAAAGCCAGCGACACAGTGATAGAAATAGAGGAAAATTGCAGCCATTAAGTGCAGACAGGAAATGTGTGCACCAGCTTTAGCTCAATGTGAAAATTAAATCCAAACTGCTACAAACTAGGTCTGGGTTTTAATGTTAATTGTTCACATGCCCTCAATACAAATTATTCACACTAATGTACTGCATTAGCCAAGCCTGTCACTTTCACAATTATTATTTTCGTTGCTACTGTTGTTGTTGTTTTGTAAATGCCATCTCATTTTGTGTCCATTGTGGGAATTTAGGTAAGCTGCTTTACTTGTAAGAAAGTTCTGAGCATAACATTTAAGGCTGCTGCTGCAGTTTCATGGATCATTAACAATTTGCTAATATTGTTTTAGCTTGCAAATTAGTGCAGCTTAGTGACTGAGGAAAGGTTCCATAGCTGTCATCAATCAGACTAAAATTCTTCATGCATGAGATGAAAAACGATTTTTAGCCTTTGAGGCTCAGACAGCAATTACTGTAACAAAAAAAAGGCAAAAAAAAAAACTGGGGGTAGATGGAGGAGTGAAGGAGAGAAAGCAAGCAATAGAAAATGCTGTTAGCAATTCTATTAAATTTATTTCTTGTTGCATTAGAAAAGAACTAACACATACTGTGTAATCATTCTTTAGCTTCCTGTTATATTAATGAAGTGACAAATTTTAGAGGGAAAAAGAGAACCTTTCCTAGGAAATGACAAGAGATTAGTGAATAAAGAAAGAGAATCCCAGAAAATCCCAGAGTCCCAGAATCTTTAAGGTTGGAAAAGACCTCCACCATCATCAAGTCCAACCTCTGCCCAATGACTACCTTGTCAACTCGACCATAGCACTAAGTGCCATGTCCCTATCATTCCTTGAACACCTCCAGGGATAGTAACTCCATCACCTCCCTGGGCAGCCCATTCCAATGTTTAACCACCCCTTCAGTGAAAAAAATTCTTCCTGATGTCCAACATAAACCTCACCTGGCACAGTTTGAGGCTGTGTCCTCTTGCCTTGCCGACAGTTACCTGGAAAAAGAGACCAACTCCCACCTGGCTACAGCCTCCTTTCAGGGAATTACAGAGGGTGATAAGGTCTCCCCTGAGCCTCCTTTTCTTCAGGCTAAACACCTCCAGCTCCCTCAGCTGCTCCTCATCACACTTCTGTTCCAGACCCTTCACCCGCTTCTGGACATGCTCCAGTACCAGGAGCACAGGATTTGAGGTGTGGCCTCACCAATGCCGAGAACAGGGGCACAAAGATTTCCTTGGTCCTGCTGGCCACACAATTGCTGATACAGGACAGCGTTGGCCTTCTTGGCCACCAGGGCACACTGACTCATGCTCTGCTGCTGTTGACCAGCACCTCCACAGACTTCTTGTGGGCTGCTTTCCAGCCACTCTTCCCCAAGCCTTCAGTGCTGTATGGGGTTGTGACAGAAGTGGAGAATGTCTCTTATTTTGTCTTTAACAAAGCTTTCTCACTCAAATAAATTTATTTTCTCTCATCCATCATCTTCATGCAGGCTCTCTTTTCCTATTGCCCTTTCTGCACACCTCTTTGCAGCCTTTTCCTGTTTCATACTTTCTCAAAACCTTCTATCAAATCTTCCCCTTTCCAGTCGCTCTCCTCTGTCACTTCTGGTGCCTGTCTTGATCTTGTTGTAGCTCTAGAGTCTTCTCTTTCAAATATTTTATTTCTATATGGAAGTTAATAAACTCCATGTATCAATACACAAAGTGTATTAAAGAATTAGAGAAAGCACAATAAAAACTGTCAACTATATCATTATCATAACACCCTTTGTCTTCAGGCTATATACTTCTCTTTATATTGGGGGTTGTGCAGGTTGTTTTTCACTTGTCAATCAGAAATGTGTGCAGGAAAGGACATGTGCCTGTACAGCAGCCATTGCAGCTCTCACCTGTGTTTACCTTAGAACCCTGGTGTCTCTGGAAGACAGGTGGGGAGTTAATCTGAGATCTCATCACTTTCGTAAAGTTCTGTCAAGGTCATTGGAAAGAAACACCAACATTTTCAAATTTATCAAAATGCTTTTGAAGATTAGAATCTTTTTTATGTTTAGGGAGAGATGGGACCTAAGTGTCGGATGTATCTATCCATAAAACTCCATAAACAATGCATAACTCACTAT
This sequence comes from Erpornis zantholeuca, assembly GCA_013400515.1. Taxonomy (NCBI): domain Eukaryota; kingdom Metazoa; phylum Chordata; class Aves; order Passeriformes; family Timaliidae; genus Erpornis; species Erpornis zantholeuca. Next base: position 31,665 of record VZTN01008030.1, read on the forward strand.
TAGCATTCAAGATTGCACAAGTATGGAAACATAACATACTGAGACAACTCTATTTTATTACTGTGCCACAAGGTAGAATCTTAAGATAATAAATATTTTCTAAAATAAATAGAGACTATTGAGAGAAAAAATAAGAAGGTTTTAAAATATTCTTTTTTTGTGTTTCTTTTTGGGACTATGTTTGCAAGAAATCCCAAGAATTTTTTCCTGCTTTCTAGAATATTTTAGTTCTGTCTGTTTTCCAAGTGTCTGATATCAGTTATCTTTCTGAGACACAGAAATCATAACTTCTATGTTATGAACCAAAACTAACTCTTTTTTTCGAACAGTTGAAAAATTTTAACAATCAATACTGTAAGAAACCAGGAGCAAAGAAATTAACAAATTGGTTTTGTAAGCAAAAAAAAATTTGTTTTTTTTGAAGTTATTTAATAGAAATTATTTGCTGAGCTTTGCTTTAAAATAAAAATTAATTTAATTAGGTATTAATTACACTTATCAGAGAAATTTGATTACCCATTATTATAACACGGCTTTTAATAAATGTATTTTTTAAAAAATGTGTGTCTTAAAATGGCAAAAACAAAGTTCCCAGCTCTGATTTCAAATTACACTTAATGCAAGATAAGTGATCTAAGGTAACAGTGATGCCAAATTTCAGTCATCTGTGTTAATTCTATGTCAAATAATGCTGGAGTTAGACTCTTCCAGTTGGCTGAAGTTTCATGCAGAAGGCTGCTGCGAGCAGAGCTGATGGTACACGATCAGGGCTATCTTGTCACGTCCAGTTGTAAAACTCAATAGACCTTCATCTTTGCACCAAAAGTGTGCAGCAACAATAAATTTTGTGAGCTTGTTAAATAAAATAAGGGTCACGATTTCAAGGTTCTTTTAAAGTTTCTCTGAGTGATGAATTTTAAACCTAGGAACCATAAAAAAAAAATTAAAATGCTGCCCCTTACTGAACCAGGGAGGAACAATATATAAAATAACATTTCGAAGAAGATTTTAACTGGGTTTTGATATTGTCATCTTAAAGATAACTATATGCAAAATAGCAGGTGATTGCATTTTAACACTTCAACTTGATTGCTGTAAAAATTACAAGACAAAACAAGAATCTTAATTTGTCAAAAAGTTTTGTTAATCATGTTTTGCATATCACAAAATCTCAAAGTGCACATTGATAAGATATATTTTTTTGGTATGTTAACAGTTAATCATGCTTCTGGTACTATAAGCCATGTATATATTTCTAATTAGGAAATTTATAATAATATCCAACAGAGCAGTTATTAAAGTAAGATTTATTTTATAGCTCTACTGTATCTGAACAACATAATATAATCCATCAATCAAAAAACGAATAATTTATTGCTGTTTCTTTTCATTTATAAGTATATTTTTTATTAGCTTGACAAAATGAGTTATGAGTCCTATTTTTCAGCCTTCACTTTCCTTTAAAAGCTAATTTAGAAACATCAGATACTTAAAATTAAAAATAAAAAATAATGATGACTTAAATAAAAGAAGAGGGAGAAAGAAAACATTTCTCTTTAAACCTTTTCAAGAGTGTCTTTTACTTATTGTATTTACTACTGCAATAAATCTGATGTTCTGTTTTACCTAACAAGAACGTGTTAACTTGTTTTGGTAAAATAATTTAATTAGCAGTCAACCCATATCCATGCATTTAGTACAAGGAAAAATAAAGAAGGAAAACCAAATATGAAGTTATTCATATTTGTTATATAAATTTGTTATAACAAATTTCCCACTTTATATTTCAGAAACTGATTAATCAAATATTTCATTCAATAGGTGTTGATTACAAGTTATCTAAACTTGTAATCAGTAGAGGTGTTTTATCTTTGGGCTGTAGAATATGTCTTTATTGTCAAGCTTAGAGTATTTAATTATTTATTCCTTTTTATGTGCTTGTTTAATTATAAATATTCCATTCATGTTTAAATTACTACACAACTAAAATTTCCAGCACAGCAGACATGATGATCACTGATGAATTAAAAACTAAAAAAAACTCTGTCACTGACAACAAGTTCAGTTTTCTCCATGGCACACAAAACAGAAATAAAACTGAATAAAAACCAATAATATTTTAATAAACTATCTCGTTACAGGTAAGAAATTAGGGATGACTCTGGTGGAACTTGCTAAATAAACTGTCTGGTATTTATGTGGAACAGACATTTCCTAAATAATCTGTAAGGCCTTGTAAAGATGTAAATCAGAAAATTAATTAAAGAAAAATTTATATGTTTTCTTGAAATTACTTAAATCATCAAAAACTCACTAGGCTCCCTGCAAATACGTAGAAACAATATTCACTAGGTCATAATTTAAAAGTATTAAAAGTATTTAAAATAATTTACTAAGCACAATACACCCACTGTAATGATCACAGATAATATCCTCACTCTAGTTCAGAAATATTTTACTCTTTTTCCAAAAAACTGGAATGATTTGTGGTCCATTCCTCATTGATATTTTCTATGCATAATGTAAATTAAACTATATTGCCTATTAACCACAATTTTAATATTTTAGCACGGGATATACTTGGCCTATATTCTGTCAAAGGCTATGTAAATCTCATTACAGATCATAAACAAGTAAAAATCACAACCAAAGCAAAATAAACTCGAAAATGCAACTGTCATCTGTTTCTTTTTTTCCAAGAATGGTCATGCACATTTTGGCAACAATCTCAGTCAGTAAAATATTATTCTAAAAATTCAATATAAATGTCACTATTTAATAAATAGCTTCACAATACCTGTCTTACAATACCCAACAACACATCACAAATGAACATAGCTCAAACTATGCTGAAAACACTGCTGTAGGCAGAATAATAACAAGACATTAACAGCTTTCAGCACTCTGAATTTTTTAAGGTTTTTAATAGCATGCCATAAAAAAGAAACAAGGAAAAAAACCACAAAACTAAAACAAATCAATGGAGAATATTATTTTATTTAATCATTGCTAACTATTTATTATGAACCTTTTTATAAAAGTAACTGACAGGGAATCTGATCTCCATCTCTCCTCAATATTTTAACTGGACTAAAGATCTGTTCGGAATGTGTTTTCAAAAATCAATAAACTACATCTGAAAGCAAACTAAGAGATGAAGGACAGGTTCATTCATTGTTTCCTATGCAGGAAGAAAGAGGATTCAAATTAATATAATTAAAAAACACTTTCTATGATCATTCTAAAGCTAAAATGAAATTACATTTTCCAGATATTTGCTCTGGGTTTCCATTTTCAAAGAAATTTTGAGGCATGTAGAAGAGTTTTGTGGGAAGATAATAAGCATCAACAGCTAAAAGATACAGTACAGTAAAAACCACAGGATTTTTCTTTTCCTCAGAAGAGGACTGAACATGGATCACATCTTGAAAAGAGTCTTAAAAAGGACTATTAGTGACCTGCAAAAGCAATCTGCCGCTTAAAAATATGAAATATCTATGTTTGAATCTATCCATACATATATATACACACACACATAAATATGCATGTATTTGTGTATGTGTATATATTAGTACATATGAGATATACATATGTTGGCACATTTGAGACTAATGTGAGGGGAGTGCTAAGACTGAAAAAGCAGACAATTTAAAATTCAAATTATTAAATTAATTAATTAACCCTTTGTACTAATGTTGAACTAACACAGAGAACATATTACAGAGCTGCTGCATGGCTAGCACTATGTATGGTCATGGAAGGTACTTGGTCACCACTACATTCATACCAATACAGTAAGTTCATATTTTAGGAAATTAATATTTTTATATTTTGATTGTAAATGAATATTGACTATATCCAGGTTTATACAATTCTAATTAAGAGGTGTCAGAGGCTTCTGCACAGGCAACAAATAGAGAAACAAATGAACATGTATTTTACACAATGTTGCTCTTTTTTCTCAGAAAAGTAAAACAAAGACTTCCCTATTTCACTACAAGGGACTCAGATACAGTAGATATGAAAACTTACACTTTTATTTGAGTCAACTTTTATTTCTAATCTTAATAAATTTACCTTTCATATGATACACATCTCTGGCCGTTTCTTGCAAAACATCATGAAAATTGTTCATGGTATATATTCACAGGATGTGAAAACTTTGTCAAAATAATACCACAAATGAATGAAAATAACAGCCCAAAATTCGCAGAAATCAGAGCAAGTGTACATGAGAGAAATAAAAAAAAAAACAAAAAAAACCTCAGGCAAAGAACCATAGCTGCAAATATTACTGCCTGGTTTAATGGTGGAAATATTGTGATGTCTCTAAAGGCCAAGACACTTGGAGGTTTGTGTGTGATCTGAATTCCACAGAACAAGTTCAACAAAAGAGGACTCCTATCAGGCAGGTCTAGATGAATATTCCTGCTCTTTGGGTTCAACCCTAAAGGTTAGATTTACTTCATCTTCCTGATCTACGTAAATAAGTTAAATTTGCTCAATTTTCAGACTACATTCAAGTAATTCAGACTTAATGACTTAACTCTTGGATGAACACTTAGGTCAGCAAAAATCTACGCTATGCTAAAGTTATATGAAACTCTTAATTATTTCAGCTTATCTGCTTGCTACTATAACTTATTGGTTGTTTTAATCTAAACATTTAACCTGACACACACATTTTAAGACATCGTATTCTTCACTGAAAAAAAAACCCTAAACCAAACCAAAAACTTCTCCCCCTGCCCTGCCCTGAAAAAAAAACCCAGAAAACAAACCTTCAAAAAGGATAAGACAAAAGGCAAAAGAAAGCATCAGAAATAGGGAATAGCCCGTGAGATATTTTGTAATTTCATGTGAAGAAAGACAAAGTTTCACTTCCCCAAATGGGTAGATAACAGTTTGGCAAATATAAGAGTCTCATTTAGTCTATTCTTTAGAGCTGTGCTTTTTAATGTGAATAAAGAAATTCAAACTGGATTAGCCAAGTTTTTTATAACCTATATGAGGAATGTTATTTAATTCAGGGTTCAGTCTTACAGCGGCCAAATGCATGTTTTAGTTTTATATACATATAAATTGCCAGCAAGATGAAATACTGAAAAAAGAGATTACTAGTGAATTAGGAACAAAGATGGAATATAAAGGAGAGCCTTTGAGGGAGGTATCCTGGGGTCATTAGATGGGTTTGCAGCCAGGACTCTTCTGTGTAATTCTTTTCTTATGCCCTTCAATTTTAACTGAAACTTTTCTATGTCTGAAAAAATATATTTATTGAAGAAAATCCAGTCAATTCTAAGGGCTTTACTAAGGGCTTTTAATGTATTTTTATATTCTGCTGGAGAAAAATATGGGGTTTTAGTAAGTTTCTGATGACTTATAAATAGGAATAGGAAAAATCAGACGTTGTAGAATTAAAATACTGATTTAAATCTAACCCTGGGTCCCAAGGTTCTCCAATATTTAGTGTCTCAAGCAAGGTCAAACATGTATTTCCTCAAGCTAGGCAAGCATGTTATGTATGAAGCACTATTTATTTTACTTCCAAATGAGCAAAATAGAAAAGAAGGAATATACCAAGATGTAATGCAACAGAGGTGTCGCAGGATTGTAGGAGAATCTGGGAAAATTTGCCAGCTATTTTGACATATAGGAACTTTCAATATGCAGTACAGGTCATCTTTGTGTCACTCCCAGGGTCAAAAAGAAAAGGAAAATATAATTTCATACCCAGTTTTAAGATCAATTCTACAAAACCATTAGTCCCTCAGTTGAGCTTTTCACTAGCAGGTGACAGCTGTAGTGCTGTGCCTGGAGAATGGAGCCAGGAGCTGGAAATGCAGCAGGCAGGCAGTGCAGCAGCTTCACCACTGTGGCACCATTACTGAGTACAAAAGCAAGAAGAGATGATTGGTGGCAGTGACCAGGGTCAGCCAGCAGCCCTGTGAATGCCAGCCACGTCCTCAGTGACAATTCAGGTCTGACACATGGCCAGGAAGCCAAGTCAGTGGGGCCAGGTCAGCCAGGGTGGGATCCAATACCAGGTACAGGCAGAGCTGACACAAAACTCTCACACAGGCAGAGGTCAAGGGCCTGAGCTTTATACAGCTTTCAAGAAAAGAGGAAAGAGACTGTAGGCAAGACTCCCTCTTCAAGTTCTCATAGCTTATATTTTCACAGCTGCTTGATCCCCTGTAATACAGGTGAGCAAAATCAGAGTTGACTTTGAACAACTCCTGGGCCAAACTCCTAGGAGTTGGGGAAAGAGGCTGCGGAGCCTGATAGTTTCCTCAGCATCCTGCTGCCTGCAGCAGTCTTTTTTTTTTTTTCCAAAAACAGCAGTTTAAACACTGTGAGAATTTAAATCCTTGGCCTTTGGAGAGAACAGAACATTTCAAACAATATTGCCTAAAGGTTATCCTGTATTTGGCTCAGGTCAATATTGGACAGCCTTTTCTGTTTTAGCAGGTACTAAGATTGGAGAGTATAAAAAATTTATTAAAAAACAACTAGCCTTAAACACAAAAGAAAAAAAAAATCAAAAATTGGAGGGTTTTGTACAGTTTTGAAAGATTCCACTTTAACTTGTTTTGCAAATATGAAGAATTGGGAAATAGAAATGTATAAAGGAGTCACAGTTATCTAATTAATTTGTCATCTTTTAGCCAGAAGAAGGCATTCTTCTGTCTTTCTCATTAAGAGTTTCAGAGTACTGTGATGCATTCAGACTGTTTCAACGAAATTTGATTATAGCTTCTAGTTTAAGTGTTCTACCAAATTGTGATTATAATAAAAATTCTTCACTGTATTTTTTGCATTGAAATATATTTTACTTTACAGATGGGGAGATGTTAAACTCTGGTATAGAAAATCTCATTATTTCCATAGTCCTTTACCACTTTAATTAAGGATCTTCCTTAAGATGAAGTTTAGGAAGGAATTATTTTTAAGCTTTGGGAGCTGAGAAATGGACAACAAATTTCTACATCACACAGAGAAATGTTTCCTCAAAAGGCTACTTTTTCATGTGGAGCATGACTACTGTAAGATGAGAGATTCCTTCTCATCTCAGAGAGGTTTCTTCTTTCTGCTAGGTTGATTTGGACACTATCAAGTTTTGTTCCCTCCTTAATACAGAATTCTTCTATGTCACCTGGACTGTAAAATCTATGGATCATACCACACAGCTTTCTATTCTGAGGTGATTGAGTTTGAACACCACCATCAGGTATTTCAAATCCTTGTATTATAAAGTTCCTTTGTAAAATGTATTTGATCTATTCAGACAAGAAGTGATGCTCTAGTGTTTCTTCATCTCCACAGAAATCTGCAGAGAGGTTTATTGAATTCTTTTAAAAACAGAAGGCAATAAATACAGCTAAAGTATTTCAAAGAAATATGTTTTTTATAACTAATGTCTGTCACACTGTTTCTAAGCATTGGTTCAATTGCTGTGAAACTGTGACTTCTGGTTGTGGGTAATGATGTGGAAAAAGTACGTGATGAGGTCTGAAGTCAGATCACTACCAGGTGCTACAAATTATGGAAAGATGAGTTACGTGCCTTAAACCATTTATTGCTAAATAATACCCAGCCTGCTCGAAATCTATTCCCAACAGCCTAATTTTAACTTGTGACACTAAACAGCATAAGGAATAAGTCTATTTAACTCAGCATATTTGAATGAACACTAATCAAAATAATAAAAATAAATTTTTTCCGTGTTAGAAAACCTCAATATAGTAAACATAGGTCAAAATATAATTAAGGTGGTTTGGAGAGCTACATTTGTATCACTTTTTTTCCATTACTAGCTCCTTTCCAGGGGTATGAAAATTGTTTTGATAGAAAATCAGGTCCACATTACATTTCCACAGAGTAAATCCAGAATCATACTGTTCTATTCATGAAGAAAAGACAACAAAACCACCTCTGATATTCTACTCCTGTAATCACATCTGTAAAAGCAGATTAGGAACATTTTGCTTTTGCAAATTAAATGCAAATGTGCTATCTGCAGAAGGAACAATGCGCTAGAGAATCAGACCTATTGTCCACAGAAGAGATCTTCAGTTAATGCTCAACATCGCAGAATTCCATCAAGGAAGGAAGAATTGGTTTACAAACTGCCTGGGATTTTTCCTTCATTTAAAACAACCTAAAACACATAATTTGTGATAAAACTTCTTACATATAGAATTAATTTTTATTCTTTGGCAGGTTGCTGACCATTTAGGACACCATTAGAAGTAGTCACAGTAATTTGGCTATTCCAGTTGAGTCTCTCCCGGCTAAGTTAAATCCCCATAATTACCATAATCAATTTAGAGCAACTCTCTCGAATTTTAAAATGGTATAGCCTTATGCTTATTTTTATGTTGAGTGATAACTCAACAGCTAGCAGCCTGAAGACTACATAAGAATTTCTGATAGTGCATTTGTGAGCTTCTTCATGTTCTGAGTTCCCAGGAACACAAGATGCTTTTCCAGAGCTCCTCTGACGCTTTTTAGTAAAAAAACATAGGTGTCCCAATTCCAGTGAAACTGCCTTTGATAAATTTCCTTATCCTAGCTGTTTTCCTAGTTTTCACTGATCTACTAGTTTCACAGTGAGACACTCACCATGTTTGCAAGCTTGGGACTGATGATGTGGGTGAGATCAAGATTGTGTTAATTACCACCAAGGAAAATGACACTTAGACGCCTCCTGCATTGTCTCATTGTCTCTCTCACCTCTTTTCCTCCCCCCTGGAGCACTCAGATCCTGTCCCAAAAATGCTCTAAAAGGAAAATCCTGGACCAATCCTGGACCTAGCCCATGAGAGACACCAGCTCTCAGAGTGCCCTGATACACCACAATAAGCTTCAGCTTTTTTCCAATACTGCTCTTACCAGAGGGGACTAATATTTGAGTTCTTTACATGTATTCTGTTTAGTGACTAAATGTGCATCATAGAGTTTATGTTATGATGTAAACAAGTGCTTGCAATGCATACCTTTTTCATGTACAGCCCTTTTACACTACTTTCAACATGAAGCTAAACGAATCTGTTTGGATTTCAAGTATCTTATTGTGGGTTCTTTGGGCTGTGCCTCATGTGTGCTAGGCAGAATTCCTCATACAGGTCATTCAAGGAATGTAAGCCTGGCACTGAGGAATATCAAAAGAGTTGGTTGGTTCTATTTTATTTTATCACTTCTTCATCCTGAATTATTTCAGAATTGTAATCATAGAATATACTGAGCTAGAAGGGGCCCACAAGGATCATCACTCTGCCTCCTTGGTCTGCACATGACAACCCCAAAAATCACACCATCAATAAATCAGATTATTGACAATCAGTATCATTGGATTCAAAGGAGCTGGTTTTCTTGACTTTCCTTTTTTTTCAGAACAAGTAGTTAATTTTAAATACATACTTTAGGATTACTGACTCAGTCACACATGCACACACATATACATCAGGAGAGTATCAATCAATCCTACCAGCCATGCCACAGTATAGATAGTATCCTATTATTAATTTTTACCTGAGACTTTTCTCATCAAAATTATGTCAGGGGAAAACTCACCTTTTGGGTTAAATTTCTTATGATCACATATAGAAGGCACATTCCTGCAGTATGATTCATATGTGAATGCTCTAAAAAGACACAAAAGAAAAAGAAATATCTTTAATATTTAAATTTGCTTAAGAAATTACCATTATGACATATTTTTCCCCTCCATTCCCTCTCTCACTGCCTGCCTAAGTACTTCAAACCTGATTCTATCACAGTTCTGGACAACACACCACAGGGATCTCTGAACCTGGGCAGAAACCTCATTTGGGCCAGAGCAGAGCAAGTATGTAGCTCAAATTTGAGATTCCGGGTTCTGCTGGAAATCCTGGCTGGAGTAAATATTATATGAACCTTTCCCTTAAAGATAATAACTTTCAAACTCAGATGGCATTGTTACCTAGGTACTCCTCTGACGGGAAGTCTGCTTTAATTAACTGCAATGAGATAATTCCTAATCAGTTTAAGAGAAAAGCAACAAAAGAACAAATCTTGCTAAAAATGTTACGATATCAGCACAAGTTCTTTCCTGACTACAATTTTTCACTTTAATCCCATCTTAATAAAAACTGATACAACTTTCTTATTTATAAAACTATATGGTAATGTAACTGGGAAACATAATAAAATTCCTAAACTCCAACAATTAAAGCTGATTAGTAATTTCATACCGACACCTATTAATTTCAAAGAAAAATGTTTCCAAATTGATTAGACTGCTTTGAAGTTGTTAGTCAACATGCCTAGAGCCCTGTGGTGTTGTTATGACAGCCACTTTAAAGCTAAGGAAAGATTTATTTGCTATATGCTTGAAAAGGTCACAGAGAGAAGTACTTACACAAGGACAATGCACACAGTTTTATATAAAACACAACAAGGTAGTAAGTTCAAATATTTGCCCAAATAGAAAGAACTCCTGCCTGTCATCTTTTAAATGACCTTCCGATTAAAAGAGCATTCTGAAGTATTTCTGATTAATTTGAAAAGGCACTAATTCAGTTTTTCACACAGACCAGTGAGACTGGGCATGTTTCACTTGGATTGGTTTGTTAAATATTTTATAGATCAGTTTTCTGCCTCTATTGAATTGGAGTGTAATCATCACATAATATTTTCTTTACTGCCAAGAAACATGTCAGGAAGCTTTTCATATTTGATTATTTATTTCTAGAGTAGATAATTTATTCATCTGCATCACTTTGTTACTGTACCTGTCTTCAAGAGCCATTTTGTTTGATACAATCTGACAGAACTATTATGATGAATCAACAATCCTGGAAAATTGAATAGAATGATCTTTAACGTTGGCTAGTACAACGTACCACTCGTTTCTCGTCTTTCATTGAACAAAGCAAAACAAAAAGAACCCAACCTCATACACACAAAAACCCCCAATTTTTCACAGGTTTAATTGCTGATAGTAGTATGCAAAAGCTGTTTTTTATAAAAGGCATTTCAACATATTATGATTGTAGGTTCTGTCTGGAATGTAGTTAACTTTCTTCATAACTTTGTGTTTGTGAGTAAACCAGCGTTGATAACACAGCAATGTTTGGCTGTGGCTGAGCTGTGCTTGATGACAAGTCTTTTTCTCACTCCACTCAGCCTGCTCCTTCAGCAATTAGGCTACATGTGGGAAAGATTATGGGAGGGGACAGACCTGAGACAACTAACCTGAACTGATGAAGGCATGTTCCATACTGTATGATACCCTGCACAGCCATAATAACCATCTTCCAGGACAGGTGTGGGTCAGAGTGTACCTGGGCATTGATCTGCCATCAGAGGTGGTGAGTAATTGCTGTTGTATGTTTGTTTGGCTTTCCCCCCCACCTCAGTCCTTCATTCATTGAACCTTTATTATCTTGGGTCATGAGTATTCTTGCTTTTGCTCTTGCTATTTTCTTCCCCAGTCCTGATGAAGGTGAAGGTGGAAGTGAGGGGGCAGCCATGCTAAGGATGTCAGTCTGAAGGCTCTCTCTGAGGAATATAATGCATTGTTTCTGGCAGATTTGCATACACCAAGCATAATTTTTCTGTGTCTCTCCTTGTGTGATTCCAACATTTGTGGAAAACTAATGAAGAGGGAATATATAGAACCCTTATTCACATACTGCTTTATTTTTTCTAATTTTACCAACACATTAATTCG
>VZTN01008032.1:0-18027 GCA_013400515.1 Erpornis zantholeuca
TGAAATAATCTACACTTTTGAGTCCAGTAATTGCTCAGATGTTTCTAATCAGTAGTATGTAGGGAAGCACAAAGTTAGAACAATGCTTGGAGACATATCAAAATGTTTCATGTTTCTGTTTATTTATGTCTATGTGTATTCCAGGCTGTGCTTTAATTCAAGTATATTTCTCAAAATATTCTTGCTTATTAAAGTTTTCTGAATAAAACAGTCAGTAAATCAAAGAGATGCTAATTTCTGGAGGATTTTTGTGTTTTCTTTTGGTTTTTTTCTACAGAGTTTTTATAATTGATGGTCTGTCAGTGGAGAGAAACCATGTTCTTGTAAGGATAAATCTGATTGGAGGACCACAGGAAAGGATTTTGCCTTTGAGAGAATTAGATAAGGTTAGAACCTAAAGTATACCAGTTTCTTTTTCTGTAACTTCTGCCTTCATTAACTGAACGTTTTTTGCTGATAATTGGGCATGTGCAAAATTATTTAATACTAAGAAATACCAGACCACCTTTAGCTTTATAAAGTATTAACATTTTAAAGAAGTGATACAGTGAGAAAATACATCATTCCCACTATCTGAGGATTGTCATGTACCTAGGACATACTATGTTCAGATGACATGCTTATTTTTTTTCCATTTTAATGTTGCTTTTAAGCAAATACAATTTTTTTTATCTTTAAAATTTCTGTGTTTTCTTTACTAGCTTTCCATTTATCTTCATTTTATTTGATATTTTTTCCATGCTTGGGTTTTCATGTGCTGTATTTAAAATATGGAGCTTTCATCGATGTTCTAACAATGGACAGTTTGTTAAGCAACTTCTTTAAATGTTCTACATATCACTGGCTGTCAGTCTCATAAAGATGAAATGCAGATTACTGTCACCATGACAAAGACACCTAGATCAAAGCATAAAATTGGAAAAACAGTTTATTGGGTTGTTGGGGTTTTTGTAAAATAATTTTTATAAAACTTGCAATTTCCTTTGTGGTTGAAAAAAGGAACTGTAAAATCAAAACTGTCAGTGGTATATACACCGTAAAAAACTATATTCTCAAATGCTTTTTGGATTTTCGATCCTTTTTTCTAGTTAAGGCTCATCTCATTGGAAATTGTAGTATCAAGCATAATTTTGGTTCATAGGCAGTAATTCTGGGAACTGTACCTTTGTGTGTTAATCGAGGAAAAGCTATTATTTTTTCTGCTAAATTAATTTATTTCTGGTCCTGTTTTTAGGGCAGTGGTTTATATCCTTGGCCAATGTTTTCATCGTTCCCTGTGCCAAAGTGTTATCTTGCAGAAATTCCTAGGAAAGCTGAATTCAGACAAGGTACGTAGAAAGCATGCAAGCAGTGTAGATTTCATGCAAGCATCTCAGTCAATTTTAAACATTTCTTTTTCCTTCCTCCCTGCACCCTGCTCTCTATCCTCACATCCCACAGATTATAATCTCATTAAGTGCTTAAGGTTATATCAGTGTTAGCTGCAATTGTAGCTAAATAAGGTTGGTTTGGTTTTGCTTGTCTGGCTTTGTGCAACTGTCAATCAGCAAAGCTCTGTTTGGTAATCTAATTCTTATGCAAACTTTAAGATTAACCTCCTGGCTCGTCTCGGGTGGGTGACTCATAAGGTACATTTATATCATCTCTCTAGTAACTGAAGCAAGACAGTTTGCTTAAACTGCAGAGTTTTTGTACACTACTTTCGTGATTCACATCCCTGTGTTTACAGAGCTTGGTGGTGTGTGAAATAGACAGCGTTTAGGATAGTTGATTTCCACATTGAACATCAATTTGGAATGTGAGCAGACTGAAGAATCCTTTGAAGAACTACCTAGGCACAGCAGTTTAATTCACACAGAGAAACCATTTTAAGGTTTTAGTTTGCATAGACAGTGCTAAAGAATCTAATGAATGATTTGGTAAATAAATCATTCATTGTATTTGTTCGTGTTTACTATATCCCTGAGATGAACTTATTGGAAATTATTTGTGAATTTCCTTAGCAGAGACAGATTTACAGAAGTGATAAAAATTCTGCATTAACTGTGGACTATAAAATAGTCTGTTTGTAAATATCTGGGGAATAAAATTTTAAGGGATGATTCCCTGCTCTGGCCAGAGGAGCAGCCATATAGTTTTAAAAGAAGGGATTTTCCTGTATCTTAGCTTTTGTAATACTGTTCCAGGCTTCCCAAAGCAAGTTTCCTAAGAAAAGAATAAGACAATAGTAAAGTGGGTGTCTTCAAGGAGGCAGCAGTATCACTCTTAGGCTGGAAAAGAGTACTGTTATTATTATTCTCAGAACGTGTTCAAAGGATCCCTCTGTTCTCTTCTTCAGAATAATTCTGTTGCTCATCATTACCCAGTGGGGTAATGAAAGAGATACTACAGTTGTCCATTTTGTGGATGAGAGCCAACTAGGAAAATTTGGGTAAAACTTTGGCTGACAGTAAGTTTGCTGAAATGAAGTCTCAAAGGTTTGCAAATGAGTTTGATGAAGAATTGAAATAATGGTATCAAAGAAATATTTTAACTTGGAGTCAAAATATTTTGTGTTTGTTGTTTGAAAATAAAAGTGGAACAAACCACTGAACGTGTTCTATTTCAGTACTCAGGTTAAAAAAAAAAAAACAAAAAAACCAAACAACCAACCACCAAATTGTGAACATATGATTTGCCAGACTGAAGCCCTCAGGATGTGTAAGTTATTTTGGAAGAAAGTATTAGAATAAATTGAACAAAAATTAAAATAATGAAATTCATAAATTGCATTTTACTGCTTGCAAAGAAAAAAATCAGGAGCATGAATAGAAAATGGAGAATATCTGAAATGTATTCTTAAAGCACTATGATATGGCAGTGATAGAAGTTTTCTTTCACAAGAGAGGTTGAAAATATAGTTACAAGACAGATCTATGAATTAAATTTATACAAGATCTTACAACTTCTTTGTTGTGAATATTCAGAATTCATGTTTTGTGTTACTCATATTGCTTGGAGTTCAGAAAAATACTTGTTAAATTTCCATTCTGCTTTAGTGCAAGGAGATGTACAGGGTTCGCACAGACTTTTGACTGGCAAGAGTTCTGCAGCCCTTGTATGAGTATGAATGCATGACTGGATTGAAGGCCAGCAAAATGTCTCTGGTTCCCTGAACCTATCTGGACACCACATGCTGTGGTATTTTGTGTGTAGCCTGTGAGGTATCATTTCTGTTCCTCTTATTTTGGGTGTTTCTATGACATGAATAATTAAGACTAGTAGAGTCTTAATACTTTTAAAGAATGCAGTTTCTTTGGTTCAAAAAGCTGTGACTGTAGGTTTTATTCTATCTGTCCTGACCTCTTATTTGTGTCCTCTTTTATTGCTCAAGAGACGTGGACACCCCAAGAGAAGCTTACCTTTTCTTTGTACTTTGAAAATGTGTCCTGTATCCGTCACATAATTGTTATGTCAGGTGTAAAAACATAACCAGAGTTGATTTTTAAATATATTTATAGAACAGATATTGGAGATGGCTGGTGAGAGTTAAAAAAAAAGGGTTTACAGATGTGCTCTTGAACATGATACTGCTGATACTGCTGTTTCTAACCCTCCCTTCAGATGGAGTTGAATAACAGATGCAATGACAGAACATTCTGGAATAAGTGTGGCCAAACTGAGGTCAGGGAACAGGAAGCTTCATTTCCACATCCCTGGACTCCATTTAGCCTGTGACTGTATCTGGTGTAAAGGAAACTATGGATAAAATTAAAAGTAGCTTATAAGGGGTGATTACTTAAAAGTACTTATTCACACTGAGGTTTCTAGCATGAAAACCCAAAAAATGGGTAGAGTTTTTATTCTATAAATTCTTTTGAAGGACAGTGCTAAACGTGCAATCCTGACCTTTTTTGGTTCAATTTGGGGTGCAAAGGGAGGAGAACTAATGATCTGTAAGAAAAAGTAGAGCAGTGGTAACTGACAATGTATGGAGCATGTTTCCCAGTACCAAGGCCTGAAGGCTGCATCTAAAACAACTCTATTTTAGCACTTTTGCTTTTATTCTGTGCTACTACAGTGATCACAGACATTGCCAAGTGGGTATTTTGACTCACTGAATAAAAATGGACTCTATTGTAATTTATGCTGGTAAATTTAGTAAGTGCATTGGAGTAGTGGAAGTATCTCTTCCATTTCATGAGGACACTGAGTAAGCAGACTTGCCCCAAAAAAATATTTGTATTTGAGGAAAATTTGTAGTGCGTCAGTGTCTACAAATATCTGTTCTGGTTTTGCAGATGTTAAGTATTTGTCTGTATGGTATATGTGTCTGGAGTAAAGGATTTATGGAAAAATAAATTTGGTTGATTGTGCATTATTATATTAATATGCACTAATCACTTCAGCCAGTACTTAGAGTTTGAAAACTATTGGGTAGCAGTATATTAATGATTCACTTCTGTCACAGATAATTTATAGTGAAACTTCAAATTATTTTTGTTGATCGTTATTTACATGTGAAAATTAATTATGCCATTTCCACCTGTTTATGCTGCAGCAAGATACGCTGTTGCTTTTCTTGTTTTAATTGTTCAATTATTATTTCATTAAGGCAATTTGAGGAAGAACTATTAAGTGGTTTTCAAATAGTAATATAGTCCTTTTTTATTCAGGATATGACTGTGAAAAGGTTTTGTTTTGGTTTGGTTTTTTTACTTGTAATATTAACTATAGTGTCGATTATTAAAAGTTAAACTCTTTAGAAGTCTATTAAACTGTAATAATGACTCTTCTATTTGCACAGAATATGTTTTCTACTCCTAGCTCTGCAGTTATGACAGTTGGTAATGAGTATGGCTGAAAAATATTGTCCATAAATGTCCTGCAATGATGCATTCACTACTTAGCATTTCCCTAAAGCAGGGTACACCACCATTTATTAATCTTAATTTCTTCTGGACTCATACAGTCCAGAATTGGTAGCAAAAATCTGCAGTTATTTCTTATAAAAAGTATTTTGATAATTTATCTCACCCACTCTTCTCTGAGTTCTTTGCTTTATACTTGTAATTTGAATGGAACTTGCTGCCATGTTTCTGGTTTGGTTTTGTTGAGGGTTTCTTGTTTGTTTGCCTGTTTGTTTTATTTTGTTTTCTAAATCTGATTTCAGCCTTTTCTTTTTAATACCTGTTACTAGAAATCTCTTTATTTTTTTTTCTAAACTTTCTCTGTCCAAGAATCAGCTGTATTATCTTTCCTGTTATTCCTTATAATGTCACATAAAAGTCTTTATCACCTACACTTCTTTGACTTGTCCTCCTTTTTGTATATGTCTTGGTTTTCATGAATGAGTCTGTTGCCTTGTGCTTTTAAGTCCACTCAGTTAAAAAAAGATGAAAGATTAATAAGGTCTATGAGAAGTGAACATGAGGTTTCCTAAATTATTTATCTCTGTATGGGTTTGTTTCTATGTACTACTCAAATAAATTGTAGTCAGGTTATTCATCTCTCAACTTAGATTTTGAATAAGATACACATGCATTTACAGATCTTAGTTATTAATCACAAGAAAACACTTCTACCACAAAGCACAGTAAGATGAGAAAGGGCTTGTTGTATTTCTTATGTTTTTCTAAAACATTGATGAATTTTTCCTAATGCTTTAGAAGAGTTAAACAAGCTAGCTGAAGAATTATTTGAAGAATTATAAAGCAGCATCTTTTAGAAAAGGGAGATCAATTTAAACTTGCAGTTATGATGTAGTGGTTCAGATTTCATAATTGCATGTAACAGTAGCTTATTTATAGTGCAATTTCAGAGCTTCATAAGCTAGTTAATGTGGGGGTTTTGGTTTTTTTTATGGGATTACACAAAACAACCAGGGCTAGCACAAAGTAAGTACAAGTAAGGGATGGGATGGCAAAATATAACCATGTATGAGGAAGAGAGCATGAGTGCAGCAAGTTAATTAAATTGACATTAGCTTCTTTTCAATCATGACCATATTTAAAAGCTTACTAGCATCAGTAGAGGAAGGTCTTAGTAATTTTCTTCATCATATTTCTCTTCTTTCTATTTTTTTCTCCTTCCCCTGTTAGATCACCTTCTATCCTTCATGTCATTCAGCAGGTCTGGTATTTTTTCCAGAAAAAAAAAAAATTCAAGTAATTAATTTAGGATAACTAGTGAACTCATTTAGTGACATACTAGAAAAGAGGAGGCATAAGAAATTCTGGGTTTTGGTGTTGGTGTGTGTTCAGAACCCCTGTAGTGTGACAGCCTGCCCTCAGTAACACGTAATACGTATAGCCCAGAACTGTGTGGTTGCTTAAGTTTCAGCTACATGGTAATACTGTTCGGCAGGTTATAGTCGCCTACTAAATTGTGAAAGTGAGCTGGAAATTTTTGGTATCATGAGATTTTGTAAGCAATTTTCCTTCCAAAAAAACCCCAAGGTTATATCTTTTTTTTTTTTTGTACTGTGATGACCTGCTGGCAGAAGCAATAGTCCACATTTAATGACAAGTTAAGGGAAGCAAGTGGTTTACCTGGAAGAAAATAAGCTCCAGTAAGTTTCCACAATACCAGTTACAGTTTGTAATGGATATATTAAATACATGACTGCACTACAGTATCTTGGTTGCATGGGTCTCTGGTAAGCTGACTGATTAAATCTCAGCTTACAATGTCTGATCCTTGTCTGCCAAACTGAATTACTGGAATCCTTGAAGAAGTAAAATAACTGTTTAACTTGTACTGAGGAGTGTTCCTTTGCAGTTTCAGGATTTTTTTCAATACCAATACAGAAATAACAAAAAAGGGCAGTGAAAGAACTAGAAGTCCTATTGATAATACTGTAAGAGTTAAATCCTTCTTCACATTAAATTTTCATAAGTAAACTGTTCTAAGCATCACTGCATGTTATTTGGGAAGATACTGAGGACTTATTTATTTGATGCTAACAAAGAAATTTCAGGTTAAATAATGTGGAGTCATTATTAATGATAATAATTAAGTTACTATAATAAGATTGTTTTGAAATGTTATGTACTGTATAATAAATTCCAATGACAGGGATACAACTACTAATTATAAATCATTAAGGTCTTACAACGATCTTAAAATAAATTACATGCAAAAGCATAATTCAGTTGAAAATATTCTAATAAACTTAAAAGAATAAGATAGTTTGAAAATTGTGTTTTGAAATAGAAATACTATAATGAAGTAAAAGGAACAGCAACTATTCTAAATAGTCACAGACTGGCTCAAACAATTGTTGGCACTTTAATGAGAAGTCACCTTTCATGGCAGCATTCATTTCTATAGTGTTCAAAATGTAGAAACAGAGCAAAGGAGATCTTGCAAGATATGAAAAATGTTTATCACCTTAGTGAATACTACTAAGTAGTAGTAGTGTAGGTTGCAATCCTATCATATGATGGGAACTGCATGGTCCAACATAAGAGGGACTGTACACAGCTGGAGCGAATGCATGTGCATTTGCCTTCTCATCTTTATTTTTGCCCTCAAGATGGCCAGTAAGTATTTCACAGCAGCATCAAGTATTCTGGGAACCAAGTTACCTGGTAGTTGCCAAGTTCCCTGGCAGCCAGGAGGGCCAACTGCGGGGGCATCAGGCACAGCATTGTCAGCTGGGCAAGGGGGGCTTGTCCTGCTCTGCTCTGCACTGGGGTGGCCTCACCTTGAGTCCCAGGGGCAGTTTTGGGCACCACAAGGTAAAAAAGACATTAAGTTATGGGAGAGTGTCCAAAGGAAGGCAACAAAGATGGTGAAGGTCTGAAGGGGAAGCCTTATGTGGATGAGGTCACTTTATTTGTTCAGCCTGGAGAAGGGGAGACTGAGGGGAGACCTCATTGTGGTCTTCAACATCCTCACGAGTGGAAGTGGAGGGGCAGGCACCAATCCTTTCACTCTTGTGACCAATGACAGGACTTGAGGAAATGGTATGAAGCTGAGTCAGGGGAGGTTTAGATTAGATATCAGGAAAATACTATTCATCCAGAGTGTGATTGAGTACTGGTATAGGCTTCCCAGGGAAGTGGTCATAGAAACAAGCCTTTATGAGTTCAAGAAGCATTTGGATAACACTCTCAGACACATGGTGTGACTTTTGGGGTGCCCTGAATAGGACCAGGAGTTGGACTTGATGATCCTGATGGGTCAACTCTACTTATTCTGCGACTCTATAATAGAAAAGCAAAAGCCATGCACACAAAGCACAACAAGGAATTAATTCACTGCATCCTGGTGGCAGGCAGGTGTTCAGCCATCTGCAGGAGAGCAGGGCCCCATCACCTGTAATGGTTACTTAGGGAGACAAATGCAACGAGAGAATCAATTAGGTTTGAAAAGACCTCAGATATCATTGTGATGCCATGTTGGGACTACCTAAAAACAGATGCTAGACAAAATTAAGAGAATAAAAAGCGGTTATATTTATTGAAGGGCCTTCAGGTACATTAGGGCAGACAAAGCCCACCCAGGGGCTACACCCAAAATGGATGACTGGGTCACAGGTTTTCGTACTTTTATAAGTTTGGTCCATTTGCATATTGGGGGTAAATCTTCCAATTACATCTTCAGGTAATGCAGTCATTTACCCCAAGTTTGCTCTGCCCCCAGCTCACAATTGTTTACATTTCCTGGGTCCTGAGACAGTAAGGTGTCCTTGAGTTTCAGGCCTGGAGAGGAATTGATTTGTCTGACCAAAATGGGAGAACAGTAGCTAGCAGAGTATATGGAGTTTAGGGTTATACACTAAAAAATTTCAGAATTAAGAATACATGAAAAATATAAAAGCTAAAATTCTAAGGCATCAATTGAGTCCAGTCTTTGACTGAACACCAACATGTCAACATCACTCAGAATGTTCCTCCCCTTCCTCTTTCTTCCCCCCCACTTTATATACTGAGCATATTATATTGTGTAAAATATCTCTGGTCAGTTTGGGTCACCTGTCCCAACTGTATCTCCTCCCAATTTCCCATGTGCCCCCAACCTCCTTGCCAGGGTAGAAGTATGAAAGCAGAAAATTCCAGATGTGTGTAAGCACTGCTCAGCAGTAACAAGAACATCTCTAGATTATCAACCCTCTGTTCAGCACAAATCCAAAACATAGCCCCATACCAGCCACTATGAAGAAAATTAATTCTACCCCAGCCAAAATAAGCACAAAACCTCATCAGTAAGTAGGATGAATATTTCTGTTTTGTATAAAGCAGAATGTCATCAGCTTTAGGACTGCTTTTCCAGTATAATTGTCTTAGGAAAAGGCATATTTATGTAGTCTTTTTTTATGAGGTCTGCCAGAAATACATGTGGCAGTGGGGATGGAACTACGTGATCTTTGAAGTCCCTTTCAACTCAAACTATTCTGTCATTGTACAATCATTACAGAATAACAGTAATTTTTCCATTTCTTCTAGATAAAGATCTTGACAAGCTCTTAACACTCTTTAAAAGTCCAGACAAGCCAACTGGGTGGGCAGAAATTTGTAGAAAACAGTTCTGCAAAGTCATGAAAACCAGTCCAGATAGCATCAGCGGACCAAGTGAGTATGACTTAATAAGTTTGACAAAGAAAGCAGAAAGACCACTAGGAAGCAACTCTTATTATTTTAATTGAGAAGTATGTTATCTATACAAGTAGTTAATAATTTTATGTTGATTATGAAAACTATTTCAACGGGATTTTCCCAAGAAAACAAGGTTTTGCTTTTATGTCCTATTTTTCTCTTTATGACTGTTATGCCTCTATGTTGTCAGTGAAATCTGGCGGATCAAGAGGGCTCAAATACAAGTCTTAGCTCCAGATCTCTAAAGAGTCCATTACTGAGATACTGAGAAAATGAAAAAGAAAGCCTGAAAGTAAACTGACATTTCTTCGTGATTAGTGAATGAGTTAATACGGGTTGGGAAATTATATTAATGGGCAATTTCAGTAAAAAATATCAGAATTAAGCTATACTAAACATCAAGAAACCAGCTCATTCAGGTTTTTCTTAATTTTTATAAGCATTTTCTAATGAACAGTGTGATCATGCAGCAGGAGCATTGCTATAGTTAAAAATCCAAAGCAGCCAAAGCAAAAACACTGATCATCCATGACATAAATCATCAGAAGTCAGACATAATAATTCCTTTGTGATATCATATAAGCTTGTGTAGCCATAACGAAGTGAGATGTTCTCAAAAATTGGCTTCCATTCCCATAGGAATTCTGATTATGGTCAGATAGTCAGTATGTAGTCTAACTTGTTGCTTACAGGTGCCCAAGGTTTCTCTTAGTATTATTTAGATAAGCAGTTAATACAACTGGCATTTGCAAAACTCTTCAGATGTTCCGTATCTGCTTGGAGATATTCCAGAAGCAGCAAAATATCTGCACCTCTGTGGTTTGAGACAGCATCATGTTCATTGAATCTGTTTTATGAGAAACAGCTGTCCTGCTGTGTATCTTTTGCAGCATGCAAAGCTCTCCCACATTTCAGAGGAGTGAGAGACTTGAGTCCAGATGCCCAGAAATCTAAGCTTTCTCTATTGTTACAGATGGAGCAATCTCCAAGGTTTACGGAACAAAGATGCACACTTGTGCTTTCTGCACTGGGCCCATTCTAAGGGGGACTGACATTAACAGGAGTTGAACCAGAACATAGTGAGCAAAGACAATGTTATATTCAAGGACCATGTAATGTAATGTGTATTGATTTGTTTAAAATATTCTGTGATCTGGTGTCAGGATTACCAGATGCTGAATCTGTAGAACCTGCTTGAACTCCAGCAAAAAATTCTTGAGCAAACTGTGCAGTATCAATATCTCTAATTCACCCTTCCCATGTTGATTACTCTCACATCAACTTGGTCAATATTTTTGTGTTAAATGCTCTGGTAATGCATGGCTTTGGGGAATGTCTTTAGACTGGTGTTTTCTCTGCTAAAGCATCACCTCTCACTGTAGCTTTTAAGTAATTTCTGTGCTCAAACATCAAGATCCAGTTTTGAAAGGCTCTATTGAACTGCTAAAAGGACATAAACCTTCGGCTTGCACGTCTTTTAATGCATTAGGACTGAAAGCTTGTGATTTTTCTTGGTTGCCTAAAAGCAAAACATATTGTAGACAATCAGCTTCTACAGTCTATTGTTCTAGGCACAATAAGCTATGATAGAGACATTCTCCAGTCATTCCTTCCATAAAGGTGCCACAGATTTGTGGATGTTTAGGTGTATAGCTGGTTGTTGTCTTCGGGTCATTTACCAGCTAGAGAACCATGGGGAGAACCTTTGGTCAGGTTAAGTCTTGACTTCTTTTGGATTACTCTTTACAGTACTTGTGGCCTTCCTGAAGTGTCTTCAGTACATCTAGATAAGAGCTTTCTGTATATTGGCATCTAGGCTTTGGCAGAAAAAGAACTAGGCAAGTCAGCTCTGCTGAGCAATAGCGTAGATTTTTGTAGAAAATTATTAGTCTGTGTGAATCTAAGCTTAGTATTGTGCGTGTTCAAATAGTTCATGTGACTGAGAGGTGGCTTTTGGTTGTGGGGTTTTTTTCTATTGAACCAGAATCTCATCTTGTTTATTTTAGCCATGCCTTTTTCAATTATCTCCCCCTTTGTGGCCTTCAGATATGGCACAAGGCATTTCTGTTGTTTTCCATTCCATCAGCTTCCTTTTTCATATGTTCCCAGTTAATGTTGTATCAGCAGCAGACTTCTGGGCAAATTCAATATCCTTACTCCTCTCCCCTTTTCAAGAGACTTTAAACCCAAAGTAAAATAAATAAAGGGTGTTGCAGAGGTCATATCAATTATATGCTAACATTCTTCCCTTCATGATGAGATATTCAGTCCCCAAATCCTATTAGTTCTTCTCAAGCTTTATATCAATGTGTGATGTGGATAGGGATAGTAAACTCAGCTAAAATTACTTGTTCCATAGAGTCTTTTAGATTTTCCATCACCTATCTCCCTGAGGATCTGGATGTAGATTGCCAGTATTCTTTAGGGCCTATTAATTTACCTCCAGATTGTTTTTTCTTAAAAAAAAAAAATCAACCAAGAAAAGAAAAGAGAGCAGCTCTTGAAATTGCATGTGAGACCTTACGGTAAAACACAGGAATTTTCTTCAGTTTTTACAAGTGAAATGTTTGATGGAAGCAGAGTGGTTACAGTCAACACAGTGTTCTGGAATCCTTTAATATTTTGTGAGCTCTGCATCATCTGAGATAGCTCTATCAAAACATGTTGACAAAAAATACAATGAGCCTTTGAGCCAGTGTCATTGTTTGTTATATATGTGTGCTTCAGCCTTTAGCAATTGCTGCAAAAAGTTGAAACTAACTGCAGAACTTCCCCATAGGATAAAGAATCTATGACTCTTGTGTACTGTAGTATTGTTTTTAGTTCAGGATAAAAAAGTACTGATACTGTATTTGCAAGAGAAGTTTTTAGAATAATACAAAATAGATTTTTACCTTTTTATGTCCTCGATTTGCCAAGGAAGCTTGTGTCAGAATTCGAGTGGAGCAGTGGGTCTTCATGTTATGCAGAAAGACCAATTGCAGATCAGTAATTCTTTCTTCTGTCCCCCAAACCAGTCTGGAGCCCCTGTAAGCAGTGAGAATGCACGTGAATGTGCATGCAGGTGTGTAACGATTAGGGCATTTGGTTTGGATTTGAAGGGCTTTTTTTTCCATTAATAAAATACTTGTATATCGATATAAGATATGCAATATTCATCTCTAATGGAAGCACTGTCAGAATTTTTATTATCTTGTTTTCTTCTTTTCAGAGAAAATGTAGGTTGTTCATATGTCATTTAATGTACAATAATTGAAAGATCTCCTTGTTGTTGCCATCAAGAATGGAATTGCTAACTCTGTTTTTTGTATACTTATTAAACTGATGTAAGGTTGATGGAGTTGAAAATTCCTGACACTACTCTTACAAAAAAGTAATATATCCAAGATTTTCACTCTTGAATTTCTAACCTCTAACAGAAGTCACAGAATCACAGAATCAGCTCAGTTGGAAGGCACCATCAAGGATCGTTGAGTCCAATTCCTGGCCCTGCACAGCACCATCCCCAAAAGTCACACACTGTGCCTGAGAGCAGAACTGCTGTTAAAAAAGGGTTATTTGTATTTTCTTTTAAACTCCTCTGAAACATCTGCATCATAGAATATGATCCAGTAACCGTAGTTATATTAGAGGATCTAAAAAATCTGAAGTTTTTTACATTTTTTGACCTTTTTGGCTTAAAACTTTCATAGTAGGAATTAGGTTAGTGCTTGTGGTTGTTACCTATTAAAAGAATTTTAATCACATGCTTTTTTTCAAGCAATGTTCTTATGCAGTTTTGAAGCTGTTTCAGTTACCATCCTTTTGTAAACTACTTCTTCAAGGACAAAGAAAATCCTGCAGGAATGTAGGTGTTTTATGTGCATACTGCAATAATTTAGGAAATTTAAAAACATTTCCATTCATTTTGTGTATAATTATGCACACCTAAATAAAAATTTTCTTTATTTTGTGTGTATGAATTAAATTTGCATGAGATGACTGCTAGACTCTTAAAAACTTCAGTACTAGTACAGCCAATCTACCATAATTTAAGAAAATCACCATTTTCACTATGTTAGTAAGCCACATAAACTTTACCTGAAAATCTGGGATTTTACAGCAATACTGATTATACTGAATAATGAACCTGCCTAAATGTCTTTTGTCTAGTTTTCCAGTTAAAACACAGAACCAGTTTCTACAGTAGTCTCCAAATGACAGCTGAATGATTTAGTATTAAAAGACAAAAATTAAAATAGCTACTTATCATTTCACATGGACATTCCTTTGGAAAAGACTGTCCTGTGAAAACCCTCTATTAATGTATTAACCGCATGTGTTTTGATAAATTCTTGTGTATCTTCCTCTCTCAAGCTTCATTAAAATCTTTTCAAAGATCCTGATAGGCACTTAGATAAATACTTTCAAATGGTAGAAATCAGTTTAGTGCTTGAGTTTCAAAATATTGCTTAGCGCTTGAGCTGTCACTTCTCCTATTAACTCAAGCACTGAACAGAAGTATTCACCTGCTAGGTCAAGCATGTGGATGCCTTATGATAATAAGGGAAGAAATGTACAATGTCCCAACTTGGTTTCAAATCTTCTGAATTATGGGATATTTTACTTTTAACATAGTTCCCGTTTATTATTATAGTATGGCATATTTCAGTAATCACCATACTAATAGTCATACAGTAAGTATATAGCTAGTTACAAATGTTAAGTCTAATTTCTGCTTTTTTTTGTCTACAGTTTTAGGAATACACACATTTGCTCTTTTACACAAATATTTGTTATATTGTTTGTGTGCCAAATTCCACTAAGCATATTAGTGAAGATTAGTGAGTTTGTTTATTCTTCAAAAAAGAATAAATTGTTACTCTTTTGTACAGTAAATTGCTTTTTCTAGTCCCATGTGTTTTATTAACCATGATTAAAAGTAGCTATGTTATATTTAATTAGCAGTTTCTTTTCACTATAAGAGTGCATAAGAATATAAATTACACATGTAGGTTTTTGCAAAATTAATTTTGTTACTGTTGGAGCCGGAACTCTAAAGTCATGTTTAGCTATTATAGTGAAACTTCTTTAGCATTACCAAAACTCAGCTTTTTAAAAACTTTTTGTGGACTTATTCAGTGTAAATTAATTTCTGTAAATGTTCTAGACAATTAATCAAGACAAAAAACCCCATGATTTAATGTCAGTATGTTAGCTTAAAATAATTGGAAGAAGAGTTAATTGTCTTTATTAAATCTTTTTCTTCATTGTTTTTCTGGCATAACAAACATTAGGCTGTGGGTGGGGGTTCTGTCTTTCTCCTCCTCCTCATTCCCAAAAGAGCTTGCATGGCTCTTTAACTGCTTGTGTTAGTTTTCCTGTCAGCATGGCTAGCTCAAGAGTTTTCTACCTTTCTCCATTGCCACCTCCAGCAGGCGTTGCTGCTCTGCCTCACTTGAGCTGCTGCGGCTGCTCCTGCCACTGTCTGCTTAAATGGTGTAGTGGGACAGGGTGTTCCTTATGGTCCATTCCAACCATTCTGTGATGGCCATTCTATGATTCTGTGAACTATTCAGTTTATAAACAGCAAACCCACCTGTGCAGTGGGTGCATAGAGTTATGTGCAAGAATGGGAGAACAGGAGCTGAAGCTTCCTTGCTATTAAACAGACGTACTGCCAAGAAAATGGTAACATTATCTTTAAACAGGAAATACTATGGGTAGCCGAAGTTGTTACTCTCTAAATATGCTCCCTTGCTTTGCATTCTTGTGAAAAGAAGTATTAGTATGAATATCTGTATGCTTTATATCCTATTTATCAAGACAACAGCAGCTGTTTTAGGATAGCATTTACTTATAAAAAAATGTTCATTGTTGCTGTCTTAAATTCTTGATATAGCTTACCTCAGATGGGCCTCTTCCATGCAGTTTGTGTGAAGGCTTCCTTGTAACCTTTGTTTAAACTTGCATGGTATCATGTGTTCAGTTGCCATAGCCTCAGACTTGCAGAATTGAGGAATCAAGGACAGTTTGGATAATAATTTGTCACCCAGAGTTCTTGCTAACTTCCTGACTAAAATCCCATCAAGGTGGAAGATAAGCTTTCCTTCATAGTGAACAGATGTCAGCATCAGACTTATCTATGCAGTATCTGCCGGCTCAAAGTTCCATAGCAGGAAGAAGAACTGAAGAACATTATGGTCATCATTAAATACAGAATTTCCCAAATAAAATACTCCTATTGCATAAATTTAAATGAAAAATTGTTACCTTGTGATGGCAGAGGTGGTTTTATATTGAGTTTTTTTAAACTCCATGTGCTTTTGCTAGCATAATTTTGGGATAGTGTCAGTTTTTTGTTCTGTGTGGGTTGTTCAGTTTGTTTTGGGTTGGTGGTTGATTGGTTGGTTGGTTTTGTGGTTTGTTTTTTTCATTTTTCCTTTCCTGTCTCCATA
The DNA here is from genome assembly GCA_013400515.1 of Erpornis zantholeuca. Taxonomy (NCBI): domain Eukaryota; kingdom Metazoa; phylum Chordata; class Aves; order Passeriformes; family Timaliidae; genus Erpornis; species Erpornis zantholeuca. The sequence goes on from VZTN01008032.1 coordinate 16,019, forward strand.
CATAGATAAATGTGGAAAGACATTGTAGTTTAATTATAGTTAATTTTCATTTCATATTGAAACCATGAAACAAATCCTGAAGTAATCCTTGGAGGGTACAAAGATAATATGAGATTCTCTTTCTGTTTACACTGAATATATTCTCAATAAAGCTATTAAAATTTAATTTAAGTTTGGAATGGTGTTAGGAATGTAAAAGTGCAGTGCATGTTTTAAGTTGTTCCCCCATAAAAACATTAATAAATATGCAGGAATTTAAATAGCTTTACTTTCCCACATATTGTCATTTAGTTAGGTGACGTAGATCCACATTTTGTTCATTGTGCCTAATGTTTTAATGGGTTTTTACTTCTTGCAGTTTTGGCAGAATTAATTGAAAAGTTCGTGTCACATCTTTCTGAAAGCCGAATGGATTGTTATTTCAGCACAGGAAGCTATAAAGGTCAGTCTCCTAAAAACTTATTGCCATGCAGCCTCCTCATATTTAATTTTTTTTTTCTTCTAAGTGTATCTGTATAATTTTGGGGTTTGTTTAAAATGTTCTTTAAGAGCTCAGAAATTCACTTCAGTGGTGGGAAACACCTCACTTTGGAGCAGAAGGTGATGTGCTTGAGTGAACAGAACAGAGAATTATTAGCGATGGGCTTTCACATTTGTGTGTGTCTAATGGAAAGATGGAGATGCAGAACAGGTGAGGGTATGATTGAGAGTATTTGTTGACACCTAGTATAATACGATTTGCAAAGCTGATGGCGTAAATATTTAAGATGGTGTAAGCAATCTGGCTTCCCTTTTGAAAGCCCCACAAAGGTATGCACTTTATTTTGTATTAAAGGATGTGTATTTAAGAATTGTTATTTCTGTCAGAGTGATCTGGGTGTTAGTTTTGTACAGATGTTGTGCTTACAGCCAAGAATAAAAGATGAGTGATAAAGCTGTTATTCTGAGTGTAAAGTAATGTGTTCTAATACTTTGAAGCACTGGTAAAACTAGAAAATTTAGAAGCAATGTTAATATCTGCTGGAAAATGCACTTCTATTCTTTGCTGTTTTCCAGGACTCTTCTCTGAGGTTGTAGTTCAGCCATTTAGAGTACTTATTCTGTTACTAACTGTGGAGAATCAAGCCTGCTTTGGGCAGAGTCTGTTATTTATACTAATATTTTACTCTCCCATTTGTAGGTTGCAAAAAGGTCCTTGGAGACTTGGTGCTTGCATTTGAAGTTTCAAAGTATAATACCCCTTTAGTAATTTTAGAGGCTGTCTTTCTTTTTATGTAGTGTAGTCTTTTTACCTTCCAAAAGCTTGCAAACAGAATACCCTTAATTTCATTTTGAGAATCTGTCTCATTGCTTTATGAAGAGAGTTGCTGATGGGACAGTTATTTCTATCACAATTTTATTTTTTCTTAAAAGGCACTTAAAGTGTTTTGTGTTGTCCTGTATTACTTTTCAACTTCTCATGAGGCATAATGAGCAACAAAATTATTCTATGGACCCATAAGGCTTGCTAATTACATATTTCTGAGACTTCCTAATTCAAATAATAATTATGATTGTTCCTTTAAAAGCTCAGAAGGCAAAGACTAACTAGAGGAAGAATGGATATCTGACTGTGCATCCTCGAAAGGGATGCCTTGCCCAGCAAAGACAGCAACGCTGCTCGTCCTTAATCATGGCAGCTAAGTGGTTCTATCCAATGGGAAAGATCTCTAAAGACAAGCAGTATTCACTGTTCACTAAGTCTTCAAGTACATTAGTTTTAGTACACTCTTGTCAACCTTTTGGTCAAAGCTGGAATTTAAAACACATTCAGGAAGGTTGAACTTAGATCTTTGTTCTGGTTTGAAAAGACAAACCAGTGGGAGACACTAAGTCAGAATAACAATTTATTAAGAAAATTAGAATAAAGGCAGGGAAAGGAAAGGAAAGGAAAGGAAAGGAAAGGAAAGGAAAGGAAAGGAAAGGAAAGGAAAGGAAAGGAAAGGAAAGGAAAGGAAAGGAAAGGAAAG
>VZTN01008033.1:0-12782 GCA_013400515.1 Erpornis zantholeuca
TTGCTGACTGCAACTTCATATTCACCTTTTTAAACTCTTTACTTTTTAGCAGTGAATTATTTTATCAGAAAAACCTCACAGCATTTGCATCCTATTAAGAAACCCTGAATACATTTTTTATGCTAGTACAATGGTGACAATCATTTTCATTTGCACAGAAAATTCATTTCAAAGCTTCTAACAAATTGGTATATGGTGACAGGTGAAGAACTTTAATTTCATTACTAAATTGCAGTCATTTCAAAGGGTCAAAATAAGCATCTGTTTAATAACCTTGCTCTTGCAGAAAGCGATGTGAAAAGTTTGAAAGAGTGATTTTAAGTGTTTCCTTTTTATTGCATCTTAATATAAAGAAAATAATCTTCAACTTCTAAATAACAGTTTTCAGAGTCCTTATGCAGTTACTATTAGGTCCTAGCAGGATATAAAAATGCCATACTGCATTGCTGGACATGTTAATGTATCAGTAGTGCAGTGCACTTGGAAGAGAAGTCACCCACCAAACTCTGATATCATGGCTTCTGTGTGTAGGGCCTTCAGTCAGGTGTGGGCAGGCTCAGGGAATCTGGATAGACTGACTGAGGAGACATGAAGATGGCCTGTTTGCTCATAATCTTCATTCAGAAAGTTTTAAAAGCAGACGGTAAATCAGAGGTTTTCTTTGTCTAGTCACTGGGAAATTATGCTCAGTGATGTTTTAAAGATGCACTTGTAATCAGAATGATGTTTCATTTCATCTGCTGAAAGTTTGATTACAAAATAAGTACAGGGATGGAAAGAAGAGATAATTATCTTAAAACAGTGAGGAATACATCAGCTGCTCTCTGAGCTAGCTCAAGCCTTTGTGAAAATGTAGACAGAGCTTGCTACTCCTGATGCTGTCAAGGGCAAGATGTCAGCTGCAGTTGCCCAGTGGGACCTTTCCTTTCTCACAGTAACCATGCTCTCCAACTGAGCCTCCCTCTCTGTGGTAGCAGCAGGACTGAAGGGCTGTTCAAGTGAGAGAAGATGCATATGATGTTGACATTGCTGGATCCCTTCTCCAGCCACAGCCACTTCAGCATTCTGCTGTCAGAGACATCTTATACTTTCAGTGAGGGCTCTGTCTCCAGGCTGGCGGTTGTAAAACCAATGTGCACTCTGCACCATGAAAAAACCAGAATAGATAGTTCTTTCCTTGAGTATATCTGGTTTCAAAGACACTTCCTGTGAAGTTTTTTTCCCTATTAGATTTCCCCATTTTTATGTGAACTGAAATGCCTCCATGGAATTCCAAGGCATGAAGGGGAACAAGTGACTTAATTTATTATGTAAATCTTGCTGGGTCAGTCCAGCTTTCAGATACAGAGAAGCAGACATTGTTAGTGAAGTTGGTGCTAAAGGAACCAACTCAGTGTGATTTTCTTATATTTCTCCAACAGTAAAGCATCAGGAACCTAAATACAGTAGACAAAGTCTAAGAAAGAGTTTATCAAGCAGAGGACATCCAATAAATTCTTGTTATATGACTTGTCTCCTAGTTAGTATCATTTCTCAGAGCTTTATTAATTCAGCTTGTATGTTAAAATGGTGGATAAGTAAGCAATTTTCCTTCCCTCCATGTTGTACTGAACCCTGAACAGTTTTCTGCTTCTCACATCGATAGGCATTGTTCCAGCAGAATCATAGACTGTTTAGTTTGATGGAAGTTCAGTTTCCTATAGAACTAGAGAAGTCCCTAGTTCTGGAGATTTTAATAGCCAGGAGGTATACCCTGAAATAGAAACATGGTGCATTCATGAGCAGCTGTGAAGTGTTCTGCTTTCAAAAACTGTAAGAAGCACCAGATACATTTGCCCAACTGCTTTCTCCTGATGTATAGCTTGTCATTTGCTCTAAAACACTGCATCTGAAAATGTAGATGTCATAAGCAGTTAAACCCAAGCTAATGCTTCAGAGCCTCATGAAAGCCTTTAGGTATTGTTTTGGCACAATGCTAATTGTATCCTAGACAGCTGATTTAGAAAGCAACTTTTGTCTCAGACAGTAAAAGAAATTACTTGATATAATTTCAGGATAAGTAACAGTTTCTGTACATAGATGTCTGAGTATTTATAGTTGAATATCCATATACAAATTTGGTTTATGTGGTTGAAGAAGTCCTCAGGATGATAGAGCAACCTCTCCATTTCTTCTCTAGCTCTCTGTACTTTGTCCAAAGAAACACTACCGCTCTTTCTTTAGCCCAGCTGATATAAAGGCTTTAAGATTTCATTTAGGCTCTCATGAGGCTCTGAAGCATTAGCTTGGGTTTAACTGCTTATGACATCTACATTTTCAGATGCAGTGTTTTAGAGCTTTGAACTAGAGCAAATGACAAGCTATACATCAGGAGAAAGCAGTTGGGCAAATGTATCTGGTGCTTCTTACAGTTTTTGAAAGCAGAACACTTCACAGCTGCTCATGAATGCACCATGTTTCTATTTCAGGGTACACCTCCTGGCTATTAAAATAGCTGCAGAGCATACCCAACACAGTGTTCAAAGCCTTTGAACTTTGCTAGGTCACAAGTCTATCAAAAGATCAGGAGAGCTAAGCAAGGACCATGTGCTTGGGCAAGGAGCATTTCTCACATCCCACATAGTTTTGAAGTAGCCTTGTTGAAAAAGAGTAGAATGTACAGAATGGTGTTCTACCTCTTTCATATAGAAACAGATGGTGGATTTTTTTTTTTAAAGTATCCCCTAAAGGTATGGATTTTATAGCTTAAATTGCATTATGCACCTTCTCAGCTTAACAAAGTTTGTCTTTAATTTTCAGACGCATGTTGTACCTGACAGTGCATTGAGGTTGGAGGCAGAAATGGGGAGAGACACTGTGAACTGTCACTTCATTGACCTTCTGTGGAGTTGTGTTCTCTATTGAGGAAGATGTGACTTCGCACCTTAGAAAGAATTTTGTTTTGCTCTTCCCAAATTTCAATTTTATAGAGTAGTCATAAGCATTAAAGCCATGTTTCATTTCAGCAGGGATGCAGCTCAGTCTCATTCTATATTTAGTCAATTCAGAAGGATAAAACACAACTCTGCTTGTCTTTTATATATAACTGACATCCACAGATGCTCGAGCACAAGATAGAGTTACTGCTCTTGATAAAACTCTGACAGAGCAGTCAGAGCAGGCCAAGGCTGAAAACTTTCACATTTACAACTTTGCTACTGATTTCTTTACATGTGTCTTGGTTTGAGACAAAANATTGTTAGTGCTCTTTGAAAAAAATTTATCTAAATTTCATTTTAGTAGAATTAGATTGAAATCTAATATTCAAATTTTTATCTTCTATATAATTGCAATGTACTGAAAAATATTTAATTTTGGATCTGTGAAACAACTGCAATTTTTGGGTTTTAAAGGGCATTTTTAAGCAGAATAAATTTGTATGTGGTGCAACTAGAAAAAAATCCATTATTTTTTAAATAAATTTTAGCTATTATTAAGATTGAGGATACCTCACTCTTGCCAAGAGAGGAGGACCAAATGGATTCATTTAAAAATTAGTAAATCAGGAAAAGCTGTAACAGTTTCTGAGAAAAAATGTGCAAAAGTATAAAAAGCAAATATAAAATATGAGGATTTGGATCTGGGAGTGAGGGAGTTGTCAAATGTCTTACAAAAAATGACATGTTGAAACTGAGTTGAGAAATTATAACACATCTTTATGGGTGGCTGAAAATATTCTAATACCAGTAAGTCACTGAAAAACTCCTTACACCAAACCAGCCACGGTGACAACTCTTACTGCTGTGCTATAAAGAAATGGAGTCCCTTAAGAGTCACCATGCAGGGGGTTAGAGATGGGGTTTTGTTTGGTTTTTGTGAAATCAAAGCTGTGTCTTCATAACACCTAGAATCTATAGCCTACAAGCAAGTCCACTTAGGAAGAATATAACTTTTATTACTTCAAGTTCATCACACAAAGTTTTTCTTGGGGTTACAGCACTGCCTGTTTTCTTGTATTCTTTTCTTGATTTTCCTGAGTTACTAAAGTGCTTTTTAACAAGGTCCTTTTCTTTTTCACAGATTCAAATTTCCATTTACTCAAGTCCATATCTTAGGAGGTCTGTAGTTCCCAGAAGGAGTTCTTTTTATAATGTTTCTCTCTGTGCTGTTTCATTGGCATTTTTATGTCTAAGCAAAGTTTAATAATGGAAATTAGGGGAATTGAGCACTGCAGTGTGGGAGGACAAGAGAGAAAGACAGTGTTTTATTCTGAAAGGGAAAAATTTCTTTGTTGTTGTTAAAAGAATGTGGGAGAAGGATTTTTTTATTCATATGCTTCATTCTGTCCCTGGTGCTCTAAAGAAGGTGTTTGTCTACAACCCTATCATGTCTCGTGCCATTGACAGGCAATTGCTTCTTAACAGTGGCCTGGACTGTCATATGCATAGACAATTTTTTTTTCTATTCTTTAGTCAAAATTTCTGTAGAGAAAAGAAAAAAGATAAAAGGAAAATTGAAAAAAGAAAAACGGAAAGAGAAAAAAGGAAAAATAAAAGAGAAAAAAGGAATGAGAATAAAAGGAAAAGGAAAGGAGACAGAAGAAGAAAGGAGCATAAAATTTTGTCAGGATCCTTCTGTCAGGGAAGAGATGATGCCCTAAAAGAAAAAATCAACTTCCCATACATATATTCTGGATAAGATTTTCTTTGCTGGTGTTTTTTTACCAGCCTAGAGCTCTGAATGTTTCCCACATTCTCATTGGAATATACTAACTATGTGATCTTGGTCTATAGCCCTGGTGGTTACAAAAAGCAATTTTTAAAGCAATTACAGAAACTCAAAACCCAGATGCAGCTAGAAAGAATTCCCAATGCATTATTTAAAAGGCAGGAGAAGCTTAAATTTTTAATTAGTTATTAGACTTGAAAATATCTATTTAGAGGAAGCCTCAGGTTTTGACTTCCCAATGGTGTCAACGTTGGAATCTAGTGAAACTAGTCTAGAATCCCTCCCTCATGCTAAACAGCAGCTGAAAACAAGAAACCAATGGAGCAATCCTCCCATGTGAAAAAAGTTTCTTTAGCTGTTAAGTCTGTGTATGCAAACATTGATCTAGTGAAAGGAATTTGAATAATTGATTTGAAGCCTGATCTTTGAAAGGGAGTTCAAAAATGTTTTAGTTGATGCAGAATTCTTTCCATCATGTCAGAGTGTTTTCTACTTCAAAAATTTCAGCCATCGTCTGATTCCCAAAAAGCTCAGTGTAGTTTAGAAATTTTAAACAAAAATTCTTCTCAGCTATAGGAGAATGAACAAAAAAAAGACCTCAACCAAAACAAATTATAATAAACACCCTCTCATATTCTTTCTTTTACATTGGTAAGATACTAAAGTTCTTTGTAAATATTACCCAAATGAGTTAGAAATGTTGGCTAATCAAAGGTCCCAAGAAATCCATTGGATAGATGGGCAAAATATGCAGTTTCCCTAACTTCCCCAGCAAGGTATTAATAGAGAGGAGAAAAGAAGAGCAGCCAATTTCTGCAGACTTGCCAAAACAGGGCCTGCTGCTTTAAGTCAAATGTTTGCTGAAGGCCCCTGTGATTTTATCTGCATATATTTTAATTATTTTTTCTTTAATGATTACTGCTTAGTTAGCAGATATTCTGAAATACTTTAATTACATATCAGAAGAAATTTTAATGGAGAAAACAAAATTGTGCATAATTTTCAAATTTTCTTGAGTAAATATGCTCTCTAGTAATTATTCATGCACTTTCTGCTCGAGCATGCAGGAGCAGTAACACTTTCTGCTTGTCAACATTTACACAAAGAGCATTTTATCAAGCTGAAATACTGATTTGGAATATTCAGGCTGATTCTGTTTTGCAAAAAAATCTCATGACAAAACTGCTCTTGTCATGTGTAGTGGAAAGATTAGGATTCATAATCTAGTTCTCTGATAATGTAATGATGCAGGAGTTATGATTACAGCTCTTTCATAATAGTGGAGAGTGAGTTAATTCAGCCTTTTCTGAGATACTGAAATGACAAATATATCACTTAATTCAAAGTATGACTACAAAGAATCAGAGCTGGATGGCTCATAAACACACAGCATCTCTGACTTTCACAGGGTTATCAATGTTTGTTATACAGCACTTCTTTTCTTTCCACACTGTGTGTTACTATGAATGTATTTTAGTCGATTTTTTTTAATGACAGCTAAACAGTGGATATTAGTTGCACTAAGCATCTTATTTACTGGAAGTGGATATTGTCTTCCAGTATTTTCAGACTTCTGACCTCTCCACATTAGTGTGTTTCTACAGCATTGCAAAAGGCAAATCAGAAATCAGATATTCTAATACTATCTCATCAGTTTTCAATTCTGTCACTTACTGTAAGCCCAAATTGAATTTCCGGCACCAGAATGGATGACCTCAAAAATGATCCCAGCACTCCAAATCTGAAATTATTGTGTTCACAGATTGAGGTCAAAAATTAGCAATACGAAACACATTAACAAAATGCTAATAGAAGCAAACCTTTCCTCCCTTCCCTTTTACATCCTGATGACTCCATAGTCATTTAGTCCTGAAACCTTACAGTGTTATACAATGGGGATTCAAAAAGTGTTGTTTTATAATCAGTGCTGGAAACAAGTTTTATATAAAAAATTTAGGCTCAAAAGCTTGCAGGGAAGATGTGGTGATGCCTTAAATGGCTACCTAGAAACAGAGACTAGAGAGGAATAAAGGAATAAAGGAGGGATTTATTTGAAAGGCCTTCAGATGTACACTCTGGGCTCCAGAGGCTCCTGCCTCATTGGGTCTCAAAATGGACAATGACAGGTCATGAGTTCTTCACACTTTTATATCAGCATCAATTGCCCAACCAGAACTCAGCTGTCTTGGAGTGACTTTATTGGTGCTTTCCATTGGGAGATATTTCTCCCCTGAATTTTTGTCTCAAACCAGGACACCAGCCAATGATGTAATTTTCTCCAAGCTTGCCTCTCTCTGTCCAAGATGATGGTTTACAGTTTTTGGTCTGGGTGTCCTTGGAGAGCAAGCCAGAGAGGCTTTGTTATGTCTATCTTAGCATAGAGAACAGCATTTAACAAGCTACAGAAAACTTCAGAGTTACACTAGCAGTACAGGATTTGAAAAATATAAAAGTTAAAACTGAAGGCACCAGTGGCCGTCATGGCTCATGAAGTCCAGAAAAATTTAGCAGTAAGTAATAGTTGCAGGAGCAGGAATCAAAGGATGCTGTGGAAGTAGGCACCATACACAATGAATGGAAAAAACCTGCCATTGTCCCAGAGCCTGAGGACTGCTCAGTGGGGCTGCTGTTCAGGCTGTGCTTCTGGCTGACCTTCCAGTTGATGCAAGGGCGCAAGAGAGCACATGTGTATGCAGTGTACCATGAACCACACCATTTCCATTCCCAGTGATGTACAGAAATATGGATCCAACATCCACACAGTTCTCAGGGGGAGCCACGATGATGGATAGACTTTAGGGTTTTCAGCACTTCCTACTGACAGTGGGGTTGGACTGGAGGGCAGCTTAGAGCCTGGATGAAGGAAAGGGTTTTGGTGTACTTCCCTGCCCTGGGTTGAGCAGCAGCTGGGTCTGTGGATCAACATGTGGAGAGACATTGGGCATGTCTGGGCTACAGCAAAGGCTTGAGGATGCGATACAAACCCATATTATAAAGAAATAGTATAAACTCTTAAATAGGTTATTCTCAGACAACAGCAGAAGGAAAACATCATGCTAAGCTTAGTCTGATGATATAAAATTCTTTTGGAAGAATTCTAGGCTTTATTATTTAAAAATAATAATAATGAAATTCCTGTTGTCTGATTTCTCATAGAGGTGAATCTCACCATGTCCTTCATCATCTCTTCCCAGAAACATCTCTTGTTTTGTGTTGCTTTGTGTTGTTAGAGCAAACTTTCATGATTCCATTCATTACGTCTCTGCTTTCATTTCACTTTGCAACTATTCCCTCTTTGCATCAGCCTTGAATAAAAAAAGAACTTTAATACTGTAGAGTTGCATTTAAATCAAAGATAGAAAAAGAGAGAGAAGAAAAAGAAAAGAAGAAGACATTTGGAACACCAACACAAATGAGTATTTATTTGAACATTTTTACAGCCATATTTCTTGAAGGCCATGCTCTGCCTTTTCTGCATATGAAAAAAAAAATTCACTTTTCTGTTTTTTCAAGTGTTCTTCTTTGTGTGACAGTGAAGTGGTTTAAGCAATGAGAGTAAGTGAGGTGACTTCATTTCTTACACAAAAGGCATGACTGGCTGATCACCCATATTCCTAGCCTGAGAGACACCCGAAGGAATGTGGGGAGGCAATGTCCCACAAGCCCGCTCTCTGAAGTACAGATACAGTGCATTAGCTGCAAGGATCCAGCATGAGCAGCTTGGGGAGTCGCTGCGGAAATGTTCTCAGCCATTTCTCCCTGCTCTAGCTCTTGCATGCTTCCCCTTCAGTCCTGTCCCTGGGTCTTCTGAAAGAAGTCTCTGACAGGCAACATTCTGCAGTTCAGAGTAGCTGTGAATAGGTCTGCAGTAAATACAGTCTTTCAAAAACAACAAAGGCATAAGTAAAAAACATTTAAGAGGTTCAGATAAGCATGGTTTCATCTTCTTTTGGCTATTGTTCAGACACATATTTTATTGTAAGCTTAAGGCTTGAGTATCAACCTGTATAGGCTGGTGTCCCTTCCTGGCTGAATATATAAAAATAATTTGATAGGCTGAATTAATCTGGTCTAGGAAAATCAGGATGCATCTCTTGCCATATGGTAGGACATTAACTGAATCTCTGTCTCTCACATAGGGTAGTGGGTCCTAATCCATCAGAAAATGGAAGTGTGTTGACTGTGTTAAATCTGTATAAGCACGGGGGAAGATGAGCAGAAGAATGGGAAGCAACTTGAGTTTTAAATATCGACTTATTCTTTGAAGTTCAGTTGCTTTGTTTAAGAATTTCATTTCAGAGAGTTGGCCTGAACAGCTCTCTTTTTTTTCTGAATGATTTGCTAAATGGGAAAAAAGTATGGTGAGTTTTATATAAATTAGAAAAAATGGATTTGTGCATAAGTATTATTGAGGCTGTGTTAGAAGGCGGCTTCTTTTTGCCCTTTTTCAGAAGATGAAGCATTTTTACAGGAAGCTTTCATCATCATTTCTAGATGAAGCCAATTCACAAACAAAGGTCAAACAAAGCATCTAATTTTTTGGCATTTTCCTACTGCTGAGATGATGTACTCTTTCAGTCTTTCCATGAGTCAGAATAAATGAACAAATCTGGTAGGTTCATTGGCATATGTTCACCAGCCAAAATCCTTAGCAGTAATGGCTGGTGATTCCATTTGTCAAACAATTCAGTAAATGCACTGTGGGTGAAAAGGTTCTCCTCTCCAGGGCTGCTAAGGAAGCTAAAATGTTTCTCTCTTCGTTCTTTGTTTAATTTTTCATTCAGTTAATGAAACAATTGAGAATGAGGCTTTAAAAATATGATTGCTTTATTAATAATGGATGGGCACCATTAGAAAGGGCTAATCAACCTGTTAGACTATTTCTTTAATAACATGTGCAACATAATGTTAGCATTTTAAAGCTCTTATTTGAAGGGATATTCTTCCCAGTTGGTTGCATTTTCATTATTACTGAATCACCTAGTGCAAGTGGCAAATTTAAATCCATTTCTCAACTTATCGTTGCTATCAACTGAAATGTACTGGACTGGATTTTCAACGGGTGTAAGGTAATATAGCTTTAAAGTGAGATAAATACACTGAATTATATTACCCAGAACCTTAAGATGCAGTTCAGGACAGCTCTCAGAGGCATTTGGGATCGCTCACCCACCCCTGGCTGTCTCCAGTGTACTCCTCATGTCCTGTGTGTCTCCTTCCTCTCCTCCACTGCCTGACCTGCAGGGGCACTGCCTTTGTGTTCCATAAGCCACTGGTATAACTTTTCTGGCTTTCTCCCTAGCCTTCATTTCAATTTGTGTAATTCAGCTAAGCATGACACCAGCTCAAATTCAGTTATAATCGCAGCCTGAGACTGGCTTTTCAAACTCATTTTTCCTGTGTGTTCTTGTGTGTCACCCTCTAGCACACAGCAGCAGTTTTGAAATGCTGTATATAATCAACAGTTTGGAGATGGAGCGTCAGTAAAATTGAAGAGGACTTTATGATGTGTTTATTAACTGTAGTGAGAGCTGGATGGCATTCCAGAGATCTGCACACCCTTCAGCTTAATGTAATTTTTTTTAATAAACCATGCATTTTAGATTACACCCCATGTATGAACAGCATAAGTGGGGCATGCCTTTAAGTAGAAATATGTAAAAATGGATGAAATTCAGCATGGGCTGAAAGGTGCTTTGTAGTGGATTTGTGTTTTGTCAGTCTCATTTTTTATTTGCAACAGTAGCTGAAAGAGACCTTGTCAAGCTGCAAATGCTGGAAATGTGCTGGTAATCTCATGATGTCCTGTCATTTCTGCTCTAAATTGCACCCTAAAGTTCTGGAAATATAGCTCAGCCATTAAAAAAGTCATTTTATTTTATATAAATATGTATATAAAAGGTGTAATTAGATACACACATGTAGTAATCCGTGCAATACAAATGCACGCCTGTATGCATTCACTGTATGTCTGCTTATAAATGTCTTTCCAACAAATACTATATTTGCCAGAAACTCTGCAAATCCAATATGTCGAGTTTTGGCAAGATTCTCAGAACAATTTTCTTAGTCTTTGTATTTTAATTTGTGGTATTCTTTGGCCACTGGGAAGAAGCTGTTCCTAGAGGTGTCTCTGCCAATGGACCAGTCTTCTTTCATATCTTCTGAGTGCCCTGAAAAACAACTGCAAGATCTTACAGCAGATTATCCAGGAAAAGGAAAGGAAGGCACCTTCAGTCAATGTTTCAGCTGCCAAGACTAAGTCAGCAATGATATTAATGTGTACACCCATGTGTGATGTAGGACCTTACAAGAGCCTGGGAGAATCCAAAGTATAGGGCCCTGTCCATGTGTGCAGAGTGCGCAGCAGTGCAAAAAAGTCAAGTGTCTCCTGCCAGTGTGTCAGTATTTCTGACAAGAAGGGATTCTTTGTGAGCTTTTCAGATTACACACTGAAATCTTGTTTCCTTTAATCTTGGCCATATCACCTCTCTGTTCTGTCCACGATGTCAGCCTGAAAGTTTCTTTACCCTTCAGATTGGAGATGAAGTGAAGACTGAATGCTGGAAACCTCAGGTTTCCAATGGAAAGTGTATTACACCATAAAAAAGTTATTTAGCTACCAACAGTTATAAATCCTGTGGACTAATAGGCTGGGTGACCTTGTAATCTAGCTACACACTCACTTTGATGTTAAATGTTGGGAAAAACACTTGACAGGCTGCAGAAGAAATCATGAATTCACATGAAAATGTGCTTTTTAGAAAGTTTGGTTAAAATAAAACAGTGAAGGAAAGCCTTTCATGCCTTTCACAAAATAATATATTTTGCCTGTATTAACATTCCACTTTTGCCCTTGCTTTCTGGCTTAACCTTTTCTTAGGCTGTATAAGAAGGTCTTTTGTTGAAACAGATAGTGGAAACCTTTACATCAAATATAGTATCTTAATAAGATACAGTGCTGTGTCTACCCCTAATTTCTTTCTGCTTACCTTTTCTTTCCTTCATGTATTTTCAGTTCTTTATTACCTCTATTGCTGCTGCTTCTCCCTTCTTTTTTATCATGACACTGACTGAAGGTATGAATTGTACAAGCTAATAAAACAACTTTTTCACAATCTTTTTCACATCTCACTTTTATTCTTCAAACTTCGAACCCCTAAAAAAGAAAACCAACAAGAAAATAAAATTACTTATTACACAAAATAAACCTGGTTGTGAATGGTTTATTCTGTTTGCAAACCCCATTCTTCCTTCCCCTTCTTTCCTGTTCTACACAGATTCTGCACTTGCACCTGCCACAGCAGCAGGAAAAAATGTTCTTTTCTCCCATTAATTGTTTTTAAGATATTGCTGGTAGAGGTTTTCCTTGTGACATACTGCAGAACACAATTAACACTGCTAATAGTTTAGGTCATTTTAGAAAATCTGAAAAGACATAATCCAAGATAATTCACTTCATTTCTCTGCTGTTATGAAATCCTATCACAGAACAGTGCAAATCCTGCCTGGCCTTCCTGCAACACACTGTAAACGTGTGTGCAGTAGGCTTTTGTTTTTCTGGAGGTGTCTGCATATTACTCAGCAATATGTAGACTGTTCGTGCTACAACCCCAACTATAGCATGAAATATCTTCTGGACTGCTCCACACCTCTGTTCCTGCATTTTCTGGGCACAACATATCTCTGAGGCTTCAGCTTGACTCAGGGAGATAAGGATGGCTAGGAAGTGCAAGGAAGGGTTTCCAGGGCCTGGAGGGAAATGTGTGCCTGTGGCTGGAACCAGAGATAGAAACACCTCTGCATCACCACCCAGATGAGGTGGCCTGACTCCCCCTGACTACCCAGTTAGGACCCTTGACAAGCAAAACTCATTGAAGAATCCCTGTAATGATGTAGAACAGCTGAAATAACACCCGTATTGTTATTGAAGGTTAAAGGGTATAACATACATAAAGATTTATTTGAATATTATTATGATTGTCTGTCTTCATACTGTTTGAAAAACAATTAAATAAGATCATTTAATCTTATACTTCTTAGATGCTTTTGACTGCTGCCCTCTGCAAGAATAT
>VZTN01008036.1:0-15087 GCA_013400515.1 Erpornis zantholeuca
CCTTGGGAAAAGTTGGTCTTGTTTAATGCTCGGAGTCATACAGAGAATTTTCTAACACTTATTTTTCAGATTGAGTGTGTGTCTTAAATGTAACAACATGATTCTTAGAAGCTGTACATTTTTATTGTTTTCAAAATCCTTCTTTTCTAAACAATGTACTCCCTACCTCAAGACCAAATTTCTGGTGGCTATTTAAGAGGTGTCCCAAGGAGTGGGATAAAAGGTGGCTTACTTGAAGAATGGACTAACAAGCATAGCAAAGCAATGTCTGCAGCTAAGGCTCTGTACATGGCTATGAAATATGTAATTTTTTTCCATAAGTTCTGTTGCAAGCCATTCCAAAATCTTCCCTTCCACCAGTGCTTACCCTGATATGTCTTTAACGCAAGCTTTTCTGTGTGTTTTGTGTCATTTTGTCGACAACAAGAAAGTAATAATTTCTTTCATTCTTTGGATGACTGAGAAGCCTTGTAAATGTAGTCCTTGATAAGTGTATCATGAGTGTGCAATAGGTGTTCTTAAAGGTGGGCTGTAATCATCCATCTTATAACAAGCTCAAAGTGTAAACAGATTTTTATTTTTTTTTTAAGAACAGCCTCTGAATGCACAAAAGAGGCAGAATCTAGATCCTTCTGTTGGCACATTGGGATCTTGTTGTCCTGAAGCACTGCATCATGTTTCTGCATCATGTTTCACTATAATTAAAGCTTGTGCAGAAAACTTGTACTTCTGAATACTGGCTGTCATCTTCAAGTACTGCTTTCAGTTTCAACTCTATTGTCAGGTAGTTTTGTATTCTATTAGTAGATCACAGTAAATATGCTTTGGTTAAATAAAAACATTTTAGAATCAACATTAGTTCATTTTTCAACTACTTTGACAAGCTGGGCTGCTAGGTTTTCCCACAGAGAACAAACATTATGCACACAGGCTGATAAGAAGTTACTCACTTCTACCATGGCCGTGCCTTTTACCGGTGAAGAGCTTTCTAAGAAATTCACACACGTTTATGCATTTACTTGACCAAATATCTTTAATGTGGTCCTTGGGTTGGTCATAAACCAACCAACATTATGCCAATATCTAAAAACACTGCAGTAAAATCACAGTAGAAGACAAAATAAAATGTTGACAGAGTGAAAGCTTAAGCAAATTAGCCAGAGTTGAAATACAAAAGGATCACAGCTGTTAACTTTCTAGTACAGCATCCTCTGAGAGGTGCTAGAACTTGTTGCCCAAAGTCTCCCTAATAAATAAGACCTTTTTATGTGTCAGTATTCCATACCATAGATAAAAACATGTATCTTGCAACTCTTCTTAAATACAGAACCATAAAATTTTGGTTGGAAGGGACTTTAAAGATTATTTAGTTCCAACACCCCTGCTATGGGCAGGGAAGCCATACACTAAATCTGGTTGCTTAGGGCACCATCCAGCCTGGCCTTGAAAACTTGCAGGGATGGGGCATCTACGGCTTCTCTGGGCAACCTGTTCCAGTGCCTTGCCACCCTCTGAGTACTTAAATCTGCCCTCTTTCAGTTTAAAACCATTCCACTTTGTTCTGTCTCTATCTGCCCATACAGAAAGTCACTCTCCCTCATTTTTATAAGCCTACTAATGCTACTCTAAGGCTGCAATAAGGTATCCCCAAAGTCTTCTGTTCTCCAGGCTGGACAATTCAAGCCCTCTCAACCTGTCTTCATGGGAGAGGTGCTCCANCTGCTGGCCACACTTCTTTTGATGCAACCCAGGATACAATTTGTTCTCTGGGCTGCAAGTGCACTCTCTTGGCTCATATCCAACTTTTCATCCACAAGAACCCCCAAGTCCTTCTCCTCAGAGCTGCTCTCAATGCCTTTTTCTCCCAGTCTGTACTGACAATTTGGAATAGTCCTGAATACAGGTGCAGGTCCTTGCACTCACTCTCGCTGAACTTCATAAGGTTCTCATGGGCCCATTTCTCAGGTTTGCCCAGGTCCCTCTGGATGGCATCCCTTCCTTCTGTTGTGTCAACTGCACCTCTCAGCTTTGTACCATCTGCAGATTTGCTGAGAGTGCCCTGGATCTCCCTGTCCATGTCATTTATAAAGATACTGAAGAGCACCTGTCCCAAGAGAGAGCCCTGAGGGACATTACTCATCACTGGCCTTCATCTGGACACAGAGACACTGACCACAGCTCTCTGGCTCCAGCCAGCCAGCCAATTCCTTATGTATCAAATAGTCCATCTATCAAATCTGTGTCTCTCCAATTTGAGACAAGGGTGTCAGGGGTTACCATATCAAAGGCCTTACAGAAGTCCAGATAGATGACATCTGTTGGTCTTCCCTCGGCGACCATTGCCATTATTCCATCGCAGAAGACCTCCAGATTAGTCAAGTATGACTTGCCAAAGCCATGATGGCTGAATCAAATGACTTCCTTATCTTTTATGTCCGTTAGCATATCATCAGGGAGGGTCTGCTCCATGATCTTCCTAGGCACAAAGGTCTGCACTTTCCCAGTTCTTCCTTTCTGCCCTTTTAAAAAATGTTGGCAGAGCTTCCCTTTTTCCAGTCACTGGGGACTTCACCTGACTGCCATGACTTTTCAAATATGATGGAGAGTAGCTTGGCAACAACATAGAATTGTAGAATCATTGAATAGTTTACATTGGGAGGGAACTTAAAGATCATCTCATTCCCATCTGCTAGGGGCAGGGATACCTTCCACTAGAACAGGTTGCTCAGAGCTCCATCCAGCCAGGCCTTAAACATCAGTCAGTTTCCTCAGGATCCTGGGATGCATACCATACAGTCCCACATGAATCTTATCCCATCCCATAGACTTGTGGCTATTCAGCTTCATCAAGTGATCCCAAACATCTTCTTCACTTACACTTGGGAGGGTCTTCACTTCCCTCACACTCACCCAGAGGATCAGGTACTTCAGAGAGTTGGGAAGCCTGACTCCAGTGAAGACCAAGGGAAAAGTACTCTTTGAGTACCTCAGCCTTCTTCATATCAGTCATCACCAGTTCTCCCTTCTTGTTTGCAGGGAGATACAGGGAGGTAGATTCTTCTTTTTTTTCTAACCATGTACTTACAGAATCCCTTCTTGTTAATCTTCACATCCCTTGCCAAGTCCTATTCCAGCTTTGCCTTGGCTTTCCTGACCCCACCCCTACACATTAAACCATATTCCTGTACTCTCCCCAAGTTCCTGTCCCTGCTTCCACTGGTAGATGTTTCTTTCTTACTCCTTGGTTTGAGGAGCTGACCTTAGCTCAGCTGTGCTGGTTTCCAGCCTGCCTTGTTTGGTTTCCTACACGCTGGGATAGAGAGCTCTTGCACACTAAGAAAAGTGGTCTCAAAGCCTTGTCTGCTCTGGTCAGCCCCTCAGTCCTTAAGGACCATTTCCTAGAGGATCTCATTCACCAACTCCTTAAACAGTTGAAGTTCACTCTTGTAAAATTCAGGGGTTTGTCTTTGCTCCTTGACAGGTTCATGCTCCTCAAGATCACAAACTCAAATATGACCAGGTCCACATGATTTAACTATCAGATTTTTGCTATCTGCTTCTGAATTCACTCCCACTGTACAAGCCTTCTTTTAATGCACAGTACTGACCTAAATTTGTGCATCAAAACAGGGAGGGTCTGGCAGATTGCATTCTCTTCTTCACTACAAATACATGGCACTCAATATTTCGCAGGAAAATCACCAGTCTGTAATGAGAAGCCATGCCCCAGATAATGTTTTTAATTTTCAAAGAAAAAGAGAAGCACTGGAGCTCTAGGGGAGCTCAGGGTGGTGCTACTGCTCTCTAAGAAGGTAACAGGCAGCCAGTTGATGGGCTGGTGGTTGTCTTTCTGTTGGATTGTGGTGCTAAGGACGAATCAAGAACTTTTCTGCCCATCAGAGATGATTTTCTGAATCTGCTTCTTACTGCCTCATGGTTCAGCTTTGCTACAGTTCAGCTGGCCACTCAGAAACCTCTCTTTTTTAGCATCTTCACCATAGGCTAGCCAGCCTCTATTTTTACCTTTGTAAAGTCATTGAACAATACCTGCCTGAGCAGCCCAGGTGAGGTCAAATGATGTTCAGAGCCCACTCATCCAAGCCCTAGGCACCAAACTGATACTCAGAATTATTCTTCCTTTCTTCTTCCCTGTCAAGAAACTGTTAGTTTGGTGCCTGATAGTACTAGTGTTGGTACCTGCACCTCTTTATTTCATTATCACTATAATTTGGATTAAAGGCTTCAGAGCAGAGACACATGGATAAGACATAAGGGGCACTTGCATGCCAGTTCCTGCGCTGGAACAGTCCTGAACAAGTGATCCATGCCAGATGCTCTCTGAGATGCTGTACCATGGTCTGCCACAGTTTCTCAGAGCAATGGCTTGGTAGCTTAATTGCTACCAGCCCTGGGGCAACAGTTCATTACTTATTTCCAGCCTCAATTTCCTGTTTCCAACCATGCCAGCTGCCTTGCAGTCTCCGCCTGCACTCCTCAGAGCAGAACTCAGCTCTCAACCTTGCAGCTGACTTCTGGCTGGCCATGCTGTGGGATGGCCAGGCATGAAAATTCCAGAACAGGAGGGAGATCA
The DNA here is from genome assembly GCA_013400515.1 of Erpornis zantholeuca. NCBI lineage: Eukaryota > Metazoa > Chordata > Aves > Passeriformes > Timaliidae > Erpornis > Erpornis zantholeuca. The sequence goes on from VZTN01008036.1 coordinate 4,592, forward strand.
AAAAACTGTAAGCCCTACTTCATTGAGGAAATGGGCATCCTGTGCTCAGGGTCGTGACAGCTATGGACACAACTAGTCCATAAACCTCCAGAAGCAGTGGTAAAACACAGTCTTTAGGGATAATCCACTAGGTTGCAATAGTCAAGGTGAGAACACTGTTTCTGCAGCCCACTGAGCAGTGCATCGCTCTCAGGGGGAGCAGTGCTCCTCCATCCACTAGCATCTCTGTCCCCTGGTTCCATGCAGATGTTTGTGCAGTATACTTGACCTAGACAGTCCTGCTGGGGCTGGCCAAGGTCTGAGCAGATGCACACAGCACGTAGATGGCCAGACCCAAACATTTCGCCCACCAGACTGCACTCCTGGGGGACAGAGTGTCACAGAGAACAGCATGCACCCACTCACCAGCACATTAATTTTCTGTCTAGCACTATGGGCAGTGTAATGGTGCATGTCATGATAAATTTCCTATTGCTCATTAAATACTTTGCTTTAAGTTTACAGAAAAAGTCAATTGACTGTGTGTGAATAAAAAGACTGAGGAAATACGTTAACAGTAATTTTTTTTATTAATTATTTTTTTAAATGCAAACATACCAAGCTACATCGGTTCTTGGGGGTAGGATATTTTATACTCAATTGAAAATAAATCAGGAAAAAAAAGCAAACATTTCAGTTTGTGGCATCCCCAAGTAAGATAAACCATGATTATACCACTGAGGTTTGTTGATGAAAGTGATCACTGTAAGTTTCACAAACAATTGTCACTGCCTGTGGTAGTTTGTAATTAAGTGTCTGTGGATGTCTGTCCTAGAGCTAAAATGTCTTCATATGCATACAAGGAATGTTTAAACAAATGAACACTCTGGAAAGTCTGAGATACCTTTGCACATTTTTTCTTTGAAAAGATGTCTAGTGATATGTCATCATATCTCAAAATGGGTGTTGGAGCAGAGTAGACTGCTCGTCTATTCCTACTGTGTGGTCTATACTTTTCATCTCATTACTACATCCTTAACTACTAGAAAACCTTTGCTATTCTAAACATGTTTTTACTTGTTGTTTCATTACTCTTTGAAAATCAGTTCATTATTATTATTACTTTTTTCTTTGACTTTGGCAGTGGTGCTTAATCCTTTATTCACCTAAACACGGGAGCACTTCTTGGCTATTTTGTACATTCCCTTAACCTGGAACCAGAGGTCTGTTGATGTCTTGGTGTGGAAGCTGAGAGAGCTATCCTGCCACACACCTGTGGGAGAAATTATCCTATTCCTGTGTGATTTTGTTTTCCCATATGTAGAACAGAGATAAACAACATTTCTTCACTCCTCTGAAATGTTTTGAGTGCTATGGATGGAAGAGTTAAGGAAGGACAAGCATTTATAATTAAATGGTCTGAGTGTTGCAGCAAACAAAACTTGTTACCAACTAACTGGCAGTTTGTTGGCAGAAAAGAGAGTAGAGAAGTTCTCTCTGAATTTTGAGGCAAGTTCAGAACGGAAAGTTAGAGGGTAACCTGCATGCTATCGCCTCCCCTTGTCTAAATTACACCTAATCTCCTGGTGCTCCTAGTTGACCAGAGACAGCTCCATGTGGCATGAGCTGGAAGAGTAGTTCCTGTTTGCCACAGATACACCCAGCCTCCATCTGCATAAAAAGATGTAGTGTAATAGTGTCCACAGCATTGCATCCCACCTCTAACATAGAACACTTAGCCCTTTAGAAGCAGGAGGTAGGAAAAAGGGGCACCATAGTTTTCTTTGTCTGTTTGGCAATTAACCATTCACTGGCTTTTTTTGTTGTAACATGCACTTCCTCTCTTGTTTTCATTCAAGCTTTGTGCACCATGGAAATTAATGTGGAGAAAGACAAACAGACAGGAGAGACCAAGATTGTCTCTGCTTCACCTGTTGGCCCAGATGAGGCCCATCAAAGAGGATTCAAAATCTATGATGATGGTTCCAAGGTAGTCTATGAGGTTCACTCTGGTGGCACAGTGGTAGAAAATGGAGTACATAAATTAAGCTCAAAGGACGTAGATGAACTTATGCAAAAAGCTGGACAATCAAGTGTAAAAGGAGGGTATGAAAAAATGACTGTGTCAGACAGAAATGTGGTAGCCGATGGAAACCTTAGCCATATGAAGGAGCAAATGCTCTTCAAGGAGGCAAAGCTGGAAATGGTACACAAATCCAGCAAAGGACGTGCTGTGAACCCTCAGCCGCAAGACAAACCCTGTATTGGTGAAACCCCAGAGGCCAGTGCAGATCAGCCAGTGACAATGATATTTATGGGCTACCAGAACATCGATGATGAAGAGGAGACAAAGAAAGTGCTGGGCTATGATGAGACCATCAAGGCAGAGCTTGTGCTGATCGATGAAGATGACGAGAAGTCACTGCGGGAGAAAACAGTGACTGATGTTTCCACCATGGATGGGAACGCTGCTGAGCTGGTCTCTGGCAGGCCCCTGTCGGACACGACAGAGCCCTCCTCTCCTGAGGGGAAGGAAGAGAGCCTGCCCTTGGAAGCTGCCCCAGGTACACAAAAGAAAAAGCGCTGTCAATGCTGTATTGTCATGTGAATACCTCCTCCTTCCCTGCTCCAGGCAGATCCTGCTCCATCACTTACCTAGACCTCACTGTACTTCTAACTGCAATACTGTGAACTGGAAGTGAATGCCTCCATTGCCTTCCAGTTGGGTTGCTTTTCTTTCTAGTTCTTCAGGAAGAGGAACGCATGGTTATTTTCCCATCAGACATACTATTTGGTGTTGGGGAGGGGTTGGGGGTTTTTGGCTTCTTTTTTTTTTGTGTTGTTGGTGATGGTGTTTTGTTTTGTTTTGTTTTCTTAATACTACAGAGTGAGAGATAAATGAGAACTGGAACATATGTTTTCATATTTATTTGATTTATATACATATATATTTTANTTTTCTTTAAATATCTGGCAGGCTTGATCAGATTCCTAGGATTTTGTGGGAGTCTGAGTTTCACAGCCGCCAGATATGAGAGCCTTAAAAAAATGTTACTTCTCTTTTTTAAGAAAAATCACATTAAGCATTATTTTATAGATCATATTTTTTATTTCTTGGGGAAAGGCTCAGATCACTTTACTGTTTTAATTTGCTAAATCTCAGACAAGCCTTTCCCGAAAAATTGCATAATTTTAGTAACTTTCCAGTTTCGTTTGCAGTGTCAGAAAAACCCATTAGCCATTTCTGCTTATTGGTGATACCAGAAGTGGACCTTAATTATTCTTTCTAGAAAATGTATGAATGATCATTTTGCCTTATATAAATCTTCCAGATTACAGTATTGTATATGCACTTCATCTCCCCAAATTACAGTTGAAATTAACTTGACATGAAAAAGATGCAGCTGTCACACCAACAGAAATGGAGTCACTGATCTAATTATCCGCCTTTCAGTAACTCTGCCAATGTTTATACATGAAGTTTTCCTGCTGAACTCCAGTAGAGGAGAGATACTGCTCTCTATTTCCCTAGAATACAAATGAATTTTTCTCACAGTCTGACCCTGTTCCTTCAGTGGCAAAATTCTCAGTGCTGGGAATAGGGGCAGGGTCAGAGTTTTATTTTGTAATTCTTATGGAAGTGTGATTTCTCACTGAGTGTACGTTCAGTGCACCTACATAATGACAGGCAGCTGGGTCTGATGCTGCCCTGCTTGTCCAGGTAAAACTCCCGTGGAGGCCCACTGGAGTTTTGTCAGAGCAGCTGCTTTGGAAGATCCTGTAGCCGCAAGACTAACATTTTCAAAAACCACTGGTGACTTTGGATGCCTCATTTTCTTATGTGGGACACTAAAAGATGCCTGATTTCCAGTACATCTTCCTTCATCTGACCTCTGAAAATCAGGCCTCTTAAAAACAACTAAAAATGAAAATGTAAAAATGTGAAGGCATCCAAAATCAATAGAGGTTTCTTTTTTTCTTGTTCCTTGATTCTTCTAAATGAGAAAGCAGCTAGCTTTTTCATGGTGAGATATTATGAACCTGATTCTTGTATCACACTGGCTTGGCTTAAGTTTAACTTCACTCACTGTAGTGGAGTTACTCTGGAATTATAACTACGTGGGTGAGATTAAAAATCAGGTTTTATATTTTCTGATAATGTGAACAAGTACTGAAGATTATTTTGAAGTGTCTTTGAAACTATCAGACTTTAAAAATCAATAACAGCCACTGAAAAAAAAGAGAAAAAAAAAAAAGAAAGAAAACAACAAAAAGCCTCTTTTCAGTCTGAGGTGGTTCCTATGATACTTCTGTTCTTTCTTGGATGGTGCTTTTACTGCATTAATTGTTAGTTCAGAGCATCTGATTAAACACAGTTCTTGCTCTGTACTCTTTTCTTTCTGTGCCAGTAAAAAAAGACACTTGTTCAGTGGTGGTAATATGAGGCACACTGAAAACCTACACATACATAAAAAGCAAAAGGTAATTCCCATGTTAGGTCACTCAGTTGTCAGAATGGAACTGGTCAATGAAACTTCTCACCACTGCCCAGGTGACTGTCAGACAAAAAAACCCCAAAAAGTAGTAAAAAATGCAAGAATAGTGAAAGACAGCCTCACCTCTGACACCTGCAGAAATTTTGCTGACCTCCATAACTGCTGCAGTGGCAGAAACAAATAGACTTCCACGTGCTCCCTTTGCCTCCCCTGTGGGTTTTCGGCTGGGAGAAGGACCAAACTCACCCAGAGAAGCTCTGCACATCATTCTTAGACTCAGGCTTAGGTGGTTAAGTTTTATCACAGAGGGGAAGGGCCACAGAGCCTCATATTGCAACAAAAGGTCTGGTGGCTGCTGTTAGAAACTAGCAGCCTAGGTGTGTTTTTGGTTGGGTTGTGTGGGGTTTTGGGGATTTTTTTGGTTGTTGGTAGTGGCAGTTGGGTGGGGACTTTTTCCCTTTTTCTCTTTTCCCAGGAATGCTAAGCATTTACAAATCTAAACATTTCTTAAAACAAGACCTAAGTTTCCATCCCAATATGGCCAGGTGAGGCTGTGCCCAGGCATGTTTAGGGGCCCTGCAACACAAAGGGTGAAGCCCTTTATATATTGCATCTACCTGTGAATGATGTGGGAGCCAGGCATGCTTTGCAATAGCTCTCTCACTCTGGGGCCTGCTCACCTCATCAGTAATACTTGGAGACAAATCTCCCAGCCATCTACTCCTGGCCTGGCCAGTCATCTTTTTGCTCACCATCTTTTCCTCTCTGAGTGTGATGCCACCTTCAAAGCCACCCTTGCCTCATGGTGTCTTCACAACCTGAGCTTTTTCCCTCTGCTGCTCCCCTCCCCATGTGGACTTTTTTTTTTTCCCAAAACCTCCTGCTTGGGAAATTTGGGGTATCATATTAAAACAACCCATTCTGTCCCTGCATCTCTTGAGCCATGTGCTCCCCCTGTCAGATGACCTTCTGGTTCAGCACTGACTCAGCATTTTGGGGATGACTCCCTTAGCAGCCAGCTTTGGGGGATGCTTGCTGACGCTGGGACCAGAACATGTCTGAGACCACTGCACCATCTGAGCCACAGCACAGTGGGGAGATGGTGGCACACCACAGTCCAGCAGTGGCCCTTTAGTGGTTAGAAGTAGAGCACAAGCCTTAAACCTTGAACCTCTCAAATACCTACTGCTCAGTACTTGTAGCTAACATTGAGTGCCTAGGAAGGCCAGTCGTTTTTATGTGTTCACATTAACTCCATGGTTAGCAGGCCCCAGTAGATCCAGAAAAGCTAAAGGATCACCTGCATAGGGTTGGTCTTTACGGATCAAAGGCAATTCCACATCTGATGTCAGGAAAAACATGAAGTAGGAGCTGATGGGTCTGAAACCACAGGGCCTTTGCTGAAACACGCTTACTTCAATCATCCTCCTCCACAAGGGCAGCAGCCATGCTGGACATTGCCTTGTCCCTTCTAGCCATTAGCCTGCAGCCAAGTTACAGGGGAATTCAGATGCATTAGCCCAGGCTAATGAATGTAAACTGTTTTTCCAGGGATGGTTTGGGCTTCAAAGGGGTTGGTTTTCCCCTTATGCTTGGATAGGAGGCTGCCTGTGGAAAGCCATGCACAATCAGGCGCAAGGGAAGTGGTCTGCTCTATGGTCAAGGAGAGAGAGATTTTTGTAAGGATCGTTATGGGATGGGTTTTTTATATTGTTTTAAGCAAAATCCCTGTCTGTTTAACTTATGCCATCACATGTACATTTTCAGTTTCAGCACGAGGGGATACAAAAATGTAGAGTCAGAAACTGGTTCAGTAATAGCATTTTGCCACAACGAACTGCTCGCCTTAACTTTTGTAAGAAAAACAAAAAAACCCCTCTTTTCAGTGTATTTTTTCCTAGACTGGGAAAAAAGTAACTTAGAAAACTTTTTTATCTTTTGTATTTTCTAAGTTTCTATAAACCCTCTCCATGTCGTCCCTTGTTTGCATTCAGGGACCATTTATTTTGCAAGCCACTGCATTTTACTTCCATTCTTTCTTTTTTTTTTTTTTTTAACAGAAAAAAAATACCAAATCAAAAACCACAGCATTATGATTAGTGGCTAGGCAATCTCTTTCAATTACTAGAGTATCAATACAGAAAGAAAAGAATTACAGGGTTGTTTTCTTTTTTTAATTTCTTGTGGCTGATGTACTGTATGGTATATGTTTACAGAACTCCTCTGGTCTGCCTTTGTGATGTTATCTAAATGAATGACAAAGTAGGTATGATGTGCCATTTGACAGTTTGCCTTAGCACTCTTGGGTTTCCTTCTTTTTTGTATCTTTTATTTCCTTATCTTTTTTCCAAAAAGTGCAGGCTGTATTCCAAAGCTGTATAAACACAACATTATCTTTCAATCCCCAACAAGAGAAGTGCGCCTAAGCCCTTCTTCAAGAAGCGTACCTCTACTAGTGCAGAACGAGACTTCAGTCCTGAAAACAAATATGTGTATGCCTAATTCTGCTGTGAGTAGACCTGTTTCAGTCAACAGGACAACTCACAGGAAGAACGTTTTAGGCATCTGCAAGAGCAGGGCATGAATGACCGATGCAGAGAGGAGTTTGGGTGTTCCTTATGTACCTATACAGATTTTATGCTCTGCTGAGTTTGCCCAAGGTGGTGTAACCCAAAGGGCAAACTCTAAGCACTGCTACTTCTACTGAGAAAAATACAAAACAAAATGGTGCTTAGCATCTGGTAGGATCAGGTCCTAAGTCAGCATTGCTACCATCCATGAGCACACCTTCAGAGGAGCTCCTGACAGCTAATATGTTAGTCCCCTGCCATTGTATCTAAGTTCACTACTGATTCTTCACACCTAAAATTATATAAAATACCACAAAGTAATCTGAGCAGAAAGAAAGCATACAGAATTGCTAGAGAAATAAAAGGTGTTCTACCGTTTTAATTTGGTCAAACATCCAAACGGCATACTTGGAAAGTAAGCGGGGATATAATAGAAAATGTAGTATTTTACATTTGTGTATTTTTTTAAGGAATAAATATTTTTGTAATGAGATACAAATCCTAAATGGGTATTGAGTTTTGGAATATCATCCTTCCCATGGCATTGAGCCTTTCAACTTTTTCATACATTTAAGACAATGCCCAACTTCTTGGGATCTTTTGTAGACCTCACCACAATTTTTTCCAGGAAGAAGGATCACAACACTTTTTAAAGAGTCAAGTTAGAAGAGTAGAATCCAATATAAATGCTTTAGGCACAGCTAAATAAGTAAACATATTTCACAGAAAAAGGTGGACCTACACCTTCTATAGCTAGACAAATTTCTTTACCTAGAAAGCCAACATAGTAGGCAATAGCTACCTGCTTTCAGCAGAGTGGTATGGCTAATAGGGAAATACATGTTTTGTCATGTTTTAGCCAACATTAGATTTCAAAGTGCAAGAGATGGTGCCACTGGAAAGAGTTGAATAAAATATTTTAGACAAAGTAGAAGATTTTCCCACATGCTGAGGCATGGATTTTTTTATTTTTTCTAAACTAACTGAGTTTCAACCAGTTCTCACTGTCTGTTGGAAAGTTTAGGATTTACTCAGATTGTATTTCTTGAGCCTTCTGAGCAGCAAGAGTAAACTTTAGATCTGAGCTTAATAGTTACAGACTATGACAATATCCAACAAAAATACAGACTGAAATTTTTGTATGTAAAAGAGTAAATTGTATAAAATGGCTGAATTTATTCAGTTTAGAATGTAAATGGATTGTCACCTAGTCCAAAGAGAATATAAATCCAACTTGTAATATACACTTCTAATAACTTAACTTGTAAATAGTGACAAAGGGTGCATGAAGTTCTTAAAAATGTCCCACTTGTATTTAAAATTAAACAAATATATAACTGAGCCTTTTTCCATGTGGGTTCAAAGAGTCTTGCAAAATCTATAGCTTTTTTCCTGCAATGGTTCCATTTAAGCTGTTCAATGGATTAAGAATAGGCCATTTTTCTTACAGGCAAACTTGTGAAGAATTCCAAGTCCCTTCCTTCAGTTTGCAAAAGCTTCTCTTACTTTGCAGGGTTTTGCTGCTATTGTATTTCAAAGCTTTCCTGCAATTGTTTCCCAGATTCTTCTCAAAGGTGGATTTGGGGGTTTGTTCTAAGAATTAATCTACTTCAGAAATTGAATAAAAAAACCCTTAATTAATTTTCTAGAATTAGCTAAGTGACTCAAGTTCTCCAGTTTGGGTATATTTATACATTTTTAACTTGCACTGGTATGTTAGTGACTTGTACCAAAATTGAGACCTTGCACATCTATTCAGCAGGTCTGTAAAACCTATAGATTTGCCCATGAGTATAAAATCAAGCACCCAAGTAGTCCTTTTTAATGGGATGACCCAGACAAGTAAAATTTAAGCACATGCACAAATGTGCATAGGGTCTGGTCTTTAAGCAATATGCTACCAGCAAGGCTTATGCTGCTTTAACTATGTTTTCTCATTAGTTTTATTAGAATTTTAAATGGTGTTGTGAAAGTGGTGCACTTTTCTGCAGAGGGCTTTAGAGCATGGTCTCCTTGCTGACTCTGTTTGAGGAAACAAGCACCCTCCAAGAACTCTCAAAACCCCACTCCCTGGAGACACAGGGGACGGAGGGGCAAACTTCATACCTCCACACAAACACGATAGAAAAAAGGCAGTGTAACTTTTATTTCCAAATTTTTCTCTCTGCACACCTCTGCCCCAGACTCTGCCTGTCCTCTGTCTCTGTGCTTGTTCTCATTCTGGACACTATTGCTCAACTGATCCCGTTTTTCTTCATCCCTCTGCTTCACCTTTTGTAGTCTCCTAGTAGAAAGACCAGAAGGAAAGGAGAGACTGAAGTTATAAAACTCATCTTAGGCCTGCTGGTGTCAGTCCCAAGAAATTATGGTATCTTGTCCTCACTATTTGGATGTTTTCCTGCATTTTCCTAAATTCTTGGGACATATTTGATATTAAAGGAGCACTCTTCCTCGATATTCATCTGGCATCCTATGGGTTGCACAAACATCGAGTTCCATTAAAGTCTTGTTACTTAGGTAAATCTGCTGTCTCTCTTACTGTTCCTTTGGAACACACTATGACCCTTGAACTCATATGAGCTGGATGTATCCAGGTACATAACATATCAGCATCCAGAAAGCAGTTCTTACAGCAGCAGAAGGCAATCCACCCCGCCAGAAAAGCCTGGAGAAAATGTGAACTTCCCCACACACTGATCCAGCATGCAAAGGAATACTCAGTAAAATTAGCTGCCAAGAATCTAGTGGTATCCCTCCAAGATAATATGCCTGTTAAAGAGAGGAAAACTCAAAAATTAAGAAGGTTTTGTGCAACAATATAAAGTCCCAGTTGAACGTGGTGCTTAAGCTACACTAACCTTAAGCGCATACTTGAAGTGTAACACGTACTTAGCACGGTGCAGGGTAGGGGTAGCCTTTAGGATGTGTGAAGATCAGCCAGTATTTATGATTAAGGTGCTTCACTGATGATGAAGCAAATCATCTCAAATATTGTCCCCAGTGTTTTGCAAGGAACTGCTTGGGGGCAGATACAAGAGAAATAATCAATTTGAAAGTTTTCGCTTTTCCATTGACCGACTGAATCTGACTGCCACAAAGTTAGCCAAGATGGAGCAGGTCAGGACAAATGCAAAGAATGCATTTCTGAGGGTTTTCCACCCCTCCCAACTATGTTCACTCCACAGACAAAGAACAACTCTTTATAGGGGTTCAAGAAAATGTTGTGTAAAATGCAGCTTTTATGGTGAATGTAGATTGTGGTTGAGATTTTTTTTAAGCTTTAGTCTCCCACTTTCTTTGTGAGCTAATGTAAATAAAGTCCCATTTTGTTGGGGAAAAACTGCTGTGCTAACACTGGATTAGAATTGCTGGGGATAGCTGCTGTACTTTGTAACCTGAAGTGTACTTTTTTGACTGTTATGTTTTTTTCTTCAGATTAAAATAATGAGTA
>VZTN01008042.1:696-19871 GCA_013400515.1 Erpornis zantholeuca
CAGGAAACTTCAGAGTTACACTAGCAGTGCAGGATTTGAAAAATGTAAAAGTTAAAACCTAAGGCATCAATATTAAATGGGGTTGTCCCCAGTACTGAGCCCTGGGGAACCCCACTGGTGACCGGCCACCAGCTGGATGTAACTCCATTCACCACCTCTCTCTAAGTCCAGCAATCCGGAGGGATTTTTACCCAGCAAAGACTGCACCCATCCAAGACACAAGCAGCCAGTTTTTCCAGTAGAACACCTCAGCACGATATTGAATGGAATTGGTTATTTTTGCTTTGAGAAAATTTGGGTCTTATAAACCAGAATTAGAAGCAAAATGGAAGTGTTGGAAGTGTTGGGCAACACATGTAGAAAAAGGAGGATTCTGTTGTTTATCATTGCCTGTGTTATAGCTCAGCTTTGGGGACCTGTCCTTATTCTAATACATTCTCAATCATACTGTCTTTATTTCTGCTTTATCTGCTGTTGTCTTCCTCAGGCCTTTCAAGACCATTATCTTGCTTAAATTCTCAACTTTATAAGAATGTATCTTTCTTCAATTTCCCAGGAAAGGAAATGCCATGTGTATTGCCTCTCAGGCACGTGAAAAAGTTGCAAGCAAAAAGTGTGTGAGACCATACCTGTGCAAAAGTTTTCAATAAGATTATCTTGTCTCATTTTAGTTGTTTGAACATCAGATTCACAAGGAGTAAGAAAGGCTCTCCCAGTTGTCAGTGGGGTGAGAGTTGTCTCAGTGGGCAATTCACTCCAAGCATGGGATCCATCTCTCTCCAGATGGGATGGATTTCCTATTACAATACCTCTCTCTTGTTCAACTGCAGAGAGACAAGCCAGATGAGAGGTTTAGACATAGCATACAACTTTTAGACAGCCAAAGGTGTGTGAGTTGAATTCCACTGTGGCCACTGGTACAGCTGTGGGAGTGCATGAGCCCACCACTCATCCCACAGATCTGCCCTGACAGAAGTCCATTGCTTTTAATGCACACATTGCCTTAGTTAAAAGCATATTTAGGGACATTTGGGGCCAGTGTTGTCAGCAGTTATGAGGAGTGAAGTGGATTTTAATAGTGTCATCTCTTCATCATAATTATCAGGAGTGGAGCTGCATCAGTCATGCTTCTGCTGAAGCACAGGTGATGAGGAAGTTCCAGTTTCCACTGCTTTCAGGATGAATGCCTTTTTGTACAATGGCAAATATGTGGTCTGTAGTATTTTTATGTTCAGTATTGAATCCACATGTGATGTCAGACAGATTTTGTAATTTCTCAAAATTTTAAAATTACTCACCACAATCCTAACCCTAATTATAAATCTCCAGCAAGGGCACATATCCAGGTATATTCAGCATCACTCAAAAAGAAATGTAAGCCCTTCCTTAAATACTTGATTTAATGTCAGGATATCCTGAAATAGCTGGTGGTGAGAGCTATCCATTCATAATGCATGTAAACTACTTTTTTTAAAATTGGAAAATACTTGTCCTTAGTAGTTTAGTCGTTTGAATTCTGTTTCGGAAGGCTATTTAAAATATGTTGATTATGTTCTCTAATATCTTTTGTGTAAGCACTTATCTGTTTCCTAACAGCACAGTACCCAAAATACCTCATGAATGTTAATGATAGCAAGAAATCTTTAACACCATCATGTTAAAGATCATGGAATCCAAGGGGAGAAGTAAAGTAGCAATGAGATGAAGGCCAGCTTCATCTGTTTAGTTTTGCCTAGGCTGAGTGTTTCTCTGAAAGTATCCTTTCTTTTCACTTGACATGAAGGAATTCCAGGGCAACTGGATGCTTAATTGCCATTAAAAACGGATAAATCTCAACTCAAACAAGGCTCAGAGGGTCATGGGGGTAAATATCTACTCTAGTAAATAACGTGAAATTGCATGTCCTGGTTAGCACATAACTGAGAGTGAAGAGTACCCTGTTTCAGTGCTGGGAAATTGTGTTTCTTTGTTAGTGAGAAGGAGGTGTGTGGCCTTGGAATGAATGGTTACTGACAGTGATGAGCATACCTCACCTTTCCTTGGCCTTAATTGTTCACAGTCTGCTTATAGTTGGGATATGTTGGATGAAAGGAATTGTCTGGGAGGGGGTTGAATTCTTCTTTTGGATCACTTTTTCTTCCCTCTCTCTGTAGGCTGTGGAGTGAAAGTAGGGGCAGCTTGTGGCTGTAGGCAGATGCCAGCAGATGGGAGCAATAGGAGGTTTTGTCTGTGGGCATTTGTGCTTTCTTAAACTGCAAGTACTGGTTGTTCCCAGTGCCGAGGGGGTGTCCGAGTGTGACAGTCCCACAGGCTGAGAGCCACAGACTGAACCTGTCATTGCAGTGTGACTCAAGTGCTGTCACTTGAGTAAACTGCACTTTGCTCTTGGAGCAAATTGTTCTCTAGCTACTTGTAGTACATACTAATTACTTTGGAAGGTTTTTAGTACCAGTAGAGGGGATGAGATGTAAGTTCCAATTATGACAGACCTCTACACTTGCTAATATTTGCATTTCCTCAGCATGATTTTAGACCTGCTATTTTAGTACAAACATGAAGATTTTTTTCTTTCTTTCTGTTCTCTGGGTAGCTAGGAGCAGAACTGCAGCACTTTGTTTGGTTGGTAAATCTTTGGCTTACCTGGGACATGATGGCAAACCTCCTCAGCTCTCCCTCTGTGTGCTCTGAAGGAGTCTTCCACTGGGACTCACTCAGAAGTTGCTGCCTTTGGTTAGCTTGAATGGACCTGTTAAGAAGTACTGAAGGTCTGGGAAGAATTAAAAAGCCAGAAGGATGCCAGTGACGTGTCTTCACTTATCTTTCTCATCCTGCAAAGCCTATGCCCTTTTCCTGGCCAAGACCTTGCCCAATGTTTTAGAGTAGACAGGACGCCTCAAGCTCTTTGGTAGCAACAACTTAAGAAATACTTAGAATCTGAAAAAGCAAAAGCTGATAATATTGGTTCCCTAAGGCCAGATCAGGGTTATGTCTCTCCCCAGTTTAGTCACATGGTGGTTTTGTCAAGCATTATTACACATTGTGATTAACAATCAAGGCCAGTACAAGTATATTAGCAGTAATCATTGGTCAGTCACATTGTGGTCTTCTGTAGACAAAAGTTCTTCCCCTAAGGAGATTTGTTCTGAATCTGACAGGGTCGTCTGACTTCTCTAAGTAGATTATGATGACTAAAGATAATTCCTGAAGCTGGTAGAAAGACAGTGTTTTGGTGGAGATCACTAGAGTATGTATATATGCTGGCACAGAACTTCACTTGAGGGGTGGTGAGAACGTGGATAACTTAAACATTTAATAAATAGGCAAAGATGAAGTATATTTAGTAAGTTTCATACTAGGCATCTGTTCTGGTTTGAAAAGACAAAATAACCCAGGACAGCATCTTGGTAGTAATCACTTGTAGCACGATCAAGGGAGTGGATTGTCCTGCTTTACTCTGCACTGTTGCAGCCTCACCTTGAGTCCTGTCTGCAGTGTTGGGCAACACGAAATAAGAAAATCATGAAGCTATCAGAGAATGTCCAGAGAAGGGCCTGGAGAGGAAGCTGTATGAGGAGCAGCTGAGGTCAGTTAGTCCATTCAGCCTGGAGGAGACTGAGGGGACACCTCATAGTGGTCAGCACCTTCCTCAGAAGGGAGAGGGACAGGCACTGAGGGAATGGCCTGAAGTTGTGTCAGGGAAGGTTTGGATTGAATATTAGGAAAAGGTTCTTCACCCAGAGGGTGGTTGGGCAGGCTCCCCAGGGAAGTGGTCACAGCACCAACCTGACAGAGTTCAAGAAGTGTTAGGACAGTGCTGTCAGGCACATGGTGTGATTCTTGGGGTGTCCTGTGCAGGGCCAAGAGTTGGAGTGAATGATCCTTGTGTGTCCCTTCCACCTCAGCATATTCTATGATTCGATAATCCAGTTATGTTGTTACATTGTAAATAAAATGTATTGCTGTCGCATAGCCCAGTAATCTCTAAGTTACCTGGGTATTAATATTAAAGCATATTTACAAATGTAAATTTAAAATGAGAGGTATTCTATCTCTAAAGATGCAAGGACTGGGGTTTCAGCATTAAGAAAAACCCACAAATTAGATAAAACCAAATCCTTTTCCAGGTACAGACATTATCCTCAAGGTTAAATGGATTAAAACTCTTTCTGGAGGAATTCAACATAAGACTGAAAATGTGGTCCAAAAAGTCGCATTGTGGCTGCCTGATGCTTGACTTTTGATAGCACATCCCCAAAGACTTCTCTTTGACATACCTTGAACAGAGAATGCTTGTTTCCCACGAAGCCTGTTGCTGATAAAGCTCGTTTATATCTAAGTGGTATCTAATATGGCAGTGCTGTATTCTGGCCTTAAGAAAAAAACAGTTGAGTGGCTCATTTGTCTTTGTAAACTTGCTGTGCCTAAAGATGTATTTTAGCAATTTTGTCCAAAGCCCAAATCAGAGTAACTAATTCTGTACAACACACATTTTTAAACAGAGCATAAAAGAAAACATTGTTGCACATTAAAACAAATAGAAGCCATAAAAGTTATGTTTCAGAGGCTGTGTTTCTGCAACTGTGATAGTAAATGGTGATGCTTTCCTTTGATATTTAAGGCCTCTATCTGAGTGACACAAATCAGATTTCCTAGGAATCTCCTTAGCTTGAACAGTTGGTATGGCTGAACAAGCAGAGAAGCAGAAGGGTGTGAGTTATTGCCTCTGAAAGTATTCCACATTAACTGCAGGCACAGGGAATTCTGGAAGGTACACACACATAAATATGCGCACGCACACACACATGTAGAAGCTGTGGGAAATCAGCTGCAAGTTGAATGTTTCACCTAGGTAAAAGTAAAATCTTGCTCATAGTCAGGAGGAAGCTCTCTGGAGAGCAGTGAGAGGCTTTTGCCTGGGTCAGACCACTTGCTGTTAACAGACACCATGTATAGCTTAGAAATCCTGCTGTCCTTTCTTCCCTCTTCACCTCCTCCTGCCCCAGAGATATGAGCACAAATCACTTCTTTCCCTGGTTTGCCACAAATGTATAAGCTGATCTCCACTTTGCTGTTTCATGCTAGGTTCAACATACAGGTCAGTCCCAGCGGGTTTGGATTTTGAGGTGGCTGAAGGTGAAGTCAGTTTCCGCAGTGCACACCGGCACCACTCCACTTGTGCCCCCCCCAGAGATGGCCATGGTCATGTGTTTTCTGCTAACATAACCATTCATCAGACTGCTACAGTCTAGAGGCAGTTCCACCTTTCAGAGACCTGAGATGACTCATGGATGGATTTTTTACAGCATCTGCTGTGTGAGGAGACACTGCAAGTTGTAGGCAGGCTGCAAAGGAAGAGTGGAAAAGCTCCTGAGGATCTTTCTGGAAACAGTGTAGTTGTGTTAAAAAGGGAAGTAGTTATTTTTTTATCTTTCCTTGAAATTGTGACTTTACATCATTTTGAGGTGCCTCTGAAATCTGCTGGTAGAAGCAGCCATTATTGTAACTCTTACCATACAAATTTCCCTAACTCATCTGTCCACTCTGGTTTGTGTCCCAGACTAAAGGTAGCACTTTTCAGTGATGCACAAAACAGAGCTTGTACCTTCCCTTTGCAAATACCCTGAAAGTATAGACCGTTCTCACTTTTTCTCCTGTGTCTTTGCATGTTTAAAAGACAGATCAGAATCCAAGCATATTCAGTTTTAAGGTCTTTTGAGGCTGCTTAGAGAAATGGTGAATACATTTCCTATATGTCCATTAGGTTGGTGACAGGTCTTGCATAACCAAACAAGAAACTCTTGTGTGTTGGGCAAAAAACTACTCCAAAGTTTTGCCTTACAGATACTTAAAGAAGAGATTGCTTTTGAGAGGTCTTGCCCTTGCAAGTTTTGTTTCCGTGAAAATGTGCTTTTGGTATGCATTTTGCTCATTAGAAATGAACTCAGATCATCTCTTTCAGTTTCACACTTAAATACAAGATTACTCCACATCCAATCTGGAGCAGTTGCAGAATGTTGCAGCCAAGCTTTTCTTTAGACAGGCCACGTCAGTTTGGCAAAACAAGCTGTTACCAGAAGGGTCCTACAGAAACTCTTAATTTAAATTGCACACAAGATTGTCTTCCTTACCCTGCCTTGCATTTTGGCTGTCAGAGCTCTAGATCCAGCTGGAGCAGTGGCCTAGCTGAAGACAAAAATTAGGGTGTAAAATGACTATATTATAGGTTAGCAGCAGCCACAGCCTGAAGGCTTCATCTAGGGTGTCCTTTTAGGAAACTTTTGTATCCAGTTGTTAAAATGTGCTTTCCTTCCTCTGATAAAGTAAAAAGTAAAATACAAAAAGTCCTGGACGTGAGCTCTTTCTGAGATTAATAGTAATATTGAGACTGTTGGAAAGGTTTTTCCTGTTGCATTTAGTTTTCTTTAGATTTAGGATTTAATATTTTGCCTGAACACTCTTATTTTTTGTTGGGGTTTGTTGTGGAACTTTTTTCCAGGTCTTAGACTTCTTACATTTAAATGAAATTATTTTCTTCAAGGGATTTTAATACGATTGTGGCTGAACTAAAATGTATCCAAATAAAAGTAGTAAACAGCCTTTTTGCATCTCAATATGGTTTTATAGTAATAACTCCCATATACTCATAACACTTCATATTCTCATGTTTCCAGTCGGTATATAAAGAATCTGTTTTCACACTTGATGACTTAAGAATTGCCTACTTCTTCATTCTAGTAAAGTGTTTGCTTATGCGTAAAGAAAATGAGGAAAAATGAGCAGGCAAAGAAAATAAAACAGAGAAGCCAGCACTTCTTAATTTTAAAAAAAGAAAACCTGAGAAGGTAGTTAAATGATTTTTGCTTTGAAAGAGAGAGAGGAGTGGTGAAGTGGGAGTCAGAGGGTGAGGGGTGTCACAGTTCCATCCCCGATTTCGCACTGGCTGCTATGCTGCTGAATTACACTGAAAGCACTGAATGGTGCCATTATATTCCTTTTCAAAAGTTGTGGGCTATGAAATTCAATCTGAGGTATTTTTAATGAGTGTTCCGAGCCTCAGTTGCAGCTCTTCCCAAGAAACAACGAGCACAGTGTGCCACTAAATAGCGCCAGGGCCCGGGGTTAAACTCATTCAGTTTTTTGCTTGCAGGAGAGAAAGTAGTATCAACATTTATTTGACAGGTATATGCTTGATTCCAGAGTGGAGCTTTATTGAAACAGCTTTCCATAAAGAAAACGTCCTGAAAAATGAGGTTCTATCAGCTTCACATCAAACTCCCATCTAGTTTCTGAAAACAAATCTTGTGGTGTGTTTTCCAAAGCCAGTGCCCACAGCGCACATGCTGGGCTTGTGCTGTGGGCATCCTTGTGCTGCAGAACGCTGGCAGGCACATCTCTATGGGCAGAGCCTCGTGGTGGAGGTGCAGCTCATGCCAGATGGAGACATCTGCCCTGTTAACCCTTGGCTGTCAATTAAACATAGATAATTCAGAGGTAATCTTCGTCAGAGAGATGCCTGCTGCCATCCCTGTGTCTCCACTAAGAGTTTTGGTGATAGCTGGAAGGGCTTTGGTGTGATTCCCTCCCTTCTTGGTGTGACTTGGTGTGACTCTGCCCCTCTGAACAAGACACAGCTTTTCAGAGAATTTTTAGCATGCACCTGGTTTTAAAGAAGCCATGTAGCACAAAAGTATTGTTGCCTTCCACCTTTCTTATGTGCTGATTTGCAAAGTAGTTCTCTTCAGATCATGAGGAAAGTGCTGTTTAACGCATCTGCCCTGCAACTCACACCAAGAATGTAAATTTGTGGTGGGCTGGCTCTGCTTTTTGCAAATCATAACCATGCAGTGTCAAGGCTCTGAAGCTGGAATACATCATGTAGATGATACTCTTCAGAAAGGAAAATAGTCACTTCCAGCAGTGGATGGTTGCCTTGCTAAGGGGAGAAAGAACAGCCACAAACCACTTTTAGATTTGCTAGTAAAACTAGGGAGAGATGACTCATCATTTACAGGAGCTAATTTAGGGAATAAGATGACATATTTTAGTAAGTTTTCTCATTGTTCTTTTAATGCCTCATTTTTCTTGTCCACACTGTGCATTTAAATGATGTTCAAGGAAAGTAATGTTGGTTTAGTAACAGTGGTGCTGCGTTTCCCACTGGAAGAGTTTCCCACTGGAAGTCTAAGAATTTAATTGTTGGTATGTGAAGTTTTGCAGCCTTCAACAGTTATTTAAAAGACTTGCTCTGCCACTGCTGATTTCCCACAAGTATTTTACACCTATCTGAAGGAAGTTATGGTTGTACTACAAGAAACGAGGTTTGCCTTTTTCCAGGAGGACTAATTAGCTTCTGCAGAGACCTGTTTTTGCAGTTTGATATTTTTTGGGGTTAGGGCTTTTTTGGAATTACCGAGATCAGCATTCACATTTCATGGGAAGGCATGTGTTGTCTCCATTGGGACAATTTCTTAAAGGGTTTTTAGGCACATAACAAGGAAGTTGTCCTACTGAATTCATAAGCAGATGTGATCAGAGCACCACCTTTAAGTTGATAAATTGAATTTTAGGTGCATATGTGTGAAATGCAGGGTTTTGTAAAATCAGTACAGAAAAGTTAGTACAAGGTCAGTTGTACTTTCTAACTGAGAGTTAGATGCCAGCTAAAGTGCTGTAAATGGAGCCAAAGGAACCAGTGAACCAGGAAACTAATCATGAAGTATTTTGTTAATGCTTTTCACCATGAATAACATTTTGTAATAAACAGATGTGTGCTTAGACTACTGTGGCCAAAAGCTGAATATATTTGGTTTATATGGTTCATGGTGTTTAGCCAGTGAGAAGTTTCAGTTTTTCTTTGGCATCGATGACAGAGGGATGAATGTGTGAAATAAATTCTGTGTAATTTTGTCCCTACAGTTACCTGAGGAGGAAATTCTCCAGGCTCCAAGAATATGCCTGTTTCTTCCTCTTTCTTCTTTACAGAGGGCTTCACTAATTTTGTGGTAGTTGCTGCCGATTCTGCAGTTACAAACATCTTCTCCACTAGAAATTTGAGTAATTTAAATGTGGCAAATAAAATCAGTATTAATATCAGTTTGCATTTGCAAGAACTGCAAAGAAGCCAAATTATTGGAGCATTACACCTGGAGATCACATGTTGGTTTGTGACATGAAAGGCTCAGTTCTGAAGGTCCCCAGCCCATCTCTCCTCTCATGCACATTGAAATGGCACGTATGATAAATACAGTGTGGGTGGTGTTTGCCCATTAAGGTACAAAGCTGTAATTTTATGAGCCAAGTGAAAATAGACCAAGAAGAACCTCCAATTCCATAGCTTTACTGTACTTTAATTATGCAGCTGTACAGTTACCTGAGGATTTACTGTAGCTGAATTTTGTATTAGTCTGACTCTGCTATAAGAAGCTTAAGCAAACAGTACTGAAAATAGCCTCATCATAAAACTTTTCATTAGCTTTCCTAGATAATGTTTTTCTTTTTCCTTCCACAGCATTTAACTATTACCTGAATTTTACTGTTGGCTATTTCTACTAAATTTGATTTTTGGGCATAGAAAGAGAGTTTAAGGTCTAGTAAGAGTGGTCCTTCTGCTTCTGCCTATTTTAGAAAATATTTTGACGTAAACCAGTTTGTCATGATCAGAAATCCAAGGCTATGGTTACGATAACAAATCCATGTTTCAAATGTAGAAAACTGCAATTTTCTTTTGGAGACCATGCTAGAAACACAAGCAAATGAGAGGGTTATTAAACCACTTCTCTTCGTGTTTTCCTCCTCACTAATTGTTTGCTGTGTTGATTTTTGGTTAGCAACAAAATTCCTAAAATAGTTGTTGTTGAAGTTTGTAATAACTGATAGGTAGGGGGGGAAGTCTAACTTTGCAGCTGCATTTTTTAAGGGCACTAAAACATACCTGAAGTAAAAAGTACCATATCTTAAAATCGTGCTGTTTAAAAAAAGATGCTACCACCACCAAAAGTGACCAAAAGGTAAAAGTGTATGTCAGAGACTGTGGAAGGCAAGCACTGGCATTGAGGGAATACAGCTTATGTGGTGAGTGTAAAAGCAGTCCAGCAAAATCTTGAAAGAAAAGAACACTAAATAGTCTCATTGTACACACACAGCAGATGATCAATCGCCTGTTTTTAAGGCAGCATAAGAGACTTATTCTGTTACTGCTTTTGGCCTCAGTCCGCCCTTTGATGGTATGTGTACAGTCTGTGCAAAAGCATGTGGGATACATGCCAGGAGCAGAGCCTTCAACTACATTCAAATGGAAAATATCTTAAAAGGAAGGAGGTGCCTTTAGGTTATCATAAAAATCTGCCTCTTCTACACCCTCTTTTCAAGTGGGATGTATAACTGGTGGCTGCAGGTCCAGAGTGGGGATCTGCCTACTTAAAAGTAGTGGTGGGAGTGTGTGGCTCTGTTCAAAGGTGTCACTTCTCTGCCATTCTTTGGCCTGGTATGTAGGAGTGATGAATTACTTCCAACACTTCTCAACTACCCAGTCTAAGCTGAACAGCCAGGTAAAAACTAGTAAGCCCAGGTGTAAGAGCTGTCTTTATGGTCTAATGCTATTTTTATAGTCCTCTAATCCTTCCTATAGGATTAACACCTACACTTTGAAAGGGAGGAGAGGAGAAAAAGGGCAGAGGATCTCTAAGTGTCTCGGCAGCATTAGGTCCAGAGCAACAACACTCAGACTAGTGCTTCTTGCCTTTAATCCCACCTTTCAAGAAATAGACTTTTGCTAAATATGAATTATGCATTTCATTTTACTCCAGAAAGGAGAACTGTTTAAAATACTAAATTTGTCTTCAGATGCTGACAGCATTGTTCTCCTGTGAGTAGTTTTCAAGCCTTCTTTGAAGTATAAATTTCTGACAAGGTTATTGTTTAAGAACCCTGTGCTCAATCTCATCTGTGAGGCTATTTTTATACTATTTGCTTATCACGAACAGTTGTTAGTTGATTTTCTGTAATTTCAAAGCTGTAGATACATACATAATTTTTAACAGTTTCGAATAACTGAGAAAGTTATGCTGTTAAGAACATGAGGTTGTTATTTTTAGGAGTGATTAGAACTGTGTATGACTTCAGAAATAGCAATGAAATTACTGAATGAAGTTTTCACAATCATTTCAATGTGGTTGTTAAATTGGTGTATAAGAATAATTTGGTGATCTGATTTGGCTGATATGATAAAAGGCTGATCAGTACAAGGGATTTTTTTGTGATTAACCATGAAAGAGCCAATACAGTTTTAAACCTTGTGTTCAACCTTTGTGCCATATAGTATTTAAGTATTTGTGTAATATTTAGCATGACCAAGTTGTCACATTTTAGAGCATTTGAGCACCCAGAATGTGATAGGAATAGGGCATTAGTGGAAGAAAGACCTGCCTTTATATGGTGGCAGGTGTGAATAATGAATGTACCTCTTTCTTTTAGATGAACATAAAGGAATTATGTTCTCTCCTATGAGCTGTAATTAAAACCCAAACCAACCCAAACTTCTTTCTGACCCGTTTGTGGCAGTTTTGAAGAAGAGAAGGAAAACAGAGTAGTCTGTGTTTCCACATGAAACTATTTTTTACTTCAACCAAAAAGTTACATTTTTCACATGTTCAGAAGAAAGTGTTTATTTTATTTGGTTTTTTATGCTGGTATTACTGCTCAGTAATGTAAAACCAAACAAATTAACAAAAGACTTTTAATCAAAGATTTTGTTCAAACTGGGATCAGAGGTTATTTGGCTGAACAGATAAAAAATGTTAAAACCACTATTTGACCATAAACATATATACTTTTTTTTTGGTAGATAATTAGTGAAATAATTGCGGAATTTACTGTGGGAGGTGGTGTGATGTGTCCAAACCTGCTTCTTTTACAGCTCTGTGTATCTTCCAGATATAGCTGTGTACTTTTTTTTTTTTTTTTTTTTTTAAACCCAAAATGTGTTGCGGTTTATGTCAAAGAATGGTCTAAACAAGCATGCAGAGGGATGTTTTTTTAAAATGATTGGCGTTTGCTAGAACATTAAAGAATTGTTGAACGTAATAAAATATTCACCATTGGAAGATCATAAGAAACATACTGTTTTGGATTTTGGTGGGAGTAGAGTGAGGCTGAATTGAGTAGGACTGAGATAGTGAGCAGAGAGCAAAATGTTGAATGTATAATGTGTAAGGCATGCTAGTTTGACTGGGTACCTTCATAGCTTGCAGCTAAGTGTAGTGATGCACATTATTCATAATTTAGAACTTGACATTCCCTGAAAATGTAAAGTGAGTTTTAAAATGTGATTTCACAGAGCTAAATGAAAGACCAGTTCAAAATGCATTAAACAATAAGGATGTGTAGCTGGAAGTCAGTGAGCTTCTTTTCATTGTAATAAATTTATAATATTGTTTTGGTGTAAATAAATACCACACCAAGAGAAAAACAGTAATTCTCTGGTATCTCCAGTCTTACTGGGGCTCACCTCATCTAAAATCGTTAGAACAGATGTCAGGGCTTCTTGTTGTCAGGGTAAAAGATACAGGGTAAAAGATTTTCCTGTATTGCTCAGGAAAAGGTCCATGCCAGTGTGCTCAGGTGGCTGGTTTGGGGTGGGAAGATTTGCTCTCTGGAACTGCAATATTTTTTCATTGATTATACAGGAATCTGGCTGTCAACAGAATCAGGAGCAGGGGACTGCCACCTGCTGCAGCTGCTTCCCAGCTCCTGGGGGTTGCATGTGACCTTCCCCCAGTTGTATTCCAGCAGTATACCATGCCCTCCTGTTTCCCTTCCCTTGTGAGGCAGTGGTATCTGTGCAGCAAGTGCTCTGGAGGTATAGTCTTGCCACCAGTCTTCATTGCTGCCATGCTTCCATGTCAGTGTCCCCCACGGAGCAGACTGGCGCTGGCATGGAGCAGGGAAAGCAGCCAAGCTCTGGCTTATGCAGATGCTGCCACAGGGCTGTGGAACAGGAGCCAATGAAGCTTGCCTTGTACTTGCTGTCTGAAGCATGGCAGTGGGACTGTGCTTCATGGTTGGAAAATGCCTTCCAATTTCTCTGGAAAGTTTGTATTTTTTTCATAGGCCTTGTAACCATGTTAAAGTCAGGCACAACTGTTGGCTTCAGATGATGTCATCGGTGTGGCACACTCATTCCTGAATGCTCCCTCTGTCAGCTCGTGTTTACTGTGCCCTGAGTGACTCCTGGTTTGCTTCCATACCCAGTAGACTGAGCTTTTAATTTATTGTGTTTAAATTTTTCAGTAGGGATGTCATGGAACTGCACTGAGTCAACATCTCTCTGAAACCTTGAGAGTTCCTGCTTTTGTGGATGTTGTACTTCTCCTTCTGGTCCTGCAAGACCGGAGTTTCATCAGGCTGTAAATCTCAGCAGATTTTATATGCATTTCCTTTGAGAAACTGTCAGATTTTATTTTGAGGTAGACTGATCAAAGCTAAGATGAGTTTAGAATAATAATATTTACAAATACTAGTTAGAAGAATTTCATTTTATTGAGGTGTACTCCAGAGAAAATGCCAAGTGACATAAATACTACAAGACTGCTGTTCCATCGTTTAAATGCCTATTTAAAAAAAAAAAAAACAAAAAACCTTTATGAAAACACTCAGCAGGTTTTAATCAGATGCTTTTACTCACAGTCTGAGATCAGACAGCCATGCTCTCCTCAGCTAACCTTGAGTGGTGTGGTAATGCAGGTGGGCTCTCTGCCTTCTTTCCTGTTGTTCAAAAGTCTCCACTCAGAGACACTTTTTTTTCCTGTGAGGAAAGATGTAGTTTCGTCTTTGTCAGACAGAAGTCCATCAAATACTTTAGCTAGACATACGTACACACTCACAGGTATGTTTCTGTTTTTCTGGTTGTGCACAAGTAGGAAAGCTTCTTGCTGTGAGGGTAACTGATAAACCCATTCTTCCTCTTTAGCAGCCCCAGACAAACCATGAAGACCTGAGACTAGTCTGGAAGCAGGAGTATTTACTTCTAAATAATTTGTAGGTGTGTTTTCAGAGTAGTAAAGTAATACCGTTATTACACTCAGTCTGACGTGTTTAATATTCTTCTCTTGCCTCCAATGAAACACATTTAGCAGGAAGCTCTTTCATTGAGCTCTTTCATTGCATGATTTGTGCCTGCCTGCAGTGATAGATGGAGCAGAAAGTGTGGGGAGCTTTCTGTTAGAACTGACAAGATGCAATGGTCAGTGCAAGCTGGGTGGTGAGCACTGGGGATGCTTTTGGTTTAATGAAGCTGGAGAACACGAAGTGAGTGTATTCAAATATACCAGCACTTGAGGCCTCTTTTGGATGCCATAGCATCAGATCAAAACTGCTCTATCTAGGAAAAAAAAAGTCTTTTTTTTCCTTCCTTCTTTATATCCTCTTGGCATTTTACTATGAATTACTTTAGTTACTGCAAGGTTATGGTGAACGCTTAAAAAAAATAGAACTTTTATCTGCAATTGTTCTTGACGTGTTTTTTGACAGTATTCAAGGGCTAATATTTGCTACAACAAATATTAACAAACAGTTAATAAGTTGAGTGAACATCTCTTCCTGGTGACATAGGTCTGTCAGAGGCACTGGGACTCTGTTGGGTAAAAACCTGTTCAGCAAGTTCTTGGAGAAGTGAGCTTGGCTCTTCCCTCCAGATTTTCAAAACAAGCCAGCACTGAAGGGCTCAGTCATCGTGTCCTGCATGACCAGGGTGACAGTGCTGCTGTGGTGGCACATACATCCTGTGCTTACCCTAGAAAAAATGCATCACTTTAATTCCTCTGGTGTAAGCTTCACTACTGGGTATTTACTTTTCACACTTCATTTTAGAGAATGTTTGATGAATGACCTTTGGAAAGATGTTTTGTACTTCAAGTTACAGCAGAAAACCAGGTATTACCTGATTGGTGGAAAATACCTGTCTATTTAATTTTTGGTATGCCAGAGGTACCAAAGTGATACCTGTCTATTTAATTTTTGGTATCCCAGTGAAACAGAGACAAGACTGCATTATGATGCATTTTGGAGCAGGTGGGATTGAGCAGCTGCCCACTCTCAAGCAGGCCATTGGTATGGGCACTGCCGGGAGATGCCAGGACGTGGGCTCAGGCCCAGGTTTGGGCCAGGTCAGCTGCTCTGCCCACCTGTAATGGTTGTCTTTTCTTCACTTGGTTACTACTGTTTCATTTTACTCTGTTATTTACTGGGCTGAAAGGTAAGGGGCCAGTCTGTACGTTGAATGCAAGGCCAGTTCTCCAGGATGTGATTGGTCTCTTGTAGCAGCTGAGTTAGTGCAATTTAATGGATTATTATTTGTTCTGAAGTGAGTATAGATCTGTGTTTCAGGGCCTCTTGAGTTAAAATAGGTGCATTTGTCCAGGGAACAGAAATATTTGATTTCAGTGATTGGCCTTTTTATACAGAGACGGTTTTATTGCAGAAGACTTGCTGGTGAACTGTAATTTATAGTACTTTCTGCAGGTGTGGATTTAATGGATGGGCTGATGAAAAGAACCCTTACAATCAGCAGAGCAGTGGCTCTGGGAGCTAATATTGGGCTAGAACATCTGGTCTTTATAGAGGGAAGGCTTTCAGCGTGTTTGATGCCTCCAAACTACTTCTCAGCTCTGCCAGGGTAGCACAGACAGGCCTGGAGCAGCCTCAGTGCCTCCCAGCAAGAAGCTTGGGACAGACCCATATGAAGTCAGAACCCAGGGCTTGAGCCTGTTGCCTATCAAGCAGTGTCCAGCAAACCCTCGGTCCTTGGAGTTTTGTATGAGGTCTGTGGGTGAGCATCCTGATTTCATGTGTTGGACACAGATGGTTGGACACCACCTGACATGGCTTGAAGGGCCATTGGATAAAATAAAAATCACAGTAGAAATTAGCCTTGGTAGACGTAAGAAAATTATATCCCAAATCCCCCTCTTCTACCTCTTCTATTTCGCAGTACTTTTCCCTCAGAAAATAAAAACGCAGTAAAGATGGATTCAGAGCTCCCATCCATGGATGGCTTGATAAATTCTTTAGCTTTAAAACTAGCATAATTATTGTCAACTGCCCTGTGGGTATGGTTGTAATAGCCACTGATTTTGTAAACAGTTTTGACAGTGTTGTTTGCTGAATAATTTTTTAGCATAATAATTTTTCTGCCACTAATTAAAAGCATCTTTGTAACCCTAGGCTTTGTTTCCTTCTTACAGCAAAGAGCTCCAGGAAAAGTTTTGCATGATGCTGTTTGCAACCACCTGAACCTTGTTGAAGGCGACTATTTTGGCCTTGAATTTCCAGATCATAAAAAGATGATGGTATGTAAAAGGATTAATGTTCAGCTGGTTTTCATCTGCATGCACACTGTATTCTCTCCTTCTGTGCCTTACTTGTAAGATATATTTAATCCTCAATCTTCAAAAGGGAAAGGATGTAAAAAAAAAAGTTCTTGCCTATTGGAGTTGAAGAAATGTTTTTAAAACCTGATTGTTCCTGTCAGATTTCATCTGCATTGAAAGTAATGACTAATTCAGACACAAGCTGAGAAAGTGTTTTGTTTTCCTAAGTTGCTGTACAGAAGCCAAAGTCTGGACTGTTGCAGAGCCTCAACTCTTGATTTTATAGCCCTGCTTGATTTGGAGTGCAGAATAAATTTTCTCTGCTGATAAAGAAGTTGCAATGGTTGTGACAGAGTTCATGAAAAACATGAGCAAGAAAAGGGATAGATTAAATATAACAAGGTTGATGAAAAGGAAAGCAAATCCAAGAACCCCCAAAGGATGGAAGTCCTTTCTGGGGAGCTGTATGGCACAGGCAGGTGTCCCGGTCCTGGCACTCAGGAATCTGAGATCAGCTGCTGCCAACATTCAGGCATTGCACTACTAGCAGAGAAAGCCATAGGCTAATGACTTCTTAGTCTTTCTTCTCAGTGACTTTCTTTCTGAAGTTTGTTTTATTTTAGACTTATCGTGTAACCTACTGGCATGTGTGCTAGTTATCTAGATTGCTTTGCCAGTACTTTCTGATGTACATTGGATTTCGTGCCTATTGGGTAAATTTTCCACCAGTAGGCTAGATGACCTAAAGGAGATGCCTTTGGACAATTGTTAAAAAAAGAGTTATGTGTTCTCTCCATCTAGCTAAAATACGCATAAGGAGCAATATTTCTTAATGAAATGAACAGTAGGAATGCCTTGTCTGTCATGCCTTAGTACAGGCACATTAGACATTAGACAATAGACATTAAAACTGAATGCTAGTGGTCATAGTGTTCTAGGCCAACTATAATTAAACAGGATTTTTTTTTTAAATGGATGTTAATCTTTAGAAGGGATCTACTTCACAGTGTGCAGCTGGAATTACATAAAACACAGTTCACTAGAAGGGTTAGTATTCTGCCAGATACCCCTGGCTAATGCTCAGGGTAACTTGAGAGCTTAATGTAACTTTTCTAAACAGTGCAACTGTACAGTACCATTGCATCAGAAGGTCCAGGTAGCCATGTTAATAATGGCATTCTGGCATTACTGATGTATGTGTGTAACACTGAAACAAATCCTAACATCTTTTGTATATAAAGTTGCTTTTTAGTTTTCTAGAAAAAGGAGGTCATTTGATCAACCTTCTCTACTTTACAGGTCATTAAGTTTTAAATAGATGACTGTCTGAGTTTTGCTCAGAGACCTGAGGTTAACTAACCGTTTTCAGTCTTGTGAAAACAAAGTGGTTTATTTGCTTGAGGCAGAACACAGGAGAGATTGAGGTGCTGCCACTGCCTGAGGCACTCACAGTGGCAGGAATTGACTGGCTGGAAATATGTCCAGACAATCACAGTGGGGGATGCAGAGGTCTGATGAAGAGGAAGGTGGTGAAAACCTAAGCCCAGTGCCAGTTTGACCTGAAGGAAAATGCCTCCGTGCACTGAGCAGGTTAACTCAGCTGGCCCCTACTCCTGCAAAAGGAAGTACTAGCCAAATAACTGAGAGCACCAGTCCATGTTCTTGCTGGTTGCTCCAGTCTTTGCTTCTGAAAAATGAAGAGCTCCACAAACCTTGCCCATATCTTCTCAGCTGTGCCCCAAGAACGGTGGAATTCAGTGGAATTAATGTCTTCAATCGCCTGAAAGCAACTCACAGAAACTGAAGCAGAAGATTTGATTATGAATTGTTTCAATGTGGAGCAGCACTCTGAGAGTATTATTTACACTTAAATTATTGTAACCAGTTTATATGATGCAATTGAGGTGAATGTTCCCATGGGATTTAAAATCTTCTGAGCTTTGTAAAGGCCATAATATAGAACTCGAGCATTGTGCAAGTAAAAAATCCTGCAGTTAATGATATGTCTGAGAAATAAAACACACATGCATATTTTATATTCATATCATCTGAAAAGAATGAGTTGCTTTTGCAGCGTAGAGTGAAATATAAAAGGAAAAATAAATATTTAGAGCATATATTTGTTTGGATGTAATCACAGGTATGCGAAGTCATATATTCACAATTTGGCTGTGTTTATTTCAACATGCAGACTCCAGACCTCATATCTGACATATTGACAGTTGTGTGTCAACTTGCCTGGCAGCTGTATACATTCAAGCATGCCATGCTTGGAGCAGACAAGATCTGCATGGGAGGTGATTGTGGAAGGTCTGAGTGCTCCACTTCCTGCTGGGACAAGGAGAAAAATGAGGCACTGTAGCCAAGCCTCACAGAGTTTCATCACACTTGATGTCTGCCCCGATTCTCCAGCTGCTGAAATCTGGTCACCATTGTGGAACGCCAGCCTTTGTTTAACAAATAAATAATCTAGCCTTGTAGTTCTGGAGAAAATGAAAAACAGTGATCTCAATTAAGATTATTCACATTAGTTTTCCTTTCCAGTTTATAAACCAGTCTTAGATTGATGGTGTTTGGATACAGTGTGGGAGCTGCATGATGCAGGCGTTTTGATTGCTTGGGTCTGGTGATAGTGGTGACATCATTGTTTTGCCCCACGTTTCTCACTGCATGCATTCAGTACATGGATTTGCATTATCCAGCAGTCTGTTCAAGGATGTTATAACTTGCTTGTAGAATGGGTGGAAAAGTAGAGAAAGGGATGGTGCACTTTTGTGCTCAAGCTCTACCACATATTTCTTTTTTTTTTTT
>VZTN01008042.1:19897-60626 GCA_013400515.1 Erpornis zantholeuca
TAAAATACATTATTCTCATAAGCTTGTAAATTGGCTATTTCATATTCAAGATGACTTTTTCCCCTCTCATTAAACTTGGCAAAGTCCCTGACCTTTGTTGCAGATTATGTACGAGAACTTTCAGAAACAAAAGAGTTTTAAGTTATTCAAGTGTCAAACTGTGTCAGGACCAGTTTAACGAGATAAAAACTGTATTGCTGTTCTTGGATAACCAAGTTTCTTTAACCTCCGAAAAAAAGAAAAAGGCTTTTCTAGACTGAGAAACGTAAGAAAAATTCAATTGACTAACAGTAGTGTGTGAGAAAGGGCAGGGCTCTGAGGTCTCTGCTAATTGGAATCTCTCATAATAGTAACAATAAAAATGGCACATGGCATTAGAGGAGTTACAGCAGTGATATAGGCCTTCTCCTGTCTGGCTTCTCAGGTGAGTTTAGGAAATGGATATTTTGAGTATGTTTCAGTGTCTGCATGATCTAAAATTATTAAAGGTCGAAGAAGTAATAATTTTAATACATACTCTTTTTCTAGAGGAAGGCTCAGTTAATTTGCTTTTTAATGGCTTTAACCTTTGTGATGGTTGTAGGGTGTTCTTCCACAAATTCCAGATATCTTCAAGGGAGGCCCTGTGCAATTTAGTGAGATAACAAAATATAAATCATGGGCATGGGTTGTTACCAGCTGAGGACTATGAGCTGTCTCCAGGCCCTGCCAATCATCTGGCTTTCACCTTCTGTGTGATTGTCCCTTGGCTTTCTGTAACATTTTGGCCCAGCCTTTCTGACTTGGGACTGCAGGATGGGGGGATAGGTTCTCAAAACTGTATTTCCCTCCACATCTTTGCTTTTGAAAGCTGAAGGAAAGACCCACACATAGTCCTGGAAAATGGGTTGTCAAGTGAACTACTACCTTGTGCTGTTGTCTGCTTCAGACCTGTGATCTGAGAGGACATTCCTCCTGCAGGTGGTGGGAGAGGGCTCCTTTATATCCATAAAGCCCAGCAATGGAGCTCCACATTTATGCCCAGACCTCACACTGGGATTCCTTTTGGGTACCCCATACCAGGAGGCTGCTGCCATCTCATTTCTCCATTTGTCCAATATTCTCAGCCTCAAAGGCAAGCAAAAGCCCCATTCACTTCCCTTTCTCAAGATTAATCAAGGTTTGGAACTCAAGGACAATATAGGACTGTCTTTTCCTAAACTCCTCATTTCAGCTGTTCTTTCCACAAAATTAATGGTTCCTGACCACATGTGCTGTGACTGTTGGTGTCTGAGACAAGTGAGGGGGAGATTTCCTCACTGTTTCCCACCTCTCTGAGTCTCTACTGCTTTGAAAGCTGTGCCCTTTAACAGTGCTGTTTCCTGAGCATCTCCCAGAATTTTGGGGAGAAAACCCACCATGTATAATTAAGGAAAGCATGATGACCACACTGGAAAAGATAAACAAGTAACTGATAATCTAGATATTGCAATTAAAAATGCTCCTCTGGTAGTTTATTTAAAGATTATAACACCACCTTCTTTTGTTTTCAGGTGTGGCTCGATCTTTTGAAGCCTGTTATGAAGCAGATTAGAAGTAAGTACTTCCTTGTTGGCATTTCTTTCCTCAGTCTGAGAGTACTTGAATAAATTAGGACTCTGACAGTTGCAATCTTTATATTCTCAACCTTCTGCACTAAATTTTGTTGGAATTTTTTTTTATTTCTGGCCTGTCCTTAAAATATGTACCTGTGAAGTTGTGTCACATGAGCATATGAACAGGCTGACCCCACCTCATGGGAGGCTGGGGTTTAGTCAGTACTAAAAGAGGCACTGATGGAGGCAATGGAGGGAACACTTTTGTAGAGAAAAAGAGTGCAGTAAAAGAAGGACTAAAGGAACATGCATTGCTGACTGGTAGTAGCAGGAATCAGAATAGAAGAAAAAGAACAGGAAGATTGTATTACTAGAAAAGAGCTAGCAGATGTATTACAGTTGCAATACAATTGTGTGGGACATTGCTGAAGAATTTGGGACTATCAGAGACCAAGAGGAAGAAACAGTTGGGATAATGGGAAGTTTTAGTGGGTGGTGGGAAAGAACAGAAAATTGTAAATTGCCACCAGCTCTGGAAAGAGTAGAGGTGAACAGGAAAGGTTCTGGTTATTTTGTTTCTCTGTCAAATATCTGCCAAGTTCTTAATTTATTGAACTTTGCCATTGAGATTCAGTTTTTCTAGGTGCTTTTCTAGTTTTGTTAGTCTGAGTGTATACTCTGGCACCTCTCCCTCTCACAAGACAGGAAGGCACTGGTCCTTTTGTCACTGGTCATACTTTTAAGAGTTGGAATGAATGTGCTGTTCTTAAAACAGAAATAATAATTTCCTAGTGGACTTAAAAAGTAGAGTGTATTTTAGCTCCTTCCTGTTCTGAAGCAAGGAAAGTAGATGCATATATATTTTATCAGATCAACTGATGTAATTACTAAAAACATACTTGGTTTTGGCAGAGTAGCCCTTGACCAAGTTACTATTCTCTTTTGTTGTATGTAAATTTTATTGGGCAGTCTCCTAGGACAAAGGAGACAAAGGTTGGCATGTCTGTATGCACTGCAGGTTACATGAATCATCCCCTGTACACAATTGTGCATATTTGGCCAGCATGTTATTGATGTTTGTTAACTTCCTTTGACATTTCCCCTAGGACCGAAGCACGTTGTTGTAAAATTTGTGGTAAAATTCTTCCCACCTGACCACGCTCAGCTGCAGGAGGAACTGACAAGGTTAGTAGCTGTGTGACTATTTCTTCTTGTTAAATCTCTGATGGACAGAGGGGAGAGGACATGGACTTTGAGGTGACTGGGTGAGGATTGATGACTGCCTCTTACTTTTAGCTTGATATTATTTGTCCCAGCTTTAAATGCACCTGAAAAAATGACCTGAAGATTCAGCTGCAGTCTGTGCTGAGAGGCTCTGCAAATTCCAGGAGTCCTTTGCCTCCTTGGCTATGGAGTCCTGGGACAGATTTACTAACCCCAAGAGAGGTCAGTTTGGCAACAGAGTTCTCTCTTTGGTGTGATCAAGTCATGTATCGGCGCTCTGGGGTACCTCTCTCCCAAGGAACATGTGTGACTCTGCACCCTCCTTTGGGAGAGAGCTGGTTTGTGTGAATTGCCAATTTGCAGCAGCATTGGACTGTGTATAACTAACACATGTGCCAAAGGTTTGTACAGGTGGAAGTGTGACTTCAGAGATGGAGAAGTGCAAAGGAGAAGGAATAAAATGAAAAATCTGAATGTAGAGAAAGACATGCACATATACAGACAGAGTAGCTTAGATATTAATGCTTAAATGCTTTTCAGTGCATTTCAGAAACTTCATTTGAGCTTTGAATTTCACACTGTATTGGCACAAAGAGTCCTATTTTTCTGTGTGTAAATATGTGTATGAGGGACCTGTTAAGGTTCTTTCTCACTAGCAGGTCTTTCCTTTATAGTCAGAAGCACTGTTTTGTTGCAGTATTTCTTCACTGCAACATTTTACTCTTTTTCTGGTTTACAGTATTATTAGTTTTTAATTACATGTTTTCATTCCGATTCAGAATTTTCACTGTTAGTTTTTATTTTCAATCTTCTTGCAAGATGAAGTCCTCTTTTGCAAAGAGCTCTGGTGTCCTTATGACTGGCATTATAAAGAACAAGTTCACTTCTGTGATGTTCACTGTTTATCTTTGTCATCTTTTATTTTGGTAGTAGAGCATTGGAATAAAAAAAATTATTGATATTGCTTGATGGCCTGGAAAGAGAAAAGTAGAAATGTGGGGTAGGAAGAAGGAGTATTTACTGGGTAAAGACTAAAGAATAAAAGAAAGAGTAAAAACAATAAAGGGATGAATGAAAACTCACAATGTGATGTTATTAATGAAGCATTTCTGTTTCTGAATTGATATTCTGCATATCAGTTTCTTCATATGGGAACCGTAAATTAGTTTTTGGTGATCTCTCTCTGTACCTGGAGATGTGTCTCATAATCCTAATGACTTTTTATGGTTAGATTTTGAATCTGTATGCTAAGGGACTTGAATACATATACACAGCAGTATGTAGGATGTGAAAACATATCCACGGGGAATTGCTTCATCACTTGAAGAAGGAGAGACTATAAGATTTTTGTGCTATGTTTCTCTACCAGGGTGAATTTTGTATGGGTAGACAGATGTCTGCAGATTTGAAAACGACATTCTGTAGATCTGCTGTATTATTTTTGTGCCTCACTCCCAAGTGAGTGCCAAGGTGGAAGTTTAGAGTTCACTTTTTATTCTACAAGAACCAGCCAATAACTCTAAATCACTGGTTTATCTGTCATTTCTTCATGGTTAGAAGCAGCTGCATTATCTCTTGCTGAGTACTTAATAGCTGTTGCTCTGATTCCAAGGGAGGGAGGAAGAGAGAAAAAGAGATATCTTGGTTCTTCAAAGCAGCCACCATGTTACAGCTCTAATGGCAGTAATACAGTATCTGTTGTGGTTTGTTTAGCCTCTGAACTTAGGTAATTCAGATCACATCTGTATATTCCAAAAGGTGAAGGGAACGTGCAGCCAAAGCCAGAGCTGGTATGCTTTCCCATCTTTCCCTCCTGCTTTGTGTAACTCTTTGTTCACTTTTGTTTTGCAGGTACCTATTTGCATTGCAAGTGAAGCAGGACCTGGCACAGGGAAGGCTAACATGTAATGATACCAGCACTGCCCTCCTAATCTCACATATAGTACAGTGTAAGTTCCTTTCTTTTCTTCTTTCCAGATGGATAAACAGGATGATTGGTTGGCTTTGCAGGGTTACCTGTTAGTGGCTGCTGTAGGGACAGGTTTAAGCTGTATGGACAATTTATACTGAACTTTTCTATAAAGGCATTCAAATACAGATAATTTACTATTTGAGATAAAGAAGAGTTTCTGGTCACTGGATTTGAATTTTCAAAGCATTTGGTAGGCTGCCAAAGATCATTTTAAAAGTAGACTTTGCAGGTAGTGGCAAACACGTTGAATTCTGCTGAAATCCTGTTTTATTATACTTTGCATCATGTCATCAGGGTATTCAAATTCCTGGAGATCTGTATGCTGTCTAGAGAATGTAGTAAATAAACATGCCTAGAATGCCAGACTAAATCACAGTCCTAAGAGGAAACTGATAGGGAAGAAAAGAAAACAATAGATTTTAAGTCATTTTTTAATTTTTTTAATTGCAAAGTATGCACAATAACACTGTCCAGTAGGATCATACATAAATTTTATTCATGACATCAAAGCTTCTTTTAGCTTCTGCATCACTTGAAAGACAGTGTAAGTTTCCCCTTTCAAGACTTTATGGATGCTCATCTTGAGAATAAACCATTTACCAGCAAGTATAATGGTTGTAATTGACATTGTTTTGAATAGTATTTGTACAATTCAGTATTGTATACTTCCACTGTAATGCTGTTGTATGGAAATTACAGTCAACAAAGAAATTTGGAAGCCCTTTGGAGGTGAGCAGATAAATCTCAAATCCTTTGTCATAGTCTATCAGTGTTAGGGCAGTTTCTCATCAACTGCTGTTGGAAAGCCAGTATTTTATTGGTTCTATTTGTTATGATCATCATTGACCAGTGTGATTGAGTAGCAGTAAGAAGCTGTGAAATTCTGTAGTCTTCATACCATTTTAAAATTGAGTATTTTGGCAGCACAGAGTTAAAAAAATAAAATCCTTGACTAGTGAGTTTTTGGTCTCTTAATTTTTCCCATTACAGTGTCCAGCAATCCAGCTGTATTTCTTTTCTCATTTAAGCTGGTTCTAGCTTTCTTTCATCTCAAGCAATTTAAAAAAATCTTGATCATTTGGGGAAATTGAGTCTCATTTGCTGAACTGCATTCCAGGAGGCTGAGTTTTCCTATTAAATCTCTGTGCACCAAAGCAAGATGTTGAGGAGTGGACAGCCTAATGCATGTGTCTCTCATCATTTGAGATATTGCTTTATGATCATATTCTCTTGAGCATTTACACTTTATATGCCTTGTTTTCCTTATGATCTCTGCTTAGATCCTATTTCATGTCTTACTTGGACCTTTTAATTACTCAAGTTCTTCACTGAGCTGTTTACAGCTCTGGAGTCCAAACTGCTCAGAGTGCAACTGCTAGCTTGTTTTCCTAAACTAACAGCATAAGAGGATAAGATATAGGATGTCCTTTCACCTTTGCAAGGTGTCTGTGTCCCTCTGCTCCACAGTCAAATTTAATTCCACAGTTTTTCAAAATTCCTCCATTATACCCTTGATACACCTGTGCAGGCTGGTGAGGAGCATTCATTTCCAAAGTGTGCAGAGTGGCAAATTATCACCATTGCTTGTGTTCTACTGAGATGCATTGTATTGTTGGATTCAATACTTTTCCGCAGTTTGCTTGCAGTCATCATGGTGCATTTGCAACTTCTGTCCCTTTCACTTGTGACCTTGAGGTGCAGAGTGGTTCTGAATTGGGATTTCAGGGATAAAGTAGTACTCTCCTTAAGTGGAGAGCAAGGTAAGGTACTTTTGTACTGAAAAACAGAATCTTTTCATTGTGTCAGAAGAGAGAGAAGAGATTAATCATGCAGAAGTGAAACAGTGTGCCTGGAATCTGAACTGCCATTTTGGGCAGAGGGATGTTGTATCTCATGGTGCGCCTGCAGTGCTTCCCCTCCACACTTCCTGACTGTAATCTGGCCTCTTTTTTTGCTGTTGAGGATTTTTCCCCTCTCCTTTTTTTTGCCTAGCAGTGTTTGCTAGAAACTTCTGCTAGAAGTCTGCAATTGTCTTTTATATCTGTCCATCTTGTATCTCATGAACATTTTTCTGTGAAAATTTCCTCTACTTGGAATCTATAGCTGCATCTTAACCACATGGCTGTCTTTATTTATTTTTGTCCCTAGCTTATTTTTCAGTAGCAAAAGAAATATTATTTATTTGTCCACAATGAAAAGCAAAGTAAACAGATGGTAAGAGTAATGGTATCAAAGGGGAAAGACTGAGAATGCAGGTTAGTTATTGTATGTCTTACTAATGCTGTGCCAATGAGCGGTTTCCATGAGGAATATCTGATTCCAGGAGGCCCATATATTATGTATGCAAGCTTATGTCAATGTTATAGACTGTTACTTATCATAAAATCATAATATGGCAGCAAATAAGTTTCTGCTAAATTAGCATGTATATTACCGAATGAAATTTGTATTTGAAACATTCAATTAAAAATACCTTAAAAGCACTGTAAAAAGTGTTGGAAGTGAGAGGACACCTGGGTACTGCAAATGATGCACTATATTGAGTGTGTGAAGTATGAAGATGGACTGACCATGAACCAGAGTGAGCCCAGGTGGCCAAGAAGGCCAAGGTCGTCCTGTCCTCTATCAAGAAGACTGTGGCCAGCAGGACCAGGGCAGTGATTGTCTGTCCCCCTGTACTCACCAGTGGCAAGGTCCCACCTCAAATCCTGTGTCCAGTTTCGTGTCCCTCAGGAAGACACTGAGGTGCTGGAGTGTGTCCAGAGAAGGTCAAGGAAGCTGGGGAAGGTTCTGGAGCACAAGTCTTATGAGGAGCAGCTGAGGGAGCTGAGGTTGTTTAGCCTGGAAGAAAAGGAAGACTGGGGGGGCCTTATTGCTCTCTGCAATTGCCTGAAAGGAGGGTATAGCCAGGTGGGGATCGGCCTCTTCTCCCAGGTAACCAGTGATAAGACAATAGGAAATGGCCTCAAGTTGTATCACGGAAGGTTCAGATCAGATACTAGGAAAAATTCTTCATGGAAAGAATAAATTCAAGCATTGGAAGAGGTTTCCCTGGGAAGTGATGGAGTCACCATCACTGGAGGTATTTAAAAGAAGTGTAGATATGGCACTCAGAGACATGGTTACTGGTGGATTTAGCAGTTCTGGGTTAGCAGTTGGACTCAATGATCTTAAAGGTCTTTTCCAAATGAAGCAATTCTATGATTCTGTGGTAAGAGGAAAAGAGCTGAAATACAAAGCATTAGACATATCAGAAGTGCTAATGCTGACAGAATACCGCATGGTGTAATGCCCTTGCAAGGTAAGAGAAAAACCATCATCAGTATAAATATGTCTTTGGTTGAATCATATGAAAAGATTTTAAAGAAAAGTTGCATGTGAGGCTGACAATATTTATAATATAACTTCTCTCATTCTCAATGGAGTGCTACTAGAAAGTCATTAAATGTGGAAAAGGAGGGTAAGGTGGGAAGTAAAAGCTTGTTGAGTATGAGGTCAGAGAGAACAAATTCAGAAGTAACTTAAAAGCCAGGAAGACTATTTTGATAATGGATAATGGATTAGCAGTTGAAAAATGCTGAGAACATTCTAGAAATCATGTAGCGATGGAGAAAGAGTCTTCTGTACTGTTGACTCTGAAGAAAGCCCTACAGAAGGTGTGTTAAGCTCATCTGTGTACACAGACATAGAGGTTTGAACTGCATTTTGAAGAATCCAGGTCCATGTTATTTGAGGCGTTGCAAACTTAGGTGGATTTATGGCTTCATTAAAGAACAGAAACATGCCTTTTATATGAGTTAGGATTAAAAACAGACCCTGAAGATTTGTGAGTCTGGGACGAATAACATTGGAAGGAGAGAGCTGTTTCTGAGATAGACAAAGAGGACAATTTTAAAAAGGGAAATTCTCAAAGGTTCTATAGTATTTCTACCATTTTAAGGAATGACTGAGAGCAGATGGGGTGAATGAGGGGGTGGAAATCAGACAGTCTCAGTTTTCAACTCTTTTCCACCTCTGACCTTCAAAGTAAAAAATGTCATCATGTGTCTGCAGGCAGTTTGGGTCAAAAAAACTACTGCTCTGTCATTCACAGGTGCTTTGGTTTCTCATTTTCAGTGCCTACACAAGGCTATTGCTTCCCCTCTGCATTTAAGGCACATCTGATCCCAGTTTGTCAGAAATACAGTGTTTTAAATGTGATCTGAAATTTTTCCTTTTTCTTCTTAGTTTGAACAGAACTGGATTAAGGGTTCATTTACATGGGCAGAACTGAGGCGAGGATGAAGCAGGTGTATCTGAGCTTGGGTCTGTCATATCTTAGGTCAACTGTGCAGCAACGTGTCTGACTTCAACCTGCATTTAATTTGAGGGCACTGTATTTTAATTTCCCTGACGTTGCCAAGGTAGCAGCCTTTGTTGCAGCGATGTTGCTATTACTCCATCAGGTTTGCAGGCAGAAGCTGCTATGCCTGTTCAGTGAAAAATCTAATAGCAAAACTTTCAGAGACATTCCAGGAATAGCAGGCAACAAGATAGTAATTTGGCACCCACAGATAGATTGCCTGCCCCTCACCCCCACACCTGCCAAAAAAAAAGGAAATTTGACTGAATGGGCTGCAAAATGGAAGGTGGGTGTGCCATACTGTTGCACACACAGTGTTGAATAACTGCAGCAGATGGGAGCAGCTTTGAGGAGGAGGAAGACAGAATGTGTCTCAAACTGCTGCAGAATTAGAGGAAGACAAATGTTTCATAATCCCATGAGGTGGATTACAAGCCTGTGTTCAAACAAGCAAACAGAACCATATTTATGACTTTCTCTCAAAGGTTACCATGTGGGACATGGGTCTGGAGAGGAAGCTGGTGCTTGGCTGCTCCATGAAAAGGCACCTTAGCACCATGAGAGACTGTGAGAGAGATGGATGAGTTCTGCTCAATTAGCACTGCCCTCCCTGTTACCCCTGTCCCTATCCCCCACACAAGTCAAGGTAGCACTGATGGCTTCATCTCTTCAGCTGACATCCAACAACTTACTTGGTGGTGGTAGATGGGAGAAATCCTTGGGCTTCTTCTCACATATCAAATACTAACACAGAAGAGGAGAGTAAGGCATGGAAGATAATGTAGTGGGAATCTGAATCATAAAACCATGACTCAGGTTGCAAGGAATTATGTTTGCTTCTCTTCCCTCTTCCCAACTGTCCAGGCCTTTTGGCTTGACCAGATTATTCAGATGTAATATAGTGTTTTAATAGATGTCTCTTAAAATTATCCACAGCTGAGATTGGGGATTTTGATGAAACAATAGATCGTGAACACTTAGCGAAGAATAAGTATATACCTCATCAAGAAGCACTAGAAGACAAAATCATGGAATTTCACCGTAACCACATGTAAGACATTTTTGTTTTTGTTGTTGGCCTTCTTTTCCTGGAGAGTAGTTCTAACTGTAAGTATATGCTAGATCTGAAGTATAAAAGAGGTTTGGACCTCTGAGTTTCTCAAAGGTTACTTCTCAAAAACTGCTAAAGCCTATGAACTCTCTGAAGGTTACTCCTGCCTTTTTCCCATCATCATAACAAGATGTTTAAAGCGCAATTGATTCGATATTCATTCAAGCATGCTGTTATTTTACAGTCTATTTCATACAAAATGCTTCACTGCTGATTTTGTGCATGCAGGTATGATTGCAAATCATGACTGATCAGCCAGGCCCTTCTGACAGTAGTATTTCGTTTTCAAGGACACTGAATGTTGCCTTTCAACCTTTCCATGCTGTATTTTGAAATGGATTGAAGAAGGCGTTTAGTGACAGTTTTAGGAAAAGCACAGAGTACTTGCAGAATTAGGGATTTGGGGGAACAGAATTCAAGATGATGATGCAAACTGGTATCCTAATGCCTGGAGAAAAGACCTGTACTAGGAAGATGATGAACAGAAGTACCAATAACACATAGAAAAGTATTTTTAAGCTTTTGAGAACACTTCAAGACATGAACAGTTTCATTTGTGATCTAGGCTGAGTAATAGGTGAGAGGCAGTGATTTCTACATCAGTAATAATCAAATTTGCATAATTTCATCACAATTAATGTGGTGCTTATAGCTTCCCGAGATTTATGGTAATGTTTTCATGCCTTCTGTTTTACTTCATTTTGGTATTACATTCCCTTTTACAATGAATAGTATCATTACACACTTCCAGTCATGATTTTTTTTTAAGAATATGGCATGTTCTCCAGGGGAAAAAACAAAGGGAGGTACTAAATTCTGTTAGAGCTAGTGGTTTAAACTCCAGCTGTATCAGGTGTCTCAGAATTGGAGCTATCAAAATTTAAAATAGTCTGTAAAATCTGTGTGTTTTTTGATATTTGTTTAGACTAAGTTGTTGTTCTAGCTGATAAAAATCTGGGAACATAGAAAAACCATACAGATATTATACCTCTGATAGTTTTCAGTCTCTTTGATCAAATGTCTCTTTGTTCTCTGGAGGACCTCTTGATCTCTATTAAAAGGTGTGACAAGCTTGTGAGTGTTCTCTGTTTTCTTTCTCAAGGGGACAGACACCAGCAGAGTCTGACTTCCAGCTTTTGGAGATTGCCCGTCGGCTGGAGATGTACGGGATCCGCTTGCATCCAGCCAAGGACAGGGAGGGGACAAAAATCAACCTGGCTGTTGCCAACACAGGCATTCTGGTGTTTCAGGTTAGAGCTGCTCGGGATGTGATTTTGCACTTCATAAAGCAGAGAGATTTCTGACAGCAGTAAGAATTCAGGAATTCAGCCATGTCTACAAGTATTCAATTGGGAAAGTGCAGGAACTTCCAAAGTTTTTTCTAAGAATGATCTTAAACCTGTTATAGCTGCATTAGGTCCTTCGCTTCCAGGGACTTCTACCTTACGTGAATGCACAGTGTAGAACTCCACCTGCATCCACAATGTGCTGTTCAAGATGCAAACAGAGCTGTGGCTCACAGTTTGCAGGTTGGTTATGCTGACTTCTCCTACACATTAGGAGCAGGTAGGTCTTGCAGGCGTATTAAATGGGTGAGAAACAGAGACAAATAAAACAACAGATGGCTGGAGTCCATGTAGAAGGATGAAGGCAGTAAATATAAGCTCTCTGTAGTGTTACTTTGTCAGAGTTCTTACAATTTTCTTGACCAGCCTTGGCCATTGCACCTTTGCTGAACCCATGAATCTTACTTCTTTCCCTCAAAGATCCAACATGTTTTCCTTCTATTTCTTCCCTCTCCTTTCCCACCCCAGTCAGTCTAGTAAATATTCATGAAGCATCATTAGTAAATTTATCAAATTCTCATTCTGCAGTTCCCCTTAGATAAATAACAAATTGGGCTTTTGCAATTGTGAAGCTACAGGTAGTCAGCTGGTGTCAACTACTTTCACTTTAGATGCTTACCTCACTCTGTGTTAAAAACAGTAAGTAAGCTGTTTTTTAAAATGTCCCTTTTTACAATTGTCAGAAAAGACTATTCATTTTAACTGTTTGACTATAATTGAAATACTAGTGTTTCCAGCCTTACAAAGTACTTCAAGTCCTTTTATAAACAAAAGTAAAGAAACAAGCCCAGAAATGTCTGACCCAAATGCTCTGAGATCAGAGTTAAAAATACCCAAACAACCAAACAACCAAAAAAAGGGCAGCAAATTAAAAAGATCCCTGATCAACTAAATGAGTTGGTAGTAGAACCCCAAAACTGAAGCATAGGTTGAAGCATGAGAACACTACGACATTGTTAGAAATGCACATAACTCAAGCAACTGTATGTTCAGGCCCTTCCCCTGCTCCCCCACAGCATTTTTATCAGCTGAATTAATGAATTGCCAGGCCTTATAAATGAAGACTGTCTTACAAGGTGAAAGTATGTGTCCACAGAAAGCAGCACGGACCTCGGAGTCCCAGCAGACAGCTGGGATCCTTCCATAAAGTGTAGCTGCAGGCTGATGGCCCATGGCTTGATTTGTCTTTGAAGGTCTGAAGTCATCTCTTCTTGACCTAATGTGTTTGGGACTTTCAAGACAGTTTTCTTTTGTTTTTAAAGTTTCTGAAAAGCTTGGAAATTTTACTGGGTCAAGCTCCAAGACTGAATGCTGAATAGAAAGTTGGGCCCTGACCTGCTGGAGGCTGCCCAGCAATTGGCATCTGTCAGTAGGCTTAGGGCTTCCTTCAACCACTTCATAGGTCAAGGGCTAAGTTCTTATTTTTTTTTGGTTATAACTGATAGAAATTGAAATATGAAGATCTCATTAGAATGACCTCAATGAAAATAAATGTTCACTCACAAATGGCATAAGCTGTAGTTAGACTTATTTTAAAGCCTGACATTTATTTAGAAATCAGTGTCAGTGCTGCTGATTATTTTAAGTAGATTAATTATGTGATTCTTAGACAGCTGGTTGACTTAGCAGAGATCATTACACTGTCATTACTCCTACAGCTGTCTGGTGATGGTGCCCAAATCAGCGTGGGTTTCTGCATTTAGCAATCCTGTAGTAGTTCTCTGAAACTTCTGTGCTGTGCTCTAGGAATGTTTGTATTGAAGGCTTCATTGAACAAACTGCTGTAATGAATATTTTAAAATAACACCTCCAGTACCTGCTGACATTGATTAAGAAGGAAACTTCTGGAGGGTAGGGGCTAATGATACAGTGGCTGGGAGTAGGAGTATTACAAAGATAATTTCCTTCTTGCTGTTTGCTTATGGTATCGGTTGCTTTTTCCCAGAAAATAATTTTGTGGCTCTTCAGAAACAAGTAATTTGTTTAGATTGCTTTTTCTTCTGGTGCTCCCTGTGAAAAGTCAAAATGTGCACAGTATTTTGTACTTCCAATTCAAAACTTGCAGTTGCTTGTTTTTTCCACTGTTAAACAATATTTAAAGGGATATTTGTTTTGCCCTGCAG
Source organism: Erpornis zantholeuca (assembly GCA_013400515.1). Classification (NCBI taxonomy): domain Eukaryota; kingdom Metazoa; phylum Chordata; class Aves; order Passeriformes; family Timaliidae; genus Erpornis; species Erpornis zantholeuca. The sequence continues at coordinate 33,590 of VZTN01008042.1, forward strand.
ACACACAAAGAGGGAGGAAATCTACCTCATCAAAGTGAGGTAGACATGTGTCTGCATTCCCTGCATTCTCTGTTACTCATGGAAGTAGAATGAGTCACCTTTGGAAGGTGATTTAGTCCATGGAAAAACCTGAGTCTGCATAGGGGCACAAGATAGCAAAATCTGGTCCACCCTGTCTTGTGATACTGGGTTGGATATTTTCACAATAACTCACAATATTCCTGTATTGCAAGAGTTTAACCATAAGTGCCTACTTTCAGTCATGGCACCAGATGTTTATGATTGCATTACCAGAGGATGAATTATAAGAAGTATCATCATTTCAAGTTAAGTGAACAGATGATTAATTCACAACAAACTTCTTTAGTGGTTTAGGTTTTTCCATTCGGATCTGGAATGATTAAACCCAGCTGGCTTTGTTCTCTGTAGGGTCACACCAAGATCAATGCCTTCAACTGGGCTAAGGTTCGAAAGCTGAGCTTCAAGAGGAAACGTTTTCTTATCAAACTACGGCCCGATGTGAATGTAAGTCCTTGTTAGGAATTGGTGAGCTTGACAAAAGGTTATTTGGTAAATTCCTACTCACAGATCGCACGTGGTTTTTATCACCTCACGAATACTTTAATTGCTTATGTTCACTGTTGGTACTGTGTACCTCAACCTGTCACCTCAGATGAGCAGTCCTAGCAAACGACATGTAAACTGAATCAATCATAACAGAATGTCCCAGAGTCATCTTCTGGTTGCGACTTTGGTACTGTATCAATTCTTAAGGTATATCATGTAATCAACTTCTTCTCATTAACATTCAAACCACTGCTTTATCTCTGTCATATTTGTCAGTGAAAGGAAGTTTGAGCACTAGCTTTGATACTGACAGGCAGACCAGTGTTGTATCAAAGTTGGAAGGATAGGGCCTGTTAAGCCTGAAAGCCAATAAGTTGGGAAGAAGCTTTTTTTTTTTTTTTTAGCATAGCACCTGATTTGTCAATGCATTTCTCTAATCTGTGTTGCTTACTAGCTTACATTGCAAATGCTATCCCAATTTTCAGAGTTCATTCCAGGACACCCTGGAATTCCTTATGGCCAGTCGAGATTTTTGCAAGTCTTTCTGGAAGATCTGTGTGGAGCATCATGCCTTTTTCAGGCTTTTTGAGGAACCTAAACCAAAGCCTAAACCTGTTCTTTTTTCTAGAGGTTCTTCATTTAGGTTCAGGTAAGACATGCATTCTTTCCACCTTTGTTGCCTCTTCATTTCAAAATCACATCCATAATGGTCTAGGATTAAACCTGTTGTTTTCAGCTCACCTTTTTTACATTGTAGCTTGCTCCTTTATATTTTCCTTGCATCTTCTCAGCCAAAACAGTGCAAAGAACAGTGTCGGGGAAAACCCTGCATTAATTTTGTAGTAGCTGTTGCAAAGTAGCTTTCTGGAGGTAAGGTATAAAGTACATAGGGTCTGGATGGTTTTGCACAAGAAACATCATCTGTGTCCTAAGCAATACTAGCTAGCAATTTTTGGGGTCTCTTTGAATCCTCTGCTTCTAGGATGAGGTCTTTCCTATGTATCAGAGTAGAGATTTGTATTTTTGTTGTATGTCCCTGTGGTAAAACCGATCTCTCTGCAGTTAAAAGCAACAAATTGTCTTTATGCTGAGACCTTTATGCTTGCAAAGGATTTATGGGAGGTGACCACCTCTGCTAAGACCAAGTCTACCTGCAGTATTGTTAGAACTGTAGGAAAGCTTTTAATAGTTGGGCTATTGTGTTGGGCATTTTTTTTCCTTACATTGGCAGAAGCATCATTGTACATATTGCATTGTGTATGCCAGGGAGAAATCCTTTTATTGACACAGTTTATTTTGTTTGTGAAGGTGATACAAGCCGAACAGCCAGAAACTCTTTGCTGAGATGAATGATGCACTCTAGATGCCTTGCACAAGAACATAGTGTATATATGGCCATTCTACCTCTCTTCCCACTTAGTTTGCTGCCTGCAAAGTAAATTAATTAAGATGGAAGGACCTATGGTCTACCTGAGTAGGTAGAAAACCATAGGTGTATTCGACTTACCTCATGCTTTGGGAAACAGGTTCTGGATACATCCTCCACTCACTGTGTTACTAGGTTCAGGAATTTCTTCCAGGCCCTAAAGCCTCTAATGAATTGGAAGAATTCAGCTCTCAATTGAGCATTCTTGAGGTGTGGATTTCCTGTGCTGCTCTCATTTTGCTTTGGAGTTTATAGCTTTGCACAATAGGCAGCGCTGGGCTTTATCACTACTTCACACCCTGTAGCAGAAGGGGAGAAAGGGATTTCCAGCCTAAATCTCTGCAGAAAAAGTGTGGTTTATTGTAGCAAATAAGTAATGAAGTGCATGTCAGGGGTTTCATCTTGGTTCCAGGGCTTACCGATATCAGGTAAGGCTGGTATTTGACTAAAAAGCATTCAAGAGTATATTAATTCCTGAGAAGAAATCTTAACCCCTGCTTCACTTCCCATTGTAGTGACTTCCCTATAGGGCCCACACAACTGAATTTAAGCGGTTCTGAAATGGCATCAAAAATTTAGCTCCGTAGCAAAAAAATGGAGGCAGGTAACGTGCAAAATGGTAAAAACCTGCATGTATCTGACCTTCTCTATGATCTTAACATGAGTCTGGTTGCTGTGGCTTTTTATATGCAAGCCAAAAAACATATTTAAGATGACTGCCATGATGGTGGTATATTGTATTAAATACTTGAACTCTGGTTTTCTTCCAGTGGTCGGACTCAGAAGCAAGTTCTTGACTATGTTAAGGAAGGAGGGCACAAAAAAGTGCAGTTTGAAAGGTGAGAGTAAATAAATTAATTATCCCAATATGTTATAATCCAAGAAAAAGTCATGATTTCCAGTCAATTATATTCTGAGATGTTGGCACAAGTCCAAGGAAAAAATTCCTTCTCTGCAGGTTTGACAGTTTATCACATGTGTAGTATCTCCATGGTCCTGAATGTTCTGGCAGAAGTTTCATAATTTATAGTTCACTTAAAATCAGTAGTCTTCCATCTGTTTTTCAGCAATGAGCATCCTACTATCACAGGTAACTTTCTCCCAATTTGATTTGCACACTCTCTGCTGGGATGTGGTTAATGTATGTGAACAGACATACTCAGCTCAAAATAAAACTGAAAGTAAGAAAAGGTACAGCCAAGCTCAAGGGAGAGGTCTCCAGGGAAACTGAAACTCTTCCAGCTTGCTAGAGCCAGTTCTGTCTGAACTCATCATTCTCATGGTGAGCTGAAAGTAGTGGCCAAAATGCCACAAAGACCATGACAACAGTTCATTACTTATGATTTATGCTTGCCTGATAGACCATTTGTGCTTCAGTGCCTCTCCCTTTTCTTACAGTGGTATGTTTGCAACACATAGCACATTTAAATTTTACAGAAAGGAGGAATGTTAATCTGTTTTGGAGCAAACTTTTATGAAAGCTGTTATTCAAAGGTTTTGTTTGAAAAGAGGCATGTCTCTTGATTCCTGTTTGTAGAAAAAAAACCCCTGAAATAGCTCTTTATGTGATTTTCCTTTTATCCCCAGGAAACACAGCAAGATTCATTCCATCAGGAGTCTGACTGCACAGCCTTCAGAACAGCACACAGAGGTGCCAAAACAAGTCAGTGATGTTGATGAGACCCTGGAAATGAAATCCTTTTAAACATTTCTTGTTAGATTACCCTCCACTGATTGCTGTTTTGAAACCCTAGGAGCATAGTTTTCTGCTTGCTTACCATTTAACTGGGAGCTAAGGAGCCCTGGGTGTCATAAGCTTTAGGTTCTGCAGAGTGAAACAGTGTTGCTTACAGACAACCAGACAAATATAAATAGTGAGCTTGTCTGAGCTGTACTAATGACTATCTGAAAAATTGCAACCCTCGGTGTTGCTGCCAGGGTGCTAGGCTGCAGCTGGCTATTGCATCTGGGGAAAGTGTAATTACTTTTCTTCACTGGGAGGCCTTGGTTGCCCATTTCAAGGTGTTAGGTTAGTATTAACCAGGTATTAATCAGGGAGGAGAACTGTTAATTCTTCCGAAAAATTGCAGCTCTGGCCTTCTAAGCCATTATCTCTGGTAGATACCAAATGTATTTTTCTTATGTTGATAGCTGCTAAAGTTTAGGAGTTCAGAAGTCCAAAAGCCCAGCAGTGGTGAGTCTGCAGCAGCTGCAAGTTCCCAGGTCCAGCTGGTAGTAAGGCTGAGCATGGACTCACTGTAGGCACCCACATGAATACACACATACAGTGCATGTACACACAGCCACACAGTCAGCCACACATGTAAACACAGAAAACAGCTCTCCCACTAGCACAGACAGTGCCAGCAGCCTCACCCTCTTCCACTCTTTGGCTCTGGTCTCTCCAGTTGCTGGCATTGCAAACGTTCCAAACATATTGGCTGATGGCTCTCCTGGGACAGCCTTCAGAATAGGCAGGTCAGGAAGCTGCATTTTCCTGGCTTGGTTGTTGTGGCTTCTCCACCTGCCAGTGTTTCTCTGTGCTCATCTGTGTCTGTGGAGGTGAACCATTACATAACCTTATGTTAGGTAGCGTTTAAATGTCAGGAGCAAGCTACTAGGTTAATGCATTTAAGAATGCTACCTGAACCTTCACCTTCCATGCATAACTTCCTTTTGATATTCACAGCCTCTCTCCTTTCTGCAAATTTAGGAACTTCACAGAATTTTGTTGTAGGTGCAGCCAATTTCAAACAGCCTCATAGCATTTTGTTGTTGCTAAGACAAGCTCAGGTAGATGGAGCCTGGCTTCTGGGCAGATGTGTGGAGAAAAGCCAGTCTAAGAACTAGTGGCAGGTATGCTCCAGAGAGTGAACGTGGGGTGCTCAAAAGCCCACACGTGATTTTTTTAGTGTATCTAAGTAGGCTGTGCAGAATTTGTCTTATGTTTTCATCTTTTCCTCCAACTTCTCAGAGTAGTGTGAACAGGTTGATGTTCTTGGAGTGTTAATGGCTGCCTTAGAGCATGGAAACACCTCAAATACCCCTTTTAACATTATCACTGCGTTCTGTCTGCCTTCTATGTATTTTTAGCCTATGTATTTTTTCTATTCTTCAAGATCAGAAACCTCTTTTCAAAATTCTAATTAATTTGAGGCTTGGGTTACCTCTTCTGTTTTCAAGAGACCCCTATGTTGCTGCAGATTAAGTGCAAAATTCTTGTGCGTAATTACATGTAGCCTTTTCCCTCCGGCTCCCATCNCCTTGCCTTCCCTCTATTATCTTTCCAGAGTGCTAGAGCCTATGGAGACAACAATGATGCTGCAGCAGCGCAAAGCTGCCGGCAAGGAAAGGAGTTGAAAGCTTCAACAGAAGACACTGGACAGCACAAGAGCCCTTCCTTGAAGAAGAGTCCAAAGGAAAGCAGAAAGGTGGATGGAGCAGTGGTCTCAACAGTGGAGGAAGAAGAGGAGCCTGCTAAGGATAGGATGCAGCAGAACAGACCTCAATCACAGCAGCCAAGCACAGGTCCAGCTTCCAGGGCTGCTCATGGCAGCAGCACCTCCATTCCTTTCATTGACTGCAGTGATGTAGATAGCGAGTATGATCTCCTCAGAGGACAAATAACCCGGTCATATTCCCAAACAAATGACAATTATGAGGGTGATTTGACCAGTGGTGCCTATATTCACTACAGAGATGAAAATCGCAATAGAACTAGATATAGGGATTCCTCAGCTTCTCTAAAGTCTTCCCAGTATCTCTCTGAAGAGTACCTTGATGATAACACAGCTAATCTCTCCTTCTACACTGGGGGAAGCCCCAGGATGCCAAGGCATAGCTCTCTGGTTGATGAGATGTTTAGAGGGCCGGGGAGCCGTAGTCCACTGGCCACTCCATTGCCTCCCAGTAGCAAAGAGTCAAGCCCTAACATGAGCCTGAATAGAACTGGCTCTCAGGGCTATGTCTCAGAAAATGGGCACAACTGCAGGGTGAGGACTGGGGAGGACAACAGCCATGCCACTGACTGCCATGGGTATTGCAGATATTCTCCAGGTTCTCAACGGCCTTGTGCACAGAAAACCTCAAATCTCTGCAATAAGTCAGTCACAGATCCATTTATCCTAAGCCAGATATCCTCAAGCCCTGGGCAGGAGTATAGATCAGAGAGATACTGCAAAGGAGGTGGGGTGGCTAAGATGTCCTCTCCAGAAGGCAAAATGATGGCCAATGGTATGCCAGCTGGGGCGCAGTCAAAGAAGAGCCCAGCCATGCAATCGCTGCGTGCCAGTGGCGTGATGGATCACATGGCTGCAATCCAGATGATGGAGGGCTCCACCAGCAGTGGGACGGAATCCAGTGATTCCGATTCAGAAGTCATTAATCCCTTCACTCACCCCCTGGTGTTTGGAAACCCTGTTGTGCTGAGCTCTTCTCCCATGCCTAGAAATAAGTACTCCTTTGGAAGCCTTCAGCTTGATGAGGAGGTAGAGGAGGATGTGTCTGTCGGCCTCAGCGATGAAGACGGTGTGCAGGTCTTCAGCTGCTAGGGACCAGGGTGTATGAGACCAGGGGATAATACTGTGATTGCTCACTGTGGTTGCATCTCCTGGGGCTCATGATGAGTGGCTGGTAATAATTTCAGTGCATGGGCTATTTCAGACATTATCATTGTACAGACCAGCCGGAGGGAAAGGATGCTAGAACACAATAATAAGTCTCAGTGATGCTTAACAGTTTGCATCTCCTCTGAAAGGCAGGAGGAGAGGAAAATCATTACTGATTGAGGTACCTCTGTAAGACTTTATACACTCACCTCTTCTTTGTATGAAGTCATATTTTAGGTATATGTTGTAGCTTCTTTGATATTTGACTAGTTGTTTTGACAAAACAAACAATCAAATCAAGTAGGTACATTGTGCTCTTTTGTATGTCTATTACAATCCTTTTTCTCTCCCATATAAGGAGAGCAACTTTTGAGTGCCTCAACAGAGTTAGGAGAAAAAATAAAAACAACTTGCGGCCAAATGCAGGCAGCTTGATATTCAAGACCAAGACTTGTTGAAATATTGAAATATGCTGGAAAATTTCTTCATAGCAAGAATGTGTCTGGTCTACTCATCTTCATAACTCATTTCATAGTCTGATGAACTGAGGGTACAAATCAGGCATGTGTAAAATGGCAGTATTGTCAGGAAAAATGACAGTATTGTCTTTTTCTTCAGTGAGTTCAACAGGGTGATTTGATGAAGGAGATTTTGAAGCTCCAAACTCTTCCTCGGGCAAGAAAGAGTACAGGATGAAAGATACAATTCAAATGAAAAAACTTTGATCAAAACAGGTCTAATGAAGAATGGTATGAGTATTACTTGCAAGGCAATCCTTTCTATCCTTTATCAGTTTAATATAGATATATATTGCAAGAAGTATTGTAATCGCTTATACTTTCGGTGAAATTATTATAGAGACAACAAAGTTCTGTGGTGGATGGTTCGGAGATGGTGGCTGTTTAATTTTATTTTTTGGTCACAAAAAGTATTTGTTTTAGTCACAAAAAAATCTTTATCTGTGCAGGATCCAATTAGTCTGTCATAGGCTACTTTTTTAGTAGAGCCACCTCACAAATTTTTCATCCCCTGGCAAGAGAATGATAGGAGTAACTGTGTTCCAGGCTGATTGTCTTCTGTTCTATCCACAGGCTGGATATGGGCAGAAGAGACTAATTCTGTGAATGCTTCCTTTTCACAGGCTAAAAGTATTGAGAATTAAGGTACCCCGATATAATCTGATTTTAGTTTCTCGAAGTTAATTAAGAAAATCCAGATGAAAGGTCCTCTGTATAGAAAGTGTCCTGCAGTTGCTAGATCTGGGAGACAAGATGTGCTCTTTATGATTGGCCTTATTTTTAACTTGTATATATTTTTCTTGTGGAAGAATGCAAATATATCCCAGAATTTTAAGTGATGAACGACAGTATTGATTGATCTGCGGTGACAGTATTGATTTATCTTCCAGTGATCTGCACCATGCACTACATGCATGTAGCAATGATGAATGCATTCACATAAGTACTGATGAAAAAGTGACAGGACTTTGTAAATTTAGGCAATATAAAATTTTCAAGATTGTTTTTACAAAAATTATAAAGTAAGTCTTTTTAATTTTTCTAACGCCTTGGTCTATGCACACTTTAACAGAGTTTAATCTGAGTGAAGGATATTTAAAAATATACCTACAGTAGTTAGGCATGTGTTGTTATATACTTTACTGTTTTGCAAGTTAAATATATCTTTGTGTAAATATAAGTATTAACTCTCTCATGTCCTTTAGTGCATTGGTTTTCTTAGATATTAGGTACTTCATTCTTGAACAGGAATGATTTAGAACATCTCTTTAGATACTGATGTTTTGGGGACAGGGAGTACTCTCATTCATTCCTGTAGTTAAAAGCACGAGTCTACAAATGGCAAGATTGATAATTAGGGAAAAGCTTGCTTGTATATGATTTTGAAAGAGGATGGTTTGTGTTTTGGATTTAGAATAGCTGTAAAATAATTGCCTTGAAGTTCACAATATATAAGATAAAATATAAGTAGTTGAAGCTCGCATTGGCAGATAGTGTGAGCATGGGGAAGTGGGTGCATGACACTCCTTTTGATTTATTCTTTATTGCCTGTCAGCAAAAGTATCAGTAGATATAAAGTAAAGTAATAGCAATTTGGACAGATGAATTAATTGCTTCATTAGCCAGTAAAATTAGAGTTCAAGTAATGGATTTTCAACAAAAGAAGAATTTTCATTCATATCTGCTACTTAAGAAAAGTGAATAAATTTCACATTCTTCGGATTTAAGTGAATATAAAATTTTATAAGTAGTGTTTACTATTTTGCATCCTTTCAGATACTGTTTCCAGGCCTCATTCTTCTCTCATATGCCTACAAACATATTGAATTTATAACTTTTTAAGAACAGACATGCTGGGTAACTGGATTTAGTCTAGTTGCTAATAAAGTATCTCAATGGCTTTTTCCACTTCAAGATTATCTTCAAAAATGCAATATCAGGATTTTTCTCTGTTTTCTGTCATCTGGCATTTTTTAAGCTTTGAATGTTCAAGTAGTTGTTGTTTTAACAAACAATAAACTGGATTTCTTCCAGTTAGAAGAAGTTTATAAATTACATAGGAAATAATTTTATTTAGGATTAATCACTTCTGCAGCATTCTAATGCCAGTGAAGCTCCGTTTAATATAAGTAGACAAGCTCTTAATTAAAAACAGTCTGTGGGCCAAATTCCTCCACCAGACATGTGGTTCATATCTGAGCCCTTGCCAAGAATGGTGAAGTGAGAAAGCAGTCTTAATCTGACATTTTCATACAGGATTGGGTCCCTTAGAATTCATCTGGGAATTTGTTTCTGTGGGACAATCAGAAGAACCTTGCAGAAGAGAACAGGAACCTTTAGGGCAAGACTGCAAATGAAATGAGATGGAGGAATTCTTGTCCTGGCTCACAAAGTGCTTGTGGTAAGAGGGACTTGTCAGTTCTAGTTAGTGGTTGCAAGCATTTATTAATCTGAATACACTGGACAACAGCAGTCATCTAAACATAACTTTGTCTCAAGTGAAGCAGGTAGTTACAGACAGGATAACTAAAAGGTTCTCCCACCAATTCCAGTAGATTTTGGAATGTGGCTGATGGTACTTTTGATTCACCATTCTAAAACTTTTATTACCAAAAATTAACTTTCAGTCCCATACTCATCAAGTGCCCAGATGTCCTTAGGAAGTTGCTACAAGTGAGGCAGCTGAATCCCAGCGAGATGGAGCAGCTATGTCTAGTAGTGTATTCCTGAATCATCCCATCTCCTGTCTTTCCAGAGGATGTGGAGGAACCTGTTGGGTTGATGAATCAACTTTGTCCATGTAGTTGGATAAATATGGAGATGAGTTGCAAAAGCAGTTAGGGGTTTGTCCATAATAATGTGCAGATCTAGGTAATCTCTGGATAAAATTCTTTGCTATTCCAACTACTTGACCACATTCAGCTGTCCTCTACAATGGCAGGAGAAAAGTCATGGCAGACAATTTTAAGTTTTCTCCTACTCAGCAGCAGCTCAACTTGTGATGTCCTCTTGGGATCTTCTGGATTTTTTTTTTTTCATGGCAACCTTTCCTAGAATCTGGTTTTCCCAGGATATTAGATTTGTCAATAAACAGATGAAGGAAAGATGGAGAGTGGCAAGTTGTTGTAGGAGCCGAGACCTACATAGGATATTGCAGGTATGGAGCTTTGAATAATTGATATTTGAACAGCCTAGACTGCACTGCTTTCAGTTGAAGTCAATATCCCCTTGTGCATGACAGAGAGGAGTGTTCTCTGAAGATGATTTACACCAAGTGCTGCCATTTCACCCATGGCTCATAGCCTGCCTAACAGGCACCATCCCACTAACCACTGCAGTGCACGCTAAATACAAACTATAACAAAGAGAAACTGGAAGAGAAATACCTGTAGGTGAAAAATGTCAACGTGTAACTGGAAGTTTTTAGGTTTGCTGTATTTTCATTTACTTTATATGAGCTATACAGAGTTGAGTTATAGGCAGATGAGCATAATGAAAGACTTGCATGTCAATAGTTTGAAAAATCTTGTCAGTCTATTAGTTTTCTTCAAGATTAAAGGGCATACAAAACTAGAAAGAATCTTTTCTGTAGAGCAGAATTGGTGATGCTGAATGTATTTAGTAGAACCCAGTAAAGAGTGAAAAGACCAATGGTTTGTGAATTAGTTCACTGAATGGGGCTAGTATTACTAGACAAGAACTGCCTCATGACCTGTATTTTCTCCCCTGAATATTTGTAGGACAGATTTTTTTTTTGCAGCAAGGCTTTTATCAGTTGAAGCAGCTCTGTTCATTCTGAAGCAGGAGCATTCATGCCAGAAGTTCCTGTTCTGACCTCTCTATCTGTACATGCAAGTACTTGGTGGTGACCAGGGAAAGTCAAATAGAAAATGGGTGAGACAGATCTAAAAGTTGTTTACAGACCCTCTTTTTCTTCACTAAGAAGCAGAGATGTTTTTAATTCTGTTTTCTTCAGTCCCAAGATAAACACACAAACAGAGACTCTCTGTAATCACTAGAAGTTTCTTCTGGAGGGCTCCAGGAGAAGAGGAGGAGAGGAGAAGAAGGAGAAGAGAAGAAATAGAGAACATCTGAAGCACACAAAAAATATGTGGCCCTCTTTATTTACAGTTTGGCAGAGTGTGCTTTCCACTCTTTCTGAGAGTTTAAAGTCCCAGTAGTTTTATAGGGTACTCAGCGAGCAAGACTTATGTCGATCAGTTGAACAGATGAAGTAGACCCATTTTTGAATTTTGGTAAAACAAGTGATTCAGATCTAATCAGTATGATCTCCATGCAATTAGCATGAACTAATGGCTATTTCTGGAACAGTTTAACAGAAAAAAAAGATACCCAACCTAGAAATTCTGTCAAATTCCGTGTTTGTTTAACTAATCTCATTTATCTTAATGAACCGTTAGACTGCTGTCAGAGGTGACTTTAGAATGAGATTTTAATTGCTGCAATTTAACTTCTAATGATGAAAAACAAATTAACAACCCAAGTTTTTCCTGACTTCCACACATGTTTGAGGAAGTTTGGTGTCACAGGCTTGTGCACAGAAATCCCTGTGCACTGGAGAATCCCTGTCATTCAGCAGTGTGGTTGTCACCAGCTGGAAAGAGCGGGGAATGTGAAGGATAGAGGTTCTCTGTTGAAGCATGTAATAGGTTGAAGTAAGCCAAAATCCCTTTTAGTCTTCCAGTAATGCTTCTCTCTCTCTCTCTCTCTGAGTAGTGTAGTTTTTTGAGGCAGCTTCTGTATATTTTGGCTCATCTCTTTCCTCTTCATTTAGGGGATGAGTGCTATTCTCCATAAAAAATAAGAGCAACCCTAAACATATGAGGGAAATTGAATCTTCTGGAACAATTTTAAATATGTAGGCCTTTCTTTTGTTAGCTGCTGTCAGACACAAGTGGTAGAAGAAGAGTCCTTTTGTCAGAAATCCAGCTGCTTGTTGGTGTCTCCTACTTGATGATGATGGTTGTGGGCCTTCTGATGGTAAGGGGCAGGTGCACAGTGAGGACACCATGAGGACCCAAAGCTTAGACTGGTGTGTAACTTTCCTCAAATGTGAGTAGCAGTGGACTCTGGTTTCCGCCAAGCTACATTAGGAAACATGTTTGCCTGTACTGTCAGGTTCTGGAAAGGAAGGAAATTTAAATCCTAGGAAACTGACATTGGCAAAATCTTTCCTCTTGTCTTTCAGTAGTTTCTATAGTTACTGAAATACGCCTGGACAAAGGCACATCTCTTAGTTACTTATTTGTAAGGGAAATAATTGTTGTGCAACATGTGCATCCTGAGCAAATCTATATCTTCTGTGTTCCTCCCTATGGTTAGGCTGTGTGGTGCCATTGATATTTTAAAATACAGAACTTCTACTTAACAATCAAAGGCATCATATTAACAGAAATCCTAGTTTGGGGGACATGTAGCAGCTTTAGAGAGTATTTTGTCTTTTGTTCTAATTCTGTGTTCTATAAAGAGCATGTAGAATAAGCTTCATTTATGTTGTTTGTTATTAAAAGCAGTGAGCACTTTCTTTTAAATATTACAAGATCTGGAAAGCCTGTGTGCCTGGCTGAGCCGTGTATTCACAGGCACTTCTTTCACAAGTATGTGTGCAAATAATGGTGGTGTTATTACAGTAAAGGGGGTAAAGACCTTAGGATCATAAATTTGTGTGACATAATGGTAACTAGTTTGCTCAAGAATGGTTAGAGTTTTAAGATGTAATTTTCATTGATTTTTTTTTTGTAAAGTTTTGGCCCCTGGGAACCATAAAAATCTACAGTTCACACTGATAAAAATCAAGTCTAAAGGCAGTAATGACACAGCTGTCACTGACTGAGCATAGAAAGTTGAAGGAAAATGACTGCTTTCTGATTCAAGGGCTTTCCAGCTTGTTAAAATTAGATTAGATGCTTTCTTTAAAATGCTGCAAATCTTGTTTTGAGAAGAGAACAGGGTTTTCCTTTGATGGTTTTCAGCAAGATCAGAGGTAGTTCTTTCTGTTTAGTTCAGAGAATGTTAGAGCTCATGCTTGTTCCTTTTCCATGAGGCACTTAAAAATATTTGATTAGCTGAATCCTTATATTTCCCTTTTCCTTCTAAAAAAATCATCTGGACCCACTAACAAAAGTTCATAAGCTTGGCAGTGTTTTGCTTACCCAGCCCTTTCCTGATTTCTGTGTGCACATGCAGAGATTTTTAAAAAATAAATCTTAATAGTAAAAATTAATTTTTAAAATTGGCAATGCTGGGGACTTCATTCTCATTTTTGTCATTTGTTTAATACCTTTTAAAGATAAACCTTTTTTGTTTCATTGTATGCACTGTTTTGTCAGCATGTACCTCTCTGGGAGAAAAAGCCTTTTCAATGTTCTGTCTATCCTCAAAGCATGGTGTATCTTCTGTTCCTTGCATTGTTTGGAGCACTGTCTCAATGTCCTTTTACTGCAGAAATGCCTATTTTGTATTGGGAGTACCTAATTCCTCCTATTACAGTGATCCTGCCTCACAGAGCACTCCTTGCCTCAGAATTAATGAAAACCCTCACCAGGTTGTGACTCTCAGGTTGAGGAGCAAAAGAGAAGAGGGAAGTGAGGGGAGGTCTTTTTTCCAGGGCGTTTGGGCTCCATGGAGCACAGTCAGATTGCCCTTCATTTCTTATGAAGGCTGCACCCAGCAATTGAGGCCATCTGCTGTGGCTTGTGAGCAGGATCACTGCAGTCCTGGGGAGATGCCCTGTTGGAATGGACAGTATCTGTGGCATAAGCTTACATGGGGGCTGAAGGTTTCCAATTCTATTGTAGCACTGTGTCATGTGGTTTAAAGACAAACAAAGGCAAACTAACACTAACCCTGGGTACAACAGGAAAACCTTCTATAGGTTGCTCTATTTCTGTCTGGAGAGATCAAGGCTAGACAAAGGACTGATGCCCAGTGACCTTGTATTCTTCCCAGACTGTGATGCTCACTCTTTGTTCTTAAGCTGTGAGTATACCCTGATGTAGGCCAACAGCAGTTACTGTCTGATTTCACACTCACCGCTGTCTAATACTGCAGTACACCAATAAAGCATGGACCTTTACTGGCTGGCGAGGTTGCTGGCTACTAAACCAACACCAAGCTTGATGAGACTATAAGCATGTCAAGCCATTTAACTGTGTATGCATGGAATTAATTTTTTTATTATTATTTTTAGTTTCACCTGTACCTGAAGGCTTTTACTCATTCTAACTGGTATTTTGCTGTACAACTGTCACTGGTTTAATTGTTCTGTCCAATTGCTGGCTGATGCTTTGTCCTAAATATGAGGAAATTGGTTCACAAGAAGGTGCACCATTTTCCCAAACTCTCCTCACTGCCATGGGCACACATTTTGAAGCTGTGAAGTCAAAGTGAACCTTTCTCCCCATCAAGTTCCTCATCAAGCCAGGCAGAGTTAGTGGTTGTGTGTGACACTGGATTTCTTCAAGAGTTTGTTTTTAATTCTTGTTCCTCCTCAAAATCTTTGGTACTGCATTCAGGGATGTTTGTACATGAATTTATGGTTGTTGTATAACTACTTTTCAAACTAACAAACTGTATCCACTGCTCCAGCTTGATTCATGTAATGGGGAAGAGAAGTGCAGCTTGATGAACTGGTTCCCCTCAAGCTTTTGTGAAAGTCAGTGGGATTTATTTCTTGCATTGAGGGAGAACAGAGCAGAATCTCCATCCCATAACTCTTCAGCACAAACCAGCACGACTGTGCCTGGTTCACAGCTGGAGAGAGAAGGGATGGACACCATTACTAAACTCTTCTTCAATCTAAGGTACTTTAGTGATTGGTGAAGTGCATGTGAAAACTCCTGCTGCTTCATCTGGTGCTATCTCTCCCCCATGCCATTTTGTACTATGCATCTTCTCTGACCAAAACATTTAGATTCATACACATTAGAGCTATGCAACCGCTGTGAAAATGGACAATTAAGCTAGACTGTGTGGCCACAGCAGTGGCAGCTCTGTCAGACACTTTCTTATTAAAGAGCCTTCTTAAGTAATATGCTTAGTAATGCCAAGGAGAAACAGGAAACAAACTTGGATTTCATCTGTCAGACTGAAGTTTAGAAAACACTGATCTGACATTAAAGCTGAGTAACTGGGATATGCTCTGCAGTCACAAGCCTCTCCTGACTGCAGAGCAGGCTGTGGAGCAGGAGTAAGAGAGAATAAGCCCTTGCAACATTCCAGGTATTGAGAAAGGTGCTTTTCTGGCTCTTAACATGTTTTTTATTTATAATAATAGTAACAACTTTGAGAACAATAAAACTCTTAGGAGTTGTCTTGATGAGATCTTAAGCTGTACATGAAGTTTTCCAGCAGAATCTCAGTCACCTTTAATAATGGTTGATGTTTTCTCTCAGTTGCCATAATTGAGTAATTTTCACTTCTTGTTACTCCACAGAGAAGGAACATTCCCTCAAGCATCTTAACACTGCCATACTCTTCCTCTCTGTTAGAAAACAATGTGTATGGATGGGAACTGTTTCTTTTGAAGCAGATGCAGAATACTAAATGGCCTGAGTTTGTTATTTAGCAGTTTCAGGAGAAAAGGAATGGAGGAGGAGTATCTTCAGGATACCCTGAGTCCCATTTGTCTCCCTCACAAAGAGGGGAGCTCCTCCATGTTAGGTTAAAGTTTCTAACCAGGGGTTTCAAGTCATGCTGCTTATGTAGTCAACAGAGAAAGAGGCAGCAGGCAGTTCAGGTCCCCTATGAAGTGAATTGACCTCTGTGAGGGACTTTCTTCATCAATTGGAAAGTACTGATTTTAACTCTTTTTCCTTTGATATGAGCCATGTTTTAAAGCAGTATCACTCAGCCCAACACCACACAGGCACCACCCTCAGTCCCTGTGGGTTCCCATAGGTGTGTGACAGGAGCCCAGAGTAACGCAGGTACCATGGGTGGAATGGGTCACGTCTGGAGGCCGAGGGCAGAGCCCAGCCTGTCCCTCTCTGGCAGGGCACCCACAACGTGCCAGCATTCCGTGCCTTCCCATCACCAAATTGCAGCAGGCAACTGATGTGTATTTTGACAAAGGTACAGCTATTGATTCTAGCTGCTGGCTTCTTTTTGTGTAGCACATGGAATATGTATGTTGACAGGGAGTGATTTGAGACATGTGTAAAGCTAGGAAGGTAACCCATAATTTCATGTTCTGTGGCCATGTAAAATGCCATTGTCATTTCATGTTTGGGTTTTTTTTTCCCAAGTTAGATTTCAATCAAGTTTTGCTTCTTTTGTCACCTTCCCTACTGTACCACTTTTCTTCAGTGTCTGGAGAGGAAACTCAGTGGTACTAAGAACCACTCCAGGTATTTTGGCATTGATGGCCCAATCTGGCATACCATGGTAAAGTGCATTCTCATTATTTGTCATCAAACCATCAGCCAGTGTTGGTTTCTCCTCTTAAACCCATGCTTCGAAAATAATTGAAGCACATGCATATTAATTCCTACTCACTCCTCCAAGGATATAATTTTAGTATATACTTAAACAGTTCTTACATAAACATTCTTTTGTACTTTCTCTTGGTTTGTGTGTACACAGCTGACTCCATTAAAATTGAAAGATGGCCCAAATCTGAATCTAAATAAAAATCACTTGAAGTATGAGCAAAGACAATCCCATGTTACCAGCTGAAAACCATTTAGGCCTCTGGTGTGCAGTAGCATTTGCTATCTGGCAAATGACATGCTAATAATTGCCTGTCAATCAATGAATCCTTTAGGGTGAACTGTAAGGGATTTCAGTACCTTGTAAATAAGATTGGTCTTCTCCATTCTGCTTCTGTTTATATTTTGCAGTATATAGTTGATGAGTAGAGCCTGTATGAATGTACTCTTCTGTGGCAGGAGATGAGATGAAACACTTTGTTAATTCAGGTTATTTATTCCTCACTTCTGTGAAAAAGAGAAAGTCGCTTTGCAGCACTGCCATGAGCCATCAGCATGACACATGTCCTGCCTGATTGGTGATGGGGGAGGGAAGATCCTCCATTTTTGTTTCTTCGTGGCTTACTGACTTTCTCACACCAAAACGAACTTGTTCCCCACATTTCCCAGAGCAACATCCAATGTCTTGATATTTATGGCTGTGTTGGTTGTAATTAGGCCCCAGAATGAACTAATGTAAGAACATTTTGAGGTCCTTCTGTAATGTAGCCACTTTCTTATAACTATTTTTAATTTTCACTTGTTCAGTGTGTTGGCAGGTGGGGTCTGAGCTCTTGCTTGTAGATGGTGGTGGTGGTTGGATTTGATCACTGCTCACACCCACATTGGTACCAAAAGGGAGGATGCAGCATTTCAGCTTGCTGCAAAATAACTTTGAGAATGTTAGTGATGCATTGATGTGCAAAGTCTTTAATCAATGGGGTGTATACACAGTGCTGTGAGCCACCAGGCACATTTTCTGTGATGCTTTCCGTAATATTTTTCCCAGGTTATGTCTTCCAACTGTAAGATAGGGCATCTTTCTAACTCATTGTCCTTTTGATATTTTGTAGTTTAAAATACTTGAGTTGTACTGATAAAAGTTCCAGTACATCAGAACTTAGATCTAGGATTATAGATAGGTAGGTAGATATGTCAATATATCTATATCTATCTATCACAGATAGGTGCTATTTAACTTCTAGACTACAATGCTGTGAACTTCTCACAGAGGTGCAAATCATTTATTCGCTGTCATATGACAGGCATAGTGCCAGAATTTCTTTGTTTCCACGTTTGAGGTGATATCACTTTTCTTATGTCTTTTGTAATGTAGTTAAGTACTTTTAACCTTACAACCTTGCTATTAATCTGTTTCACTATTTCTCAATGATGAATTCCATTTCTTTGGAAAATACTGTATGCAGTTGTGTGCTAGTGTCAATAAAATTGACATTTGTGTAACAAGCTGTGGCATTTTCTCAAATTTCACTGCACATTGATATAGTGTGAAACTGTTGGTAAATCCTTTCTTGCTAGCTGTAATAATACAGACCTTTATTTCAGACAAATACTGCTTCGACTTTGATTTATAATAGGCTACATAACTGTCATGATTACGTAAACTGATAACTGTGCTGTTTTTCCTTCTCTTTTCAAAGGAATGATTTATAAACGTGAACTGGTTTGGAACTGGAAAACATTCATGTTCTAGCAATAAATCTTGAGTTCTTCCAGAAGATAAATAGGTTTTACTAATGGCCTAATTATATTTATTTTATATTATATTTACTGGAGTATCTCAGCTGTGTTTTTTAGCAACAGGAACATTCACCTATCATAATTTAGGGAGGACATAATCACATGATAGTAAATTGTATTTGACCCTAATTATATGCAGCAATGCATGTGTTTTCCATTTAATCTTAGACAGCCTGTTAGCTGTGGTAGTTAAGAGCTTGTCACTTTTTTTTTTTTTGTTGGATTTTAATGTATGATGCCAAAATGGCACAGACTGTAAGTGTTCTTCCACATGACAGATTCTTCTGCTAAAACAGGTTTAGATTTTCAGACGTATGGAGGAGGGGATAACTGGGAGAACACTCGGCATTTTTGGCAAACTTTCTTTCTGTGCAGTCATTAATCTGGCTGCTTCCCAGAAGACAAAATGCTAATTTCAGTAATATTTAATGTAGTGTATATGAATCCATGGAAGTGTAATTAATTGTCTAATTCTTTAATATTTTTAATTCAAAATGAAATGGGACTTTATTTTCATCTGTGAAAACCTGAAATTCTTTGTCATGCTTTGTGCATTAAAAATATTGCTTTTCTTATGTAAATGTAATGCTAGCATTTCCATCCCAAACAATCAGAGGAGCATGGAAAGACTTACAAGGTATAATATACATACTCGTGTTGTGTGTAGAAATTGGGGAACTAGTAGTTTTCTCCCTTCATGTTAGATCTGACTGGTCTTAGCAGCAACACTGCTATAGATAGTCATCCTTTTTCTCTAGACTTCGACTAGATAAATTTGTACTAACTTGTGTCCTGTAGTTCCCTATGAAGTACTGATTTGAGTGTTTGAAGTTCTACTTTGCTGGAAAGAATGCCACTCCAGGGATGATTCCTATATTTTTGTATTTATTCTCTTCTATAGAGTGGATTGTAAAGATGAATTTTTTTATGTTAAGTTGATGTTTAGAATCATAGAATGGCCTGGGTTGGAAGGGACCTTAAAGACCACCTAGCTCCAACCCCCCTGCCATGGGCAGGAACACCTTTCGCTAGACCAGGTTTTCTCCACCCAGCTTGGCCTTGAACATTTCCAGGGATGGAACATCCACAGCTTCCCTGAGCAAGCTGTTCTAGTGCCTCACCACTCGCACTGTGAAGAATTGCAGCTCAGTCATCTGTGCCTTGATCCCTTCTCTACAGAGATAGTAATTTCAGACAGCTTTATCTAAACTAAACTAAACCAGTCCCATGGTAAATGCAAGTGGATGCAGTTCCTCTGGCTTCAAGGCCATTTGGGCTAGTTTGAGGACCCTGATAGCTGTGTCATGTAGCATAATTTCACATGCTGAAATTAAAGATTATAACTCCTCTTGGTACTTTCTTGAGAAAGCTTGTCCTAATTGATTTCTCTTTTATCATTTTTCTTAGCAGGTTCTCTGACTGGCAGCCCTCACCTTTCAGAGCTTTCCATCAATTCCCAAGGAGGACCATCAGTGGCAAATATGACTTTGTCTCCAAACTTGAGCCCTGATGCCAAGCAGTCATCTCCCTTGGTCAGCCCTTTGCTGAATGACCCGTCATGCATCAGGGCTGATGACGAGGAAGAGGTCAAAAGAAAGGTAAGGCAAATGAAATTGGCCTTATCTCTCTTCTCTCTGATGTGATAAATCTGGGCTATTCCCGTTGGTTGTAGCCTCAGGAGCTTTTTTGGACTGGGTCTCCTGTAAATCTAACTTGCTCTTAAGGAGTGGAGTTTGGTAGTTTGTTGTAACAAAATTATCAGCTCCATTGCTGGAGACAAATTTTCCAGGTGACAGAAAGAAAAGGAACAGTGTTGAGCCTGTTGTGGGAGTGTCCAACCCAGGCACTCTGATCTGTCTCTGCTGGGAGCACCACTGGGAGCATCTGGGTGTGGGAGTAGAAAATGCTGTCTGAGCCACAGCCTGCAGCATTCAGCTGGGAGTGTTTGGCTTTGGCTCAGACCCATCATTGCAGCAAAACCACAAGGGAGCATCACATCCAAAACTGCTTTCTGAAGATAAAGTGTTTGTTTGAGCCAGGGTGTTCTGGGTGCCTGCTGGCTCATCCGTTCTCTGTTGCTGGGTGAAAGGGGCTCGCTTTTGTCCTTCTGTGGCTTGTGTTTTCTCTCAGCTTGGAGCATCTCAGGAGGAAGAAAGCAACAGTAATGGCTTTGCTGGAGAGCGGGAGTTTGTGTAAGGAAGATCTCTATTAACACTGTGCGTAGTTAGCAAGACATGTGAAAGAAATTTCAGAAGAAGTAAAGCCAAGAATCAGATAACAGAGTCAGTACTGTGCCAGTCCAAGATAGAGCAGCCGGTGACTGCTGTGTATATCACAGTGTGATGATGGTTCCTGTGGGGGTTCCTAAATGCCCACACAGACTCCCTTCTCAGGCCATTCACAGTGTTTCCACTGCATCATTTGTCTTCAGGGAGGAAACAAAGGAAAATATCTATGGATGGTTTTTCCTTAATTTTTGCTTCCTGAGCAACACAGAGGAAGATCAGCTGGGTTCCTTTGGCTTTTCAAGATTAAGAAATTTTAAATCTGTAGCTTAATCTAAAATCCTTCCCCTTTCCCACTGTTAGGTTGTCCAGCCTGGGAAAATCTTACAGGTTTGAATTTTTTTGAAAGTATTTTTCCTGTGGACTATCATCCTGATTATAAAACTTACAATAATCAGACACAGATTTTTGTCATTTTTGTCAAATTTGACGTGTGATTCAAATGGTCATCTAGTTTGCAAAGGATTTCTTCGTAAAGTTCACAATGTGTCCTGCTCCAGGAATAGACTGAAAGGAACATCAGCACCCAAAAGTTGTAGAAATCATGTTGGCAGAAAAAGAAGTCTCTCAAAAACCCATAGAAAGTGTTTGGTCTCTTGTGTTTGCAGGGAAGGGTTGCTTTGGGGCTTAGGAGCATTCAAGCATGAGTCACGGTATAACCATAAGCAAGGGTCACTGGTTTGTAACTCTCTTCGTGATGTATTATCCACAGTTCTTTTCTCCATAAAAGCAGAGGAAAACCTAATGTGCTTGCAATTCACAGAGGTTCCCAACTGAGAAAGCTTACTTCATTGCTAAAGAAGTGGCGACTACGGAGCGAACATACCTGAAGGACCTTGAAGTCATCTCATCGGTATGTTTGCTTGAGCGTTACTCACGGAACACGTGAAGCTCTAGCCAGTGGTGGTATTTCATCTGCTCCATTTAACATCCTAGCTCTTCCATGCTACTTTTATATTCTGCAGTGGAGGTATTCTTTGCTGTGCACAGGAGTGCTCCTCCAGGGAGGAAATAACACAAAAATTAGAGAGGAGAGGTTTGCTCTGTGGTTAGTAACGTGCACTAAGAAACTGTATCAGGTTGAGGAACTTGGGACACACTTCAGTTACATTTTCTTGTTCTCATGCTTTGTGGTTATAATTACTTAAAATGCCTGTGGGTTTTCAATGACTTCTCTTAAAACTGAAGTAGTTCCTTGGGGGGACATATAAATGTTTTCTACTGTATTAAATGCCCTCCATTTAACATGAAATATTGTGGAATACCTATTTGAATGATTCTGATTTTTCAGAAACTGTGTGTTAAACGAGTCATTCATCTGTAGCGTCTGATCAGAGTGTAGTTGTTAAAATCACCGAGGCAAATAGCTGCCATCTTTGCACACACAGCAACAGTCTTGTTTCACTTCCAAGACTAATGTGTGCAAGGCCTGGTCTGAAATAACCATTTTGTGTGAAATGGCACTGGATCCAAACCCCTTCATGGCATTTTTGCCAGCTCCAGACCTCTCAGCTCGTAAATCACCCAGTAAGGTGCATTGCCGACTCCTGTGCTGAGTGTTGTGGAAAGGAGGACATGCTTCAGGGGAGAACTTTGGGACCATTTGGGAACCAGGGACACACTTTCTCCTCAGCTTTTGTCCGTTCCAGGATCCCATGTGACAGATGCAGCTAGTCAGAGCTCAGCTTAGACAGAGCCAATAATAGCATGTTTTTTACAGGCAGCAAGGTGGCTGTGGCCCCACTGCTACTCACCCTTGCTTTCTGGGTAGCCAGGCTGCTGAGAGAAGAGAGGCCGGGTTCTGTGGGACAGTTCTGCAGTCATTGCTGCAGTCTCACCAGCAGATATGCTGTTTTCATCTAATATTTCACCCAGTGGCTGCAGAAACAAAAGGTTTTAGCCCTTCAGAGCTAAACTCCATTTTCCCACCCCATCCTTTATTCTTGCGGTAGGCAAATTTGAATTTGCTGGATCACCAAGAGGGACAGGCCTGATGATTAGCATATAGTTGTATCAGCTGTGCTCCACAAATGACTGGCCCAGGAGGCCACTGAGCTTGAACAAGTAGCCAACATAGTTGGAAAAGGAACAACTGCTGTGCATGAATTTTGAGACTCTGCTCAGTGCTGAGATAAAGGAGGGAAGAGGGAAGCTTGGGAGGGATCTCTCTTCATCCCAGGTCTGGCTCAGCTCCAGCTGATGCAATGTCAAGTAAGACTGCTGTAAAAGCCTTCTATGGTCCCCAACAGCCTTTTGGCACTGCTGGAAGTCAACCACAGATAGATGGATCCCCTCAGGGCAGTGAGGAAGGAGCAGTGTTACCATGTTGAAGGTAATAGGCATTGCTACCTTGGCAGGCTGCCTAGTCCTATGGTTTTATGTGACCCATAGTCTATTAGGGTGAAATAAAGAGAATATGGAGCAAGACTGAGCCTGTTTCAGTCTTTACAGTGTCTGGCACTGCTGGTCCTGTTTCATGATAGCAGTGTCTTCCACTTGTTCACTTTGCAAAGTGATGTCCTCTATGTGCACACAGCAACATGGCCATGGGTGCTTACTGAACCAACTCCTGCCAAAGGCATTTCGGACAGAACTCGGCAAAAAGAAATGCAGAGCATGCATTTTTTGCTTTTACTGGATTGTTTGCAAGTGTTGCAAACTCTTTTGCACCTCTAGCATTTGCAAATTCAGTTCATATTGACTAACCACTTTGAGTTTGAAAAGAATTTTTGAGATTTGATCAGTGATGGCAAAGGAGCAGCGAGTTCCTTTTTCAATTATGCAGGGCCTGTTCTCTGATAAGAGTACCAGTTCAGCACACAGGAGTGTCAGGGATAATCTGGGTTGTATTCCTAGTGCTAGCTGAACAAGGTCCTTGCTGGCTTAGCTGTTAGGAGTCTTTGGGTTAGATACATAAAGACAGCAAATGATCATACCTTCTGCATTCCACCCACTGATAACTTTGCTTCTTTTTTCCTTTGTAGTGGTTTCAGAGTGCAGTGAGTAAAGAGGATTGCATGCCTGAAACATTGAAAAATCTAATTTTCTCCAACTTTGAACCTTTGCACAAATTTCACACTGGTTTTCTCAAGGAAATTGAGCAGAGACTTGCTCTGTGGTAAGACTGTTGATTGTTATTTATCTGTATTATTTCATGCAGTTTAGCATTTTTGCATTCCCTTTTTGCTAACTCCTTGTGATCTACAGTAGTGCTTAATTTGTGAAAGTCACAGATGTTGGTTATTAACAGACAGGGTTTATTGAATCATGCTTTTTGTTCATGTTTACTTGACAAACTCTGTTGTTCAGATATCTCAGTTACAAACATATGCAAATGAGATCGTCATTCTGGATGAAGCTTTCTCTTGCCAAATGTCAGTGTTTCTACATGGCAGCTCTTTTGAAGAACATGCTGCAAGCAAGCCTTATCAGTAATAAAGAGGGAGAGGCGAAGGACCAGGTTCTCTTTCTGTCAAAATCGGTACAGGCTGGGAGGATTTTGCAGAAGAGGACACTGGGCATGAAAATTATCTATTCTTAACATAGTAGTGACAGTAAAACATGGCAATTTTATGAAATAGCTAAGAAGTGAGTAATTATTCCCTGGCAAGACTCTTAATTCACTTGATGACTGAAATCTTAGCAGAGGCAGAAGCACAACCTTCTGCTTGCTCTGATTACACCTGTCTGGACTAGATTGTCTTGCTCCGTGTAGGCATTTTTTTGTAACTTTCGCTCTGGGAGCTGAGCTTTACCTTCTCAGTTAGAAAAGCAACAATGAAAATCATGTGAAAACAGAGCAGGCAAACCTAATGGGTGTTAATCAGTTTGATTAAGATGGATGCCTCTTTAACTAATGAATCAAAACAAAAGCAAAACACAGTCTCAGAGTGTGTGAGTTTAGCTGATGTGATGTGGTGAGATCACTGAATGAAGACACAGCACTTCGCAGACTAGTGCTGGCCAAACCCACCCTGCACAATTGCAGAATTAGCAGCTGTTTTCTGGGAAGAGGGGAATGTAGGTACTGCCTCTTAGAGATGACATCCTCCCCTAGGACTTCGGTTGACTTATTACTCCTAATATAATTATATTTATGCATGTAGATATATAATTTGTATATGTACTTATATATACATAGAGTAACATAGTTACTCCTAAGGCACATTCTGCACAGCAACCCTGCCTGTATGTCTCTTTTTTTCATTGAGCTGTTCTGATGTTAACTGCATTGCACTAAGGAGTATTTATTACAAGTACTCTAAGAAGGTTCTTTCAGATGTTACAAAATACTGATTTCTTCAACCTTGGTGTAAGAGTAGCAGTAGTTGGAGTTAATCCTCAACTGGTTGGGGTTAAGGTGGGCAGAAAAGGAAAATGTATACAGTTAGTAAAGACCAAGTTCAGCTCTCTGTCAGACCAGTCTAACGTCACTGGGTGCTGACTCCTAGGGCACATGTTGAAATAGAGATACCCCCTATATCCTTCTGGTGGCATTAGAGGTGGATGCAAACCTCCTGTTCAGGTGCGAAGTTTTCAGAAATTGGATGATGCTGCACTACCAGCCTGCTGTGGAAAGGTGACGTTGTAGTAAGTAGAGGGGAGGGCTGGTTATGTTAAAAGAAAGAAAAAGTATTTAGGTTTTAGAGTTTCCATGATTTTACTTTGTTTCTTCTTCTCAATCGGCTTCTTTTGGAGCTGAATAAATCTTTTGTTTTCCAGCTTCTCCTTGGGTCCTAAGGTTTCACAGGATGGTAAACCTCAGTTTAAAGTTTCTAATATCATATTTAAACTGCACTTACCCTGTGATTTAAAGTGCTGATCTGCTGCAAAGTTACTTTGCAATCCAAATTTGTTCAAAAATATTCTGCTGAGGTAACTTTGTCCCAGCTGGGCACCTCGTTCTGACTTTGTCAGCTCAGCTATTGCACGTCCTTCCACAGTGAGTGTAAAGCCACTGGGAATTCTCTGTTGGCTGCTCTGAATCACTTGACAAAAGAACAGTCACGTTCCTGCCCATGGTCTGCGTTCAGTTTGCAACCAACAGCCTGGATGCACCTACTGTAATACCCCTGTTGTAGACAGTGGTTTCTGTTTAAGTTCTGGAAGATCTGAATACGTGCCTTGGGAAGGGAGGCAGACTTGCTGACAGGTATTATTTTTGAGGTGTTGATGTTTCTATATCATGCCACAGATGCTGAGATGAGCCTCAAGCAATAAACTCTATCCTGTAGAGATTAGTGTTTAATTAAACAGCAAGTGACAAAATTAAACAGCCCCTCAGCATCTACAAGAAGCTAGTGGCAATGTGATAGGTAATTCTGTCTGCAGCATGGTCAAGGTCACTTAGCTTGATGTCCACACTTCCAGAACGGTGCCTCTGTCTTTGGCCCCAGGTGCCCTTAAGGCAGCAGGCTCTGGCTGTGTTCGTCACCTCCGGGCAGGTCACTCCCAGCTGCCCAGCAAATCATGGGCCTGGCTGAGCTGGTGGCACAGCTGCAGGCAGGTGTGGGCAGGATTCAAGCCAGCTCATTTAAATATGACTCTTCCATGTCAGCTCTTAAATTTCCAGGCAGGTGGATGGGGCAGGAAGGTGGGACACTTGTCCTGAGACAAGAGCTTACTCTGTGTTTGTCAGAGGTTGACGTGTCCTACAAAAAAAGGGCCTTTGAATGAAAGGGTTGTGGTCTTCATCAGGATGCTGGAAACCCCTAGCTACCCACATGTGCTGTGGGAGCTTGTCTGAGAGAGAAAGAGCCTCCTGCAACCAGTCATCTGTGTTCCCCTAGTGAGTAGGATGCTGGGTTTTATCAACTTAAAGTGCAATTCAGCCTGCTCACTCTACACAGACATAAGTGCAGTTCTCTAAGGTTTGGTTCAAACCTTCATGCTGCATGTTGGAAGATCTAACAGGAGGCCATTCCCTGCTCTCTTAGGCCTTGGATCATATTGAAGCTGAGGCTGATGCAAAAGAGCTGTGAGGAGAGCAAGGCTTGGGGGCATTGTGCATAACAATTGTTAGATGTCTCTAAGCTTTTAATTTGTTAAAACTCCTATAGACTTTTTAGTATTTGGCTGGAAGAAGCTCAGGTTTTGTACATTATTAAAAGCATTTCTTCCTTGCTTGAAGGCTTCTGAAGTGTTTGAATCTGCAGTCAGGGGCAGGCTGTTTGCTACAGAGCATCTTAAGGGCCAGTATCCTTCTGACCTGGCTATAGATTCTGGCAGGTCTGATCTGTTTCTCTACACAGTTTACCCATTTGTCTCTTTAGTGCTGCTAGCTCAGTTGGTAGAGCATGCGACTCTTACTCTCAGGGTTGTGGGTTCAAGCCCCACATTGGGCACCACTTTGAAGGAGCCCACCACCCCTGGCCAGGCTGTTTTT
>VZTN01008043.1:4157-49238 GCA_013400515.1 Erpornis zantholeuca
GGATTGGTGGCTCTTCACATGGGCCAATATTTTAAGGTAACAAAATGCAGCCCTGTTGCGAGGAGCAGTGTCAAAGATTGCCAAAGGGTATAGAAGAGAAACCTGTCCAGTTTACTCTCATCAGATACAGGAGATGGTACCTGCCAGACTGTAAAGTAAGGGATATGTTTAGGGCATAGCACCAAATGTAAGCAGGCAGGGGGGTGGTGTTAGGTTGTTAGCTGTCCTTGCAGTACAGCTCTGTGAAACACATCAGGGGGTTGCAGTATGATATTGCACCTCGTCCCTGACCTTCACCCCCTTGGCTGATTCTGATGTCAGATCAGAATCCTGTATGATCATATACAGAGCAAATCAAATTTCTACCAAGAAGCACCTGCCACAATTGCTGTAGGAGCCCTATTTTCTCTGCCTGCTATCTAACAGGGAGTTGATAGTTGCACCATCTACAGCGCTGTCCTGCGAAGGAAGGAAGGGAATGATATTAGTGGATACCTTGCCTAGCTGGAACTTCAGCTAAACTTCAGCTAAACTCAGCTGAAAAGAGTCCTGTTAAACTCAGTCCTGATCCTAGCATCACCTAAATTGAGAATTGTGTGCGACTAAGGACATTTCAACCTATAGAGTAGAGCAGTGGAGCTTGGTCTCCATCATCATCATAAATAAGTCAAAGATAGTTTTATTGATAAAATTGATTAAACTTGTGTAGGATACTATAAGTCAGTGATGAAATACTGAAACAGAGAATAGTTAAAATGGCAGCCAATACTTATTACACACCTTATTCTGCCCATGTCTTTGTTTTCACTTTCTCTCATGCTGTTGTGGATGTTGATGACGTCTTGGATTTCAGGACTCTACAATACCCTGTGGGAGCGTACAGTTGTTTACACTGCAGACAATTTGTGGGAATCATTTTCCAGGATGGCAGTACAAAGTCCCTGAGCTAATAGCAGGTTTTATGGGAATAAAGCATTGCTCATTGTAGAGAAGGATAGAACTACAGACTGCTTAAGCAAGTTAGATATACACAAATCCATGAGATGAGATCGGATAAATCCAAGGCTGCTCAGGGAGCTGGCCAGAGGCTGTTTTCTGTCAGCTTTGAAAGGTCACAGTGATCAGGAGAAGTTCCCAATGACTTGAAGAAAGCAAACCTCACACTCCACTTCAAGAAGGAATATATTGAGAACTAAGAAATAGTCAGTGTCACCAGCATCCCTGCGATAATCCTCCTAGAAGCCACTTCCAAGAACCTGAAAGACAGGAAGAAGATTAGAAACAACTGTCATGGATTAATTAGGGCAAGTTGTGTCTGACAGGTTTTATGGTGAGAAAACAGTGCATGTTGGTTACCTTGACACCTCTCAGACCTTCAACACTGTTTGCACTGGCTGTAGTATCCTTACATCTGGATTGATGTAAGCTGCTTTACTGGGAGGAAGACAGGCTGGACTGCTGGACTGAAGGGGTCAGTCATACCATGTCCAGTTCCCTTAGGGATGTATCCTGAGACCAGTAGTGCTCAACGTATTTGTTAATGCAGTTAACCTTGGGATTGAGTACCCTCTTAGCAAATTCATGCATATCATCAAATGAGGTGGAGTGTTCCGTGAGCTGGAGAGACCTCCACAGATTGGGAAAATGGGCTAAGAGGAACAGCTAGACATTTGACAAAGACTAATGCAAGGTCCTGCATCTCAGGTGATGTAATCCTGTGTGTTGGTACAGGCTGGACACTAACTAGATAGAAAATACCTTTGCAGAAGTGGACGTGGGAATGCTGCTCAACACCAGGCTGACCATGAGGCAGCAGTTGCCCTTGTCACAGAGATGGCCTACTGCTTCCTAGGCTGCTACAGTAGGAGGAGAGTTTTCCTGCAAGCTGAGGGAGGAGATTCTTCCTCTGCTTATCCCCTTGGGTCCTCTCCGTAGTTCCATGACCAATACTGCTCTTCCCTGGACAAGAGAGATACAAAGTGGAGCAAATCCAGTGAAAGGCACCAGGATGATGAGGGGGCTGGAGGACATGACATCTGAAGAGAAGCTGAGGTTGCTGAATTGGTGGGATCTTGTTACTGTCCACAGCTGCTTAATGGGAGGATACAGAGAAACCAGATTTTTTGCAGAGGCGTATGATGATAAAAGAACACATGGATGAGAGTCAATAGTCTTGTGAAACACAGACCATTCCAATTAACTGAAATGAAAAATTGTATGCCATGAGAGTGTTAAAAAACTGGAACAGGTTGCTCAGGGAGACTTGGAAGTTTCCATCTTTGGAGGGATTAAAGGCTTGTGTGTGCAAAGACCTAATCAACACAATTTAGATTGAGCAGCTTTGAGTGGCATGTAGGACTAGGTCACCTCTGAAGGTCCCTTACAAGCTAAATTATTCCATGGTCAGTCAATTCTATGTCATTGATTTATGCACTAAGGGACTGTTTAACTGGCCTCTGTAATTTTGCATGTTTTCCTCTTTAGTTGAAAGTCTCCATGTTGCTGTAACAACATCACAAGTGAGTGAAACAGACAGATCATCAGAGGAAAGTACTGAGGAAGTAACTGCGAAGGATACATTCACTACCAGTGAAATCTTGGAATCTGTTTCAGGTGATGACTAAAGTTTGATGCTTTAATGTATTCAGAGTGCTAAAATAATTAACACCGGATTGATTTTTTTGGAAAGCTTCTGTGGTCTAGGACAGAATCAATAAAAAATAATGTAATAAAAGTTGTCTTTGGGCCAATGCTCGGGTAGTGTAAGTTGTAAGTAATTGTAGTGTAACTTGTAGTGTAGCTATAGTATAACTTCATTGCAGGTACACTTTCCTGTCATTGTTGTTCAGCTCTACAGCCAGTCTATATTGCAGTATAGGCCATTTCCCTTTTTGTCAGGAGGCTTGAAAACCAAGACTGATATTCCAGTAATTTCAGCTGCAAGGGGTAGCATTAATTTCTCACAACAAAATTGCAAATAAAGTTGTGTAAAATACATTGCCACAGAGCAGTTACGGTTACACTTACCTTCAAATTTCCATAAGTGATATAATGTTTATTTGTAAGGTACAAAAAATGTACCACGTGTGCCATCCTGACTTCCAAATTTGTTTTTCCCCAGCCTAGGATCCGTTATGTAACTCCAAACGATAAAAATCACTTTCTCTGTATCCTGAGTGGATGTAAAAAAGTATGCTCTTTGTTTTTCTAGTCAGGATATGCTCTGATATCTTTTTTTTGCATTTTCTTGGGGCTTTATTTGTTAGATGCAGAAAGAAAAGAACTTGAAGAATCACCAGAAATCGATCTCAGTGTTGAAGAGGCAGATGCCAATCTTGAGGATAAGGTATTGTAACGAGTTTTTCTTCCTGCATTGCACATAGCAGTCTGGGCACTGCAGATGTATATGCTGTCCAAATTTTTATGAGGAATTTCACTCAGATCCAGTTAATTCAGTTTAAGAGAGGTCACTGCAATTAATAATAAAATTTTAAAAAGCAGTCATAAACAATCCCAGCACAGAACAATTTTCCTGGAAGGCTTAGGATCAGTGATTTGTAGTACCAGGCAATGTTTTCAAACCACTTGTATGGACAACTTATGAGCCTGGTTCTCTGCTGTCATCATTCAATAGATGCATATCTATGGAGCTGACAGTAGTATTTCCTCTGCTCCCTCCTCCTATTTACAGGATGATGAAAGTCTCCTTCAGTGAACAGAGTCCTCAGCTAGTGCAAGGAAGACCTGTGCATTGGAAGAACTTCATCCTGAGAACAAGCACATAAAATAGGATGGATGTTTTTGCACCGGCTTGCTTCAGAGTTTTGAATTTAAAAAAACTGAGCAATTAGAGAACAGGACAGGAATTGCCCATTTTGCAAAGTCCTATAGCTGATAAGCAAATCTGGGGAAAAAGCAGAACCAAACGTCAGTTTTGGACAAAATTAGGAATGACAATTTTTATGTAGCGACAGAGTGTTGGAGTAAGCAATGTGACTTACTGTGTGGAAATAAAGTGAACTGTAATAGTGTAGTTCTTAGGTGGAGAATAGGAATCTCAAAAGGAATAAAGGGGAGAGACAAGAATATAAGATAGAGAACTTGAAATGGAAAGAAACCTTTGCCTAGAAAAGGAGTTAATTAGCATTAACATACTGTCATCGCATCAGGTCTGAAACAGGTCTTGTGTCCTGAAACCTTGGGTTTGTTTGTTTGTTTCCTATATTGGGAATACTCTTGCTAATACATTAATCTCTCTATAACCTTACCTTATGTTCAGCTCTAGATCATCTTATCAGACTGCTTATAGAAGGGAGCAGGAAGAAGAATGTGAGTGGAAAAAATAGGTTGAAAACAAAAGTCCAAGTGAGGGAGTGGAGAAGCTAGGTGAGGAGAAATAGAACAACGTAGAGAGTGTAGAGGGGCTCAGATACAGCCCATTAAAAGTTCCAGTAGCTGCACATGAAAACTTAGCCATTGCTGTTACAGAGAAGATAGAGCCAGGCTTTTCTCAGAGATACACAGCTAAAGGATGAGCATCCAAGATCACAGGTTGCAGCAAGGGAAATTCTGAGTGTACACGAGGTAAAAATTCAGTGCAAGGATAAGCAAGGAGGAATGTTTGTCCAAAGAAGTTGTGGGGATCTCTACCCTTGGATTTGACTGGGTTAGGCCTTGGGCAACTTGCTCTAACTTTGAAGCTATGCCTGCTCGTCATTATTCTGTTATTATAGCCTATTATTTGGGCAAGGCATGTATCACTTCTGATACAGAAGTGTCAGAATCAGACTTACCAGGAGGTGGCAGAATGAGCAAAGAAAAGAGACAAAGCAAGGGCTTTCCAAGGAGGAGGGGTGTGCAGCCCCGGAGTGTGGGGTGCCAGCTCTGGACTCAGCCCAACTAGCTTGGGAAAACAGGAGCTGGCCAGGGGGAGCAAGAGCTCCCAGCTCGGAGGTTAGATGCTGACTAGACACAGGAAGGGAGAGCATTGCCCCTGCAACATGAGGGGTCCCCAGTGGGCAGCTGTGAGAGATGATCCCCATCCTGTCTCCCCTGCTCCTGCCTTGTAATTGGATCTCTGTGGGTGTTACCGAAAGCACAGTGCAGCCTGCCCTGGGATGTGGCCATCCTCATCTCTCTGAACCAAGGTGATCAGAAACAGTGGAAGAGAGGTGGTGGTGCCATTCAGACCAATTAAACACCTGAAATTATTGCTTCCCTCCTAGCTGGACTTGCAGGGCATGTACCAGCTCAGCTACACCTGCCTCAGCGTCATCTCCCAGCGCTCAGGTGGTGCTGCAGTGCAGGAACTCAGTGTGGGCACTGGGACTGGCCAGTTGCAACTCTTTGGTCAAGCTAATGCCAGATAAACCTTCCCCCTGTGCACATCCTTTTCCAAATTAAAAAGGGCTTAAAAACCTGAAAGAAACCCTACTCTTTTTCAGTGTGCAGGCTCTCCTTTGTACACTCTTCCTCACCCTTCCGGCATCACCTTCTTTCTCTCCCTGTTGGCTCTGTGCTGCCTCCTTACCCGCTGCTCAGCCTCCAGCTAAGGGGAAGCAGAGCTATCTTGTGTCCATCATTGTGCTAAACAGAGACATCGTGCAAAATCCTCTCTGCTTCTGCAAAATCCTCAGGTCAGAGCTGAGCTTTTCTATGGCTTGTGGATGCAGTGAGGAGAAAGGGAAAATGTGGAGGGGAATAATGAGAGAGAGAATGAGAGAAAGAATAGAGAAGGAAATGATGCAGCTGATATTCCCTTTCCCCCATGGGTGTCTGTGTTGGGCCATGTTTGGGGGGCTGGTCTTTCTCATTTTCATTTTCAGTTATTGCATCTAAATGTAGCAGATGCATTTCTCTCTGTGGTGGAAAATGAGACTCAGTAGAGAACTTAGGGGAATCAGAGAGAAAACAAATATTCCCCAAACTCTCATCTGCTTCTCTGAAAAAAAAAAGAGAAAAATCATACAGGAAGTCTTTTCAGCACAGTCTCAGAAGGGACTGTGTTTGAAACAGTCCCCACCATTTCATCTTATCTTTCTCAGAGGAGCTGTTCTTCATGCTGAAGGGATTATGGGTAGCTTTACCCCATAAATTTAGAAAGCTTCTTATAAAAATGGAGCAGGATGTGCAGGAAAGTGTGAAGTGGCTGTGCCTTGCTGCAGAGGACAGTAGTGACCATGCTGGTGTGTTTCCTAGAGTGTACTGGACACAACATCTCACAGGGCACCTAAGGCATTTGTGGTAATCCACTTACATGACTTCTTGCTGGTTTCTTAGTACATTTTTATCTATATTTTTGAAGAGTCTCATGCTGTTCCATCCTACTGTAAGTAGTCTACACCCACTATGCTGTATATACAGAAGTCTGGTTTCTGTATTTCAAAACGTCAGGTAAACAAAGAATGAGTGGAAATGTCTTTTCTGTGTAGCATTCATCACAAGGGATTAAAATTGTGCATGAAATAGTTTTATTTGTACAGTTGTGCTTAGAATCTCTAGTAATTTCTACAGAAACTCCATTGTTGATGAATTATTAGTCTTCATAGATTGTTGCTTGTGTCTTTTTTCTCATATCCATATAAAGGGTTGACTCAGTACACATTTCCTAGCCTTATGTCCCCAATAGTTTTAAAAATAAATTACCTAAAATAAATAAATAAATTACAATTTTAAAATTTAGAACAACTTTTTAAATAAACATATGTTTATTTTAGGGAGGAAGTATGAATTTTTCAGGATCTACAGGGACAGAGGTGAGTAAATTTAACCTCAGACAGAATGTTTTAACTATTTAGTTAATAGTTTATTTAGTTAAACCTTTGAAAATCCTTCTCTTTTATTTTCTAGATTGTACAAGCAATCCAGAACTTAACCCGACTCCTATACAGCATGCAGGTGACTA
This sequence comes from Erpornis zantholeuca, assembly GCA_013400515.1. Lineage (NCBI taxonomy): Eukaryota > Metazoa > Chordata > Aves > Passeriformes > Timaliidae > Erpornis > Erpornis zantholeuca. Next base: position 11,062 of record VZTN01008043.1, read on the forward strand.
CTCCACTACTAACTTCATAGAGTAATTAATTTGTCCTAATAATTTACTTTTAAATATTTGTTTTCATGTTGCCCTACTTTTAGACATGACGTTAATAGATACTGATCTCTGCTGACTATTGCATAAATTTTCACAGGATGTATTTTTATTCTAGTGGTAGGTTTCTTTTAAGAACCGAATAATAATAACTTGCTTGGAGATCAGTCTCTCCTCCCAAAAGAGGATGTTTGTACTGTCCAAAAACCTAGCAGGAAGGTAAAATGATGGCTCTGCTAGAACTGATGTCATTCGACATACACATTTCTGAAATTATAGTTCAAAAAACTGAAAAAATTTGGTATTTTGATTAGACTGTTGTCCTGGCTAGTAGTAAGCAGTGACTTTGCCAGGGAGCTCAGACAGCAAACTCAGTTCATTTTAGATGCTTAAATCTCAGTTACTTTTTATATTCTGTAGGGCCTTAGTCTGAAGCATTTGCCTCTTTTATGCTAATTTTGAATGTCTTACATTTTCTTATTTAGCTACAGTTTTAATTCTATTTTAAAATGTTTCATTTGAGTATACTTAATTTTTAGACCCTATTAACCTCAGCATATTTCACTATAATCCTGGAAACCTTGGGCTTAGAAGTTAAATGTATTGTAGCAATGCAAAAGCAAAACAAAAATCCTTTAATTCAGGCAATTTTTTTTGAGTAATTAAAAAACAAATAGGGACAGTAAAGTAGGGTCATGCCCTAATTGTTCAGACCATGAATGGGCAGTCAGTTGCAGAGAAGTAAGCAGAGGATCTTGTTCTGTTTACAAATCACTGAAATGGACCCAATACTGAAGGAAGAGTGAAGGAAAGTGGGGATTGCACATTGCATGAAGTTAAAAACTTTCTGGGGTGGACAGCACAGGGTAGTGGGGCTATGTGAATTCTCTGGGAATGTCTGCTGAAATAGGTTCCCATATCACCTCTTGAACACAGGTGGTACAATAAGTGCCTCAGCAGATCTAGGGTTTTCTTGCTTTTCTTTCTTCTTAATCCCAGCTATTTGTTTTTGTGTTACTGGAGGATGTCACAATCTTTAATACAAATGTCACATCACATTCTTGTGAAGGATGGAATATAGAGCTCTTGGGTGCAAAATAGGAACATGAAATCTGAAATCATTATTGTACTGCAGGTTTATGCTTGCCCTGACGCCTCAGTCAGGTGTGTGTAGCGGTACAGTCCTGGTGACATGTCTGTGTAGGCAGGTGTGTGTCCATAGGACTGATGTTAGCTGCACTGCAATGCTGCAGGTTAGCAAGGAGAGCCTTAAAGTCAGAGTGAGCTTTACTGGAAACAGTACAGTTTTATGTGTGTAAGTCACAGCTGTGGTAGGAATACTTGGGTGAGTATAACATACACAACGCTTTGTTGCCCTCTTTAATCATGAAAAATCATTTTTCCTATATGTCATTACATCCTCTGAGAGAACAGGACCCCCAGCTGTAATTGAAGTGCATGTGCACAGCTGTAACATAAACATGTATAATAATACTAAGTGTAAACCAGAAGCCTTGTTAGAAGTCCTCAAAAGAGTTGAGGGTTTTTTTTAGAAATACCTCGTCGTAAAGACATGATCACAGAATTTCCTCTGTGTGCTTGAAGAATAACCTCCAAAAAAAGTTGAAGCATTTTCATATGATTCTCTGTAAAAACACATAAACGGATTAGTGCTGATATTTAAACATTTGTGTCTGATTTTGCTCTGGTGTCTAGGCAGCACTGGCTATCCAGGACAGCCACAAAGAGCTCCATAGGTTACTGCTGCAAGAGAACGAGAAGACCTGTCGCGGCCATGCTTCTCGGCTAAACCTTGTTTTGGAACAAGAAAAACACCGGAATCTGGAGAAACAAAGGGTGGAACTGGCCAACATAGACAAACTGAAGCAGCAGTTTCAGCAGGAGCAGCAGCGGTGGCTGCGTGAGTGTGACCAGCGGCAGTGGGAGCAGGAGGCCAGGGAGGGCCGGCTGGGCCAGCGGCTGCGGGAGTGCGAGGGCCAGGAGGAGCTGCTGGAGCAGAGCCGACAGGGACTGGCGCTGCAGCTTCAGGAGTACCAGCAGAGCCTGGAGAGGCTCCAGGAGGGCCAGAAAATGGTGGAGAGAGAAAGAGACAATGTGAAAATGCAGAAGAAACTCCTGTGGCACTGGAAGCATGGTCAGCAAAACAGCCTGTTTTCACCCACAGGGGGCTATGAGGTGTGTGGTTCCCCATTGTAATTACATCCCTGACTGCATTCCTAGACACCTGCCTTGACAAATGGGCCGGGACAGCTGGGTTTCGTAGGTTCTTAACATAATGAACGAGCATGTGGGAAGCTGAGATTCAGGCATATCCAAGCATTTGCTTTGGCTCTCATGAAGTTTAACCAGGGAAAGTGCAAAGTCCTGCCCCTGGGAAGGAGCAACCCCATGCATTGGTAGATGCTGGGGATCACCAACTGGAAATCAGCTTGACTTGCTACAGCTGCCTGAGAGGAAGTTGTAGCAAGATGGGGGTCAGCCTCTTTTCCCAGGCAGCTAGGGAGAGGACAAGAGGAAATGGCCTCGAGCTGTGACAGGGAAGGTTTGGTTTGGACATTGGGAAGAATTTTTTGCTGAAAGGGTTGTCAGGCATTGGAACAGGCTGCCTAAAGAAGTGGTGGAGTCAGCATCCCTGGAAGTGTTCAAAAAGCGACTGCACATGGTAGTTAGTGCTGTGATTTAGTTGACATGATGGTGGTGTGTTGGGTCCAAGGTTGGAGTCAACAATCTTGGAGATCTTTTACAGCCTTTATCATTCTATGATTCTGTGATTCTGTAATAAGGACCTGGGAGTCTTGTGTTGAACATGAGCAAACGTGCCCCTCTACTAAGGTGGCATGTGGTCTTCAGGGCTGCAGTAGGCAAAGTATTGCTTGTAGGTCAAATGAGGAGATCCTTCCTCTCTGCTCTGGACATACCTGGAGTCTCTAGTACAAGAAAGGCATAGAGCTGTGGGTGGAAGGGAGGTAGAGACAGGGGGATGGATGTCTGGTGAAGTGTCTGAGAGACAGGGGCCCCTCTCCAGTAGGGAAAGGCTGAGACTGTTCATCCTGGAGAAGAAAGGGTTCTTATTAATGAGGGCTCCTTTTAAGGTCTAGAAAATACCTGGATGGAGGTTCTAAAGGAGATGGAGCCAGGTTTTTTCCAGTGGCACCCAGATGAAAAACAGAGGCAATGGGCACAAACAGAAACACAGAAGATTTCTTTTGAACATTAGAAAACTTTTTTTTCTTGTGAGAGTGATGGGGCCTTGGCACAGGCTGCCCAGGGAAATTGTGGAGTCTCCATCATTGGAGATACTCAAAAGCTGCCTGGACGTGGTCCTTGGCAATTGTCTGTATGTGGCCCTGCTTGAGCAGGGGGGTTAGACCAGATGTCTTCTAGAGGCCCTTTCCAACATCAGCCATTCTGTGATTTTAACTTAGGCAGGTGTTTATTAAACTGAGAAGACAGAAATTGTAAATATGAGAATCTGTTTTATTCTGCTTTTATTCTCTGTTTTATTCTGCTTTGCTCCTGTGTTTGTATGATACATTGCATCTCTGCATCTTGTAGGAAAAGTAAATTATTGTAATGCTTAAGCATATAAAGCACTTAGTGAAGTTTTTGGTTGCTGGCTTTTTTCCTGGACCGCGATCTCCTGGGGCACCTCCAGGAGTAGCAAACACCAGGCTCTTGTGAACCGCACATGTCAGGCCGTGCTGTCCTGTTCCCTGAAACAAGTAGCCCGTAAGGGAAGAAGTTGATATGTGGCTCCATTCCTGACATTATAAATCCTTGGAGATAATCATTATTTGGGGATGCAATTTAAATTAGCTCTGAAGCTGCTTAAGTGTTTAATACTAAAAACGATTAAGTTTTTATTGAGGGTGGAGGATGCAGTCTGGCTCTGAACTCAGCTATCTGAGTGCTCACCTGCCAAGTGGTTCCTCATCTCTAATCCCTGCTTGGTGGATATGGTCTTGATTTCCATTACTGTTCTCTAAAGCACCTGAAAATCAAAACATTTGGCCTGGCTTTTCCATGTATGGAAAGCTCACTGACCCAAACAGCTCTTTTTTCCCCTCAGGTTCTCTTTTTCACTACAAAACCTGTAGAGCCTTTCTTCAAGCCATCACCTCCATAGTTTTTCAGCTGGCAACTCACCCATAACAGGCAAAGACCATTTGGCATCTAAGATTGTGCCTGCATGAGGGGGTAAAGGATTGGCCTCTGACCTCCCCCTTTTCACCCGGCTTTTGTGAGCACTGTGTGAACATGACTTGCTCATACATGCTTGCCAGCCCGAACAACGAAGACCCTTTTTACTAGTATAGCATGTGCTACAGTTTTGACTTGTTTGCTTAAGAAGTGGATGATAAAAACAAAACTGAAGTTGACCATCAGCTTTAATGGATGTGTCTTGTGAAATCTTTTGAGGAGGGGAACTTGAAGGATGATAGCCTGATACAAGGATATCCAGGATCACACAGGCAGAGAAGCAATGTAATTAAATGCAGAGTGTCAGGGAGTAGTAGTTTTTGTAATGTAATATTTTATTTTTAAGGCTACTTGTATTTCTGTTTCATAGAAATACAAATACATAGCTTTGATTCCACTCAGGTTTTAAGATTGTCTTTCTCCCATGTTTCCACTACCATACTCCTTGCAGCATCAGAACTGGTTGAATGATTGTCAGTCAGCCAGTGTTTTTTATTACACTGAACCTAGACAGTTTTGTGTGACCAAACAATGCAGTAACTCACACTAATACTCCTGCTTTTTTCTTAAGATTGGCCTTAATAAACACCTGCAGACAAAGAGTCTGCAGGATTTGCATTTTCAGCCCTTGGGAGCCATGGCTTGCTTGGTAAAGCTGTTTGCCATCCCCAGTTTGACTGCTGCAGCCCTGTTCTCTGTGATTACCTGTCTCTATGAGGTACAGTGTTATTTTTGGATTGCAGAGTATGCAGATTTACATCTGGGAAGTGGTACCTTGTAGAGCAATAAGGCAAAATATTAACCCCCTGAAAGTAATCAGCAGAGCTCTGTGCATCCCAGTTAGCGGTCCTTTGTTATCTGTTACTTTGTTAGCTGTTAAGACCAAGTCTGCTAGGTTATTGCTGTTTATTCCTGAATGCACATACAATTTAATGTGTTTTGACGTTAACTTCTGGCAGATTAGATGAATATTTGCTATGAATCCCCATTCTGTCTGGCAGTTAATTTTATGCACGCTGGTATAAGGATTCTTCAGGATGATGCCTGACTATAAAGTCATACACTTAATTTCATGTAGTGAGAAGCAGGGAGTTGGACTCCATGGTTCTTCTGAGTCTCTTCCACCTTGATGTATTTTGTGATTCTATGATTCTGGTACTTGACAAAGGTGAAAATGCGATTCTCTGTTTTGTTTTTTGTTGTTTCTTTCCCCTTCTGCAGATAATGGGACATAATCAATTGGACAGCTTACATGGTGAAAATGCATTCTACTTCAATGAAGCTGTAGTGTGTGTGTCTCTAAGCAGAATCAACAGATCAGATTCTTCTCTCGTTTATGAGGATGGTGTGTATGGGATGAATATCTCAAATTCTGATGTAGCAGGGACTAGTGAAAATCAGGTGGACTTCAAAATGGACACTTCTTGTCAGCCAGCATTAACTAGTGCACTGTGGAAATCCACTAGTCCTTACCAGCAGATGTCTTTTTCCTGCAAAAGCAACAAGGATTCCTTTAATAATGGTAATTAATGCTTTATTTAATTAAGAAGGGGTACAGGCAGTTTGCCACCTCTCTGGCTGAGTAGTCCTAGGAACAAAGACAGCTTAGTAGTGGTGGAAGCAAGAGATTTTGATAAAACAATTGCATGCTTCTTTGCAAGATTTTTGATGGTAGGTGAGAAAATAAGCAGAACGGAATACAGAAAATTGCTGAAAAACCCCACAAATAGTACACCCTGCATAATAGTACTCAGAATGTGTTCTTCTCTTAATCTTTTCCCAGTGCTTTTGGACCTTTTTTTGCGAGTTGAAGTCACCATTTATCAAATGCATTTTACTGATTATTTTAGAACATATGTTCATTTCTTGAGGATTTCTGGTTGGAATAGCTTTTGATTTGATGTCTTAGAATGATAACCAGTGTTCAAACACTCTTTTCTTGCTTCATTGAGGAGTGAAAATATTTTGAAGGATCTGTGGACAGACAACTGTATCACTTCTAAGGAATTTTAAGTTATGTTAGTAGCTACTGTTGCATTACTTTCCTTTATTCTTTCATTTTACCAGAACCCCCAAAGATAGGTAGGCTGCATGGCAGTTATTTATGGTGGCTACCAAAATAAGTGGAAGAGGCTGCCTATCTTAGCACTGTATGCACTGAAAATTCCTCAAAGGTCTTAGAAACTTAGGAGAAACTCTAAACTGTCTGGAGTTTATTTCTCATTTTCCACAATATTAGTTTTGATCTAACTTCTTTCATTAATGTGAGTTAGAGAGCAGGATGCAAAAACACTACAGCTAAAAGTCTTGGGGGACAACAGTGCACTTCTGGTGTAATAGATTATAATCTGGTGGGGTTTTTCTGCACAGTTGTGAAATTCAGGAGACATGGCACATCAATGCTGCAGCGGTGCCTGAGCTCCCATTTTTCTGCAGTTGGCAGTGCAGAATAACTTCTGTCCTCACACCAGCTTCAGGCAGGTCAGGTCAGAACAAAGACCAGTGGGAAGCAGAGTTAGGAGTTTGGACAACATACACAGGTGCAGTGGTTAATTGTCTTACATCCGTGGTTTAGGAACATGCTCCTTAGTACTCCCTGTAATGTATTAAGCAGGCATCCACTACAGCCATATTAGTCCTTGGTATGTGGATTGCCAAAAGATCATTTTGTAATCAAAGGTAGGACAGGCTAGTCACATCACCACAATCAGCAAACAAAGCTGATCAGTAAAAGAGATTAATATTTCTAGAAATGCCTAAATAAGTAGCCTGGTGAAACTCGATCTAGTTAAACCGTGGTTGTCATTTTACTTAGAGGTTAGCTAAGCTAGTGTGAATTTGAAAAGGAACACGTGTGGGTTTAAACCTCTCAAAAGAGGCTAAGCTTGCACTGGCAAACATACAGATACAAGCTAACCAGGATACCTTCTATTGTCCCCACACGAGAGCATCTCTTTTAACTAAACTGGCTTGTACCAGTTTAATTGCACTGACTCTAGGATAAACTGGTGGAGCTTCTGTATCTCGAGAGACCTACAATGGACCAGCTTTGTGTTCAGCTGGTGTCAATGTATCCTGTGTAGACATCCTTATCTTGCCCTGGTAACAGGGCACTGGGGCAGTCCCAGCACTCATGGGGACCAGTGCTGGCTACAGAGCCTGCCCAAGGGGCCAGTGTGAGTCTCTCTGGCCAAGCTGTGTTGGCAAAACGTGCAGTTACTGCCTGGGCGGTGCCACAAGAAACCTTATGCAAAGGAGCAAAGCTAATCCTTGCAGCATTCCGATGGTACAGATGTTGCTGTGAAGCCCACCACTGCATTCCTAGAGCAGGCAGGGCTGGAAGCTGTCCCCCAGAGAGATGTGACATCACTTTCCACTGTTGAATTTGTGATTCAGAAGGTGACAAGAAGTTTATGCTCCGAACATGGAGCGCACGAGTCTGCATGATTCAGACTTGTTTCTGTCATGCATCAGGATCACTGTAGAGGGAGGGAGTGGGGAATGAGCAGAGTGCTAAACTTCCCCAAAGGGCTCTCTGCACAGGCAAATTGCTTGTTCCTTGAAGCAGTGTCAATCAAATTGAACAATACAAACTTTCGTAAAAGGAAACTGTTTTCTTCTTTTTTGAGTATTTTTGGTCATGTTTTTTCCCCAGAGAGTTTAGCAGAGTCCAACCCTGTGCACCCACTTTCTGACACCTCTGCAGGACATAGTCAGCTGCAATCACTTTGAAATGAAAATGAAATGAAAATCACTGAAATGCATTGAGGGAAAGAACTTAAAAGTTAGCTGAAATCTTCAATATTTTCATGTGGATGAATGTTTCATGGCATTTTAATGCATTTTCCAACGAGCTTTACGTATAAAGTCATATAATCATCTTTAAAAAAAATTATTAAATAATTAGTCAACATAGAACTAAGAAACAAATACTGAGTATGTTTTACTGCATATAGCAATGTACCACATACATACACGGCCAGACCTAATATGTAGTGAAAATTTTGTGTGTACACAAAAGGAATTTCTTGTGTTTGATTAGTTTTCCCAGAATTATTAGGTATTTTGTAAGAAGGCCGCTCTGTCAAAAAAACCCTTAAATTATTTAAAGAGAAGCACCATCTGAACTCATTTCCAAGGAATTAATCATACTGCATTCTACGATTTGTTAAGTACTATTCAATTAAACTTCATAAATATATGGAAGAAATGGAAACGGCTACATTCTTCCAGTGCATAATTTTCCATTCATATTTCCTAAGGTAAGACATAGGTCTCTTCACATAGCTAACATCATGATTGTATATCATTGTTTTATGTGTATGGGAGGGAACTTTAGTAAGACCTTCAGGCAAGTTCCCACAAAGCTGAAACTGGCATAAGTAAACTCATTAGAAAAGGTGTGTCAGTCAACAGGAAGAAAATACGATTGAAAGAAAAATGTGTTAATGCTTTACAGTAATGGTTATGAAATTATCTGCATGAAAGAAACAAGTACTTTGGCTAATTAGGAATGAAGGGAAGTACAGGTTTTGTGTCAGACGAGACTGAGAATTGAATGAATTAGTCTTGCATTTAATTGACATGTCAGGTTAACTTGCCAAGGTGATGCCTAAGGATTTACCTATGGATTCACATCTTTGATTTCAGGAATCAGTGCAATTTTAGTTCTTTTAAGCTTTGAAGTGAACAGCACTGTTTGCTGCTGCTACCTTAACTTAATTTATTCAGATGTTGTAGCTAGAGAAATAGAATTGAAAAGTGATAGATCTGGAAAACCTCTGAAATTTGATTGTGGGGGGGTGGGGTTTACCTCAGACATTTAGTATGAAGGATCGAAACACATGAGGCAGTGAAAAACATAGTTTAAATCTTTATGGGGAACACAGGAAAACCTGCAATCTTCATAAATAGCCAAATGCAAACCCAGGGAGCTGTCGGGTTTGTAGAGTAGGACTCTATTTGACTAAGGTCATTTAAATATTTTTTAAAGCACAGAAATTTGTACATATGTGCACATTAGCAAACGATATAGTTTGATTTTGAAAAAGTAATTAATTTATAGTGGCTTTCATTAATGTAAGTCATTTCTAGAGATGTAAAATATTTAATTTGTAATAGAAAAAGCAAATCTTCCAGAAACAATGTGTAGTATCCTATAACTCTGTACAAGTTTATATGAAATTTCCTTCCTATTCCTTAAGGCAAGTTATGCTAATGATGATTGCTCTGTTGAACCTGTTCTTAAAACTTCGTATCAGATTCATTTGCTTTGGTTTCCCATTATTAATTTAGATGGCATTTAGAAAAATGCATTTTTTGTCTATGTGCTGGTTTCAGCTGGGGTAGAGTTAATTTTCTTCACAGCTGCTGGCATGGGGCTGTTTCAGATTTGTGCTGAACTCAAGGCTGATAATACAGAGATGTTTTTGTTAGTGCTGAGCAGGACTTAAACAGAGACAGAGGCTTTTCTGCTTTTGGTACTGCCACACTGGGGAGGGGACTGGAGGTGCTTGGGAGGCTGGGAGGAGACACAACCAGGACAGGTGACCCCAACTGACCAAAGGGATATTCCAGCCCATGTGGCACCATGCTCAGCGTATGAAGCGGGGAGGAAGGAGGAATCGGGGAGCATTTGGAATGATGGAGTTTATCTTCCCAAGTAACCATTATGTGTGATGGGGCCCTGCTCTCCTGGAATGGCTGAACACCTGCCTGCCCATGGGAAGCACTGAATTAATTCCTTGTTTTGCTTTGTTTGTGTGCACAGCCTTTGCTCTCCCTATTAAACTGTAATTTTCTCAGCCCATGAGTTCTCCAGCTTTCACCCTTCCAACTCTCTCCCTGATCCTTTGGTAGGAGAGTGAGCAAGGGGCTGCATGGGGCTTGGTTGCTGGCTGGGGCAACCACCACCAAGGCTACATTAACATAAGATATGGCCTAATGATACCACCTAGGTATAAAAGTATCTGCTCCATGTTTGCATCAGGGAGGTTGAGAACAATAGGCCTGGCTCTTTCCTTGTATTTGTGTTAAGGCAAATTTGTTGCAGTCAGGAGAGGTATACAATGTAAAACTGATGCAGGTGTGATAAAAAACAGGTGAAATATGCTTTGCACTACAGTGTTAAAAAGCCATCTGAAGTGGTACAGGCTGTCTATGCTTACAACTCGAGACTGGATTTTGGCAAGGAGCAAATCTCTGTAACTCAGGACCATATTCAGATAGCATAGCTACTGCGCCAGTGCTGGAGGTGGCTAAAGGGATCCTATGCTGAGGAGTTTGTTGAGTTTGATTGCTTTTATCACTTTGAACCTGTTAATGATTAGCAACCCCCCCAAAAATGTCACCACAGTTCTGCCTATGTGACCGTTGCAAGTTAATTTTTATATTATTGTTGCTGAAAGAACTCCGTCTGAGTACATCTGGCACTTCTGAGCTGGACCTTAACTCTGTCCCATACAGCACACACTTTATAACAAGCATCCTTTGGAGTATTTATAAGGCACACACTTTATAACAAGCATCCTTTGGAGTCAGTGTCAGGCCAGCCCCTTACCATCTGCAGAATTGCATGTGAAGATGTCTCTCAACCTAATTTAATTTTTTTCTGGTATGTTTAATAATATTTTTAATAGTGCCATTTTTTTCACTGTCCCACACAGTGAGCAAATTCTTTCTGTTTTTCTTTCACTTGGGAAAAGGGAAAGAGGGAAATCTTTAAAAAGTGAAGGATGATATGACCCATGGAGCTCCTAGTTTGTTGGGGAACCTCCTTAGCAGGTGTCACATTTTGAGCTACTTTAAATTTCTTGTATTTTTAACTGAGTAGATGCCACATTATGAACAATTCTAAACTGCTTTTTCTGAAGGCTGTTCAACTTACCCCTTCTACTGTTAGCATGGATGGCTGAACAGGAGAGCACAGAGCCCATTCGGTGCTGAGTGTAAGTTATAATGAGAATAAAATTAAATGGAAATACATAAGAATATGAAGTTGAGCAACATCATCACTAGCATCTTCCAAGTTCAAAATCTCATTGATTTATTAGAACAATTAAACTCTTACTTTTAACTCTGCAACAGAGAACAGTAAATTTGCCTCTTCTCCATACCACAAAACACCGAGTTCCATGCTCTGCTGAAAGACATCAGTGTCTCTGAGATACTTGGTGGAAATGAATTAGAGAGGAAGTGGGTTTTTTTCCTCTTGGGAATAATGCTGCTGTTTAAAGCAAATGGCAAAAGGGATTAAATCACATGGCAGTGTGATACCAAAATGAAAAATATGCCATTATATGTCACCTGCAATTAGTATATTTCGATTAACAGTTGATTTTCACCTCTGTAGCACTCAGGTTTTGTTGTTGTGTTTCTGACTTTCTCATCTCAAAACACTTTCCTCATTTCTGAAAATAACCACAGTAGATGCAAGCACTATTACATAACCTTTTAATTAAGGTATCTAGTGATATTCTGGGGGTTTTTTGTACATTAATGTAAGTAATGCCTATCCTGTGTAATGCCTGTCTGATTTTATTCTTTCTAATATCTTCTCCTTTAGAGTTCATTCATTTGTGGGGGGAGGTTTAAAATAGTGCACATCTTTAAGGTTATGAATGGAGTAAAGAGATTGTCTGCCCCTGCCTCTTTTGAGGTACCATTGGTGTTGTAAATCTGCACATCGCACTTAGGCTTTCATTGTCTATAGACTTCTTAAACAGCAATAGGATGATGGCTGAATCTTTCTAATTTTTCTCACATTTGCGGTTCCACCAGCTTCAGTGCAGTGGTTCGTGGAGTCAGCAGAATTAGTGGTGTCAATGAAATTGGAGTCTTGTGGATGATCTCCCTTTTATGCAGATTTATTCTTTACTTTGATACAGTTTTTCCAGGAGGTTGAGGTTTCAGGGAAGTAGAGGGATGAAAGGAGAACATTTCAATGCAGAAGACCATGGGCAGAAGGTCTTTAGTCAAACAACTGGCTTATAGTGAGCTGAATCCTGAGCTCCAGCTCAGGGTTGTGCAGAGCTGTGACTTAGATAGCAAGTCTGCAGGGAAAGAGGTGATCTCTCAGAAGAAAAGCCACAAAATAACAGTCTTGCTGGTTGTTTGATGTCAGGAGGGAGGTCTTGTTTTCCTTGGGAAATGCGATCTCGGGTGGAGACCTGGTTGCAGTGCCCTGCTTTAGTACATTAAAATATTTTGTATATGTTTTGTAATGAAGTTGGAGCCTGAAATAGATGCACTAGTGTGAATAAATAATGCATCCTAATTGCTGAGAGAAGCTGTTTATGGACGACCAAATTTTGCAAGATACTGAGTATGCAAACACACCCTGTAAAATCATGTAGCTGAATCACCAAGTATATCTGTCTGGCTTATTTTGAAAAGTACAGTCTCATTTTAATTATTTAGTATAATACTTTACATATTCCAAGAAACGGCCTGTAGCATGTTGTGCAAAAATAATGAAGTGTTATTAATATGAAACCTCCTCGGCATCATCTGCTGTTAAATATTAATTGAGACATGTGGGTAGATTGTCTGTCTTTTGCTGGTATTCATCACAGGAGCCTTCCAACTGCCTTCCAACAGCTTTCGTTGGCTGTCACCACACTGCTCGAGGAGATTTCATGGAGTATCTTGTTCTCCCTTGCCAGATGCTATTGAAGATTTTCTTTTGGGTGTTAATTTTTAGTTTGGCATTAGAGAGGAGAAGCCTTGGTGCTGTTATGGAAGTTGGTTTTAGTTTAACCAAATAGGAAGACTTCCAACAGTCACCTGCTGAGATTCCTTGAGTGTTCTTTGGAAGTCTGATCTAGAAATGGGACATAAATAATAAAAAATAGATATGATTTTTCTGTATTTATTTAAAGTCTGTTGTACGAAAAGTCGAATCCCTGTACTTTAAAAGTCGTTGAATATATTCCATGATAAAGAATGTATGACAGGGAAAGCAATGTATTTGGCAAGGATGAAAAGAGATATTTTTTTTCTCTTCATGAATTGAACTTGAAAATTGAAGGATAATTGTTGCTGACAGGAAAACTGCAGGGAGGCTGTCTTCTGTGCAGAGAAACCTGCCACTGAAGCACAGTGACACTGGGGAGGGCATGAAGGTCTGAGAAAGCCTCCTGCATTAAACACAGGCAGTTCAGAGCTGAAAGTGAAAATGAATACAGTTGGGTGTTTTAAAACTTGTAGTAAAGGTGATGTAGAAGGAGGAGGTGATGAATTTGGGCTTAAGAGTAAGACCAGTGTTGCTCATAGCAGGGAGAAGTAGGAGCAGAAGTAAGGAAAGTGTATCCAAGTGCTCTCCGTGCACTCATGGAAAGCACTTGACTGAAGGGATAGAAGGACATGCTTATTTGATAATTGTGGGGGTTTATGGCTTTGATGTACAATTTTTCCTTCATCTTTTATGCAGACTGTTTTTACAGCAGTTAAATGTTCACAGAGCTTTTGACAAACAATTAAAAAGGGCATTCATTTAAATTACACACTGAAAATTCCTATGCTTACAATGCAAAATTTGGATAATGTGCAGCTTTCCAGTTTTTTTCTTGATTTTTTCAAGGACTCTAAGAAGAAAACATCAGCACATATACTTCCTGTGGAAAATGAATAAAAATGGCTGTGGTAATACTCAAACTGTAATCAAAAATTAGCGAATATTTCCCTAAGTTTTGATCTCAGGAGAGAACAAGTATCTCTGTGACTCTGAGATAAGAGGCTTCTCTCAGATGCTTACTCTTGTAGTAATGCCCATATTTTTCCCGTATTAATCAACAACAGCAGCTTCTATTAAAGGGTAAGATTAGCATGTAATTGATTTGAAACAGGTGCTTTGCCTGATTTTTTCTTCTGCAGCAATTCTATATATCAACTTAGTGTTCTTGTGCTAGTCTCTGAGTTTTGATCTCAGCACCTTTTATGAGTAAAAATGGTGGATCTGGTCTGTTGTTGGGAAATTACCCTATAAAACCAAAGTGCTTAGAAGGAGACTTGAGTGTTTTTAAATTACCTCCCCCTTTTGGCTTTTGTAACAGAGTTGTGCTCTTCTGCTACTCAAGAAAATGTTTGCCAAAGTCCAGAGCACACTTTATGTTACACCTGAAAGACTGGCCAAACGCTGGGGATTAAATTGATTTTTTGCCAAGGTCTTTGATTTCATGTTTATTTCAAAGTGAAAAAAAACCCAACAGAACAGCCCACAACCAAAGAGCGTCCATAAAATATGAGGCAGAGTTAATCAACACACTAACATCTGTCTGTGGTAATGCTCAAAAGAAGAGTTTTGATGTGTAAATGTCCCCTTTCGTTTCAAAGGGGATGACTTCATGTTCCAGAGACTGTTTTTTCAGGGTTAATGCTAGCTGTTTCTGTTTTCAGGAGGGAAGGCAATAAAGCCTCACTTCAGTGCTTTATCTTCAGGGTGCAAATTGGGACAGTGGGTGAGAGAAGCGTGGGGATGTGCTGGCTGGCAGTAGAAAGGGGAGCTGGTTCATTGTCTCTTGAGTCCTTGGAAGTTCGGGTCTGTAACTTTATGGGGTTTCCGTTTCCCCATCAGACATTGAAGCAGGAGTGTTCCCTGCTGATGGCAGCGCTTTTTGACTTCAGCCCGCTGGCCAAATGGCTGCTGCAGATGGAAAAGGTTGCAGCCCACTTCATTCACACCCACACCGGACACCGGACCCCCGAAAGAGGAGGCTGTGGGGGTTTCCTGTGGTGCCCCACCCCCGCTGCCCTGCCCCTGGAGGGGTGCCCTGTGTGGGTGTGCTGCTGCTGCCCTGGGTGGGGCAGTGGCCCCGCGGCGGCAGCTGGTCACATTCCTTGTGATCCTGTGTAGGAAGGGCGTTCTTGGGGTTTTATGGTTCTTTCCTCTTGATCATTTGAGTGCAGCTGTGTTTAATGAGCTGGAAAAGAAGTAGGTCAATAAAACATGTGTTCGTTGTTAGCAGAATACCTGTTGGACCACGTGTTTGTCTGTAATTGACCATCTAAAGCTTCAAAGCTTAGCACAAAGACAATTTAATAGGGAATTCATACCTAAATAAATTAATATGAAGCAGAAGCAGACAGCTGTCAGGCAGTCTGCCCTGCCAAGGTGAGACTGTGGGTATTTAATGCTCAGACAGGTTATGATTACAAGTCAGACCTATTTTTAAGTCTCTCTAATTGATATGCATTAGAAAAACAGCATGCCAAGAATAGCTTAGAACCTGTGTGCTTTGAAAACCAATACAGCTGATAACACAGCCATGTAAATAGGTTAAAATTTTAATCAACCTAATCAATTTTAATCAGCATGCTATGAATTTGATGTTAAAGTGACACTGTCGATGTCTGAGCTTGAGTTGGTTTTAAAATACTTTCTTTGGTAAACACTGGTGTTAGAAATAGTCTGTTTACTGGGCCTTAATAAAAGAAAAATTGCTTCATCATCACATCACTCCAAAACTTAGAGCTTTAAGACAAGTATGAGTTGGAATTTTATGATAAATGCGATTTCAGTGGAATAAATGTATATTTTGTGTTAGCCAAGTATTTGGTCCAAATTGTCTAGACCAAACTTCTCTGAAGAATTATGAGGCAAAACCTGAAAACAGAACTGCTTTGGCTTACCGAAGCCAACAACTACACAGAGAGGAGAAACATGCAGAATAATGGCATTCCCAGTAATTTTACCATGATCAAAAATCCAGAATACAGATGTAGAGAAGAGTTATATTGCAGACCTTATTCATCATAGACTTTGAATTCTTTCTGTTCTCTGTATTGTAACAAAAAAATGCAGCAAAAGTTGCTAAGACTAATTAATGTAGGATCTCTTATGAAACAATTCCTCATCTGCTTTTTGTGTTAAGATCTCTTATTAATGAAGGTGCTTGTTTGCCTAAGAAATGCAGCTGCTGCTTTTTCACAGGGTTGGGCTGGTCAAAAGTAAATAACAGCATTACAGTTCCCAGACTGATTTTCTTCCTTTATTCAGTCAGCTGGGAAACAGATTAGACTCCTCTTCCCTTGGTAGCTTTAGGGTCAAAATATTTTTCCCAGTGTTTTTGTGAGACCCAATACCAAATTCAGTTCCTGCTGTGAAATCAGCTTTATTGAGGTGTGAAGGGCCTAGTTTGTTGATGGTATGTGGGATCTCAGCTGCCAGTGAAACTGTTGGGGATTGTCTTCAAATCTTCAAGGCTTACACATGACTTTTGTGTAGCAAGTGTTCTCTTCTGAATCGGTAGCAGCAGTATCTTGGTTGTTCCAGGGTGACGCTGTGGCGTTCCATGTGCACAGTGCTGCTGCGTGGTGTTCCCTTCCTCCTGCCAACTGTAAACAATTGAACCTGCAGTATGGAAAATCCATCGCAATTTGGGAAAGTCTTAGTAGGGCATTAAAAAACGCAATCAAAACTGGTCACGGTGCCTTTCATGGTTAGGAAGGGAAGACAGGCTGAGGTGCCTGGAGTTCCCTGGGGAATCGGCTGTCTGTTGCTAATGAATCTGCATGGAAACCACTGGGAGCATCATTAGAGACAAAGAGGTGCCGTGGGATTTGCCAGTGGGGACTTTCAGTGGAGCCCATGGGTGTTTGCTATTGACCTGTAATGGCAAATGAGAGCCTGTTACCCTTGAATTCCTTTGAATATCCCAGACCCGGTAGACTTAGCACTGTTTTTTAAGGTGTCTGCTTGTGCTTTGCATTATGCATGAGTGCCAGTGTGGGGATTAAATAGAACAGCTCTGCCATTTCAAATAGCTGTGGCCTGAAGCTGATGTGTCAGCTGTCAGTCCAAATGAACTTGGTACCAGTTATTGTAAGTACATGTAAAACCAAAACCTAACTCTATTTATTATTTCAGAAGATTAGTGGTTTTGAGACTCCTTAACATATTTGTTGCTAAAAGTGGCATAAATCACTCTTCATTTAATGCAATTTTATTTTGTAAAGAGGGTCAGTGTGACAGATTTCAGAAAGTCACAGCAAGGTAATTGCAAAACCCGTGTGGTGTGTTNATCCAGCCTGGCCTGACCTCAGAGCTAACCTAGATTTGAGGAGGAGTTTAAATCTGAGGCCTTCTGATATCCCTTCCAACTTGAAATTATCCTATGATGCTGTGAAACCAGGGTCAGAGCTGAAGGAGAAACACTAAGGGTTTTCTGTTCAAAACACAGAGACTTGAGAGGTTTTTTGCCTGGAGTGTTTCTTAGTTCCTTGATAATGTTCTCCTGTCCTTCCCATAATCGTCACTGTGGGCACTCCAGGCTTACGTTCAGAGCTCTGATCCCGGGGGAGGGAGAGGAGGGGTAAAGGGCGTGAAGGAGAAAATCTGTGGCATTTATTTGATGTGGAAGTGCTTACATCCTATGACAACAGACAGGAGGTGAGAATCAGTGTGACTAAGGAGTTGTTTACTTGGCTTTTCTATCCCCCGCCCCCCCCAGGAACGTGGGCTTTGTTTGTTTTGATATGTATTGATTTCGGGTTCCTGAAAATACCATTCCTTTGTCCTTCACCTTCTCAGCAGTTTGTGAGATACTACTAATTCTGTCTCTCAGTGCTGTGGAAAAGGTAGTGTAGTTAGGATGCAGAAAGCTACTTTTTTTTCCTTTTCCCTACAGCAGTATCATGTTTTTACCCAGGATCTGTCGTTTTTCAGAGTGTGGACCCAGACCCTGTTTGGAAAACTGAGGTCCCCTTATAAACTCCATTGAGAACTGATCCCACATACGACAGGCCTGCTATTGTTGTTATACTGAGGTGGTCTAAAAAAGATGGAAAGAGTAGAGTCCCTCTCAGCAGTTTCCTGATGCTTGTCCTCATGGTACTGGACCTAAACTCAAGGAGAATGGGGAAAAAAAATTGAATTTTAGTGTTGAATTGGACAGTGTCTGTATGAATAAGACAATTTGTGATTGGATCCAGGATTTCTTAGAAACAGCCTCTAACTCCTTTTGCAAAAATTGGTGGGGAAGGCTGCAGGGAATGCAAGGGGTTTCTTTATTTAATGAAATGGTCTTAGCTGAAATAAACAGGAGTAAAAGCTGTACTTAAGGGGTATTTTGTACTGAGGTGTGGCACTGGTGGGCTGAACAAGCTACATATCCCCAAAAGGCTGAAGTGCTGTCACAGATTACCTGATATTTGGTCACCAGCCTGAAGCACGCCTCTTTTTGCATGGTGTTTGACCAGCCCAACACTGTAAGAGTGGATTTCTCTGGTCTGCTGCTCCCTTTTGCCTGGAGTATCCATGATGCAGCTGCAGATCTTGCCTGTCCCTAAGGAAAAAGTTACCTGGAATATCATAGGAAGAATATATTTTATGTAAGTGAGAAACAGGTAAAGGGGGTTTCAGTTTGCACATAAATTCTGGGATCCAGGGTGCAGAGAGATGCCGACAGCTCTTGGCTGTGTAGAAGTGGGAGGGAACAGAAAGCTGTGGAAGGACCTGAGCTACAGCTCAGTTCTGTTAAAGCTCTGGAAGTACTCAGGAATACTTTCTGCACTTACCTAACCATGAAGGAAGATCAGTGTAAATGAGCAAGTGGATGACTACGGCCGGCCAAGTACGGTGCTTTTGTTTGTCCTTTCTGTGTGAGGGTGTGGGAGCAAGGCATCAGTCAGAGCCCAGCCCGAGCAGGAAGGGTGTGGTGAGGGCAGGGACCATACCCAGCTTAGCTGGGTGCTGGTGCTGTGAGTGCTGGTCTGGTGGGCGCGCTGTTGAGCCAAACACAGCCTCCAGTGGGAGCTTGGAGGGGAGCAGAGGAAAGGGTGAGTAAATGCTGAATTTAAACAAAGGGAGTAACACAGAACTCATTTTATGGTTGATGTCGACAGGTGAATGACAATCACATGGAAGGCAGAGCAATGGTCCATACTTACCTGATCTGATCCAGAGTGAATTCTGACATGTGCTTCAGTGCAGCAGAGAATGGGCCTGGAGAGGGACTGGAGAATTCCCGTGGTGACCAAGCTGCCAGGGGAGCATGGGAGAGTTTCTGGCATGTCACATTCTGGCAGCAGCCCCTTTGCCTTGCTGTCTGCACAAATAATCAGTTCATTTTCCTTTTTTATTTTTATTGAGCATCCTCAGTTCTCAGAGTTCTTTAGTAGAAGCAGCTGACGTTTTCAAGTCTAGTTTCAGAAGTTCCCTTGCTGTTCTGGGAGAGCATTTCACTTCCTCCCACCTTTCTCCTGCATGGTGGTAAGGGCAACTCGTTTCCCCATGCTGTACCAGAGAGCTCAGGGTATTACCATTCCTAGCACTTCTTCTGCACTTCACGTGCATCTGCTCTTGGGACACATCGTGCTGCAGCCTGTGATACCAGCTGGTCTCCTGGCTCAGCTGCTTCCAGCATGGCACCAGGCAGAGACAGCGGCCACCCTCCCCGATGGCAAGCTGTGCTGGCCTTGGGGACACATTGTGCTTTTATTAGGCAGAGTCTGTGTTGAGTGCCACCTGAAGTGCGTCCAAAACCAGCCGCTTCTCTCCTCAGTTGGATTAAGCACAACCTTCCCAGCCTGAAGCCACTTGCCACCCCAGCAGCAGCTGAGCTCTCACCTCCAGGGTGCTCTCCTGCTGTTCAGGTTTTCCAGATGCACCATATTTGGTGAAAAAAACAAAACAATAAAAAAGCAGCTAAACTAGTGATAAATAATTTATTTTGAAAGTGACAGAATCAGATTTGTTTTTCCAGAATGCTGACAGTTTCCACTGCTCAGCTCTGCTGCTTATGGTTGTAACAGTTAATGAGAAAAGGTTTGGAAATAGCTACTGGTGAAGCAACCACTGTTTAGTTTTGATGGTGGAAAACAACTACATGTAAGGTGTTTCTCTTTCTTTTCTGTGTATTTTCAAATTTGTAGTTAGGCTTCTCCAATTATGTACTTCCTAAACTTTGGAAACAGATCTTTCAAGTAAGTGTTTACTGCCTGGTGTTCTTATGCACATAACTTTGGTAATGTGAATAGACTCACAGGACTTAAAAGGAATATTAATGTGGGTAAAATTACCCCAAAATATAAGTGTTTAGAAGCTGAGGAACTTCTGCTAGTAGAAGAAATAAACAAACCAAATATATCCAGTTTTCATAAAGACAGGCAGACATATTTTTGCTTTCTTCTGTGGGCTGCAAATTTTAATCTTTTTCTAATGTGACTATCAGAAAGAAATAAATGCAGACATCATCTTTAAAAAATCAGGGCTGTTCAACTAAGTTATGGAGTCAAGTATTGCTGTGTTATACATTGCAAATACACACCTGCAATCAAGACTTTGGATTTAAAGGTCTGAAACTTAATCCAATATAAAACAGTAAAAGAAAGACAATTGGAGACTTAACTTTTGTAACATTCTGTGCCATCTCACTATGAGTAAGCTTGTTTATAAATACCTTGCCCCTGCCATGGACTCTGCAGTCTTGGCAGCAAGAACAACGTGCATGTGGCTTATGCTGAAAGCTGCAGTCCCAGAGCCTGTTTGCTCCCCCCAGCTGCGTGAGTATCAAAGAGGAGAAGACGCTGAAGGCAGAGGCCACGATACGATGTGTTCCCACATGCCCAGTGCATAATCACCCCATGCTGCTCCACACACCCCGTGCCAGGGAGTAGCCAGAGCGCCTAGGCTTTTCCAGGGGGCCAGCAAGCTTGTTTTGCCGTGAACTCCTGCCTTAGTGAACAGGATTGGTGAAAGTCGCATGTGCTGTGGGAATGCCAAATGTGGGCAGGTGTCATTGTGAATTGCCACCAGTTTTACACACCAGTGACATGGTGGGTAAAAACCCAAATAGCTGCTTCATAATAGATTTTCATTGCACATACGTGTGAGAGGTAGGGACCAGAGCAAGCATGAAATGTCTTTCCAGCTCTGCATGAACGGTCGAGGCTCACAGAACCCCTGTTCTTGGTTCGTGTGCTTCTGGCCATTCCCATGCTGTGCAAGGGGTTCCAAGCTCCCCTTCTTTGTGCAGAGTCCTTTATCAAAATTTAATCATCCTGATGTAATAGAAGAGTTGGTCAGGCTATGGTTACAGTGAAATTTACAGATCTTTCTCATCACTGTGCATGAGGTAGACATTCTTTGTCATGCAGCTCATTTTTATGATAAAATTGCTTTGAAGAAATACAGATGTAGAAAAGGCAGCTACTGAGATGCAGTTCCTGAGGGCCAAAGTGCTCCAGAAGGCTGACTAGGGATAAAACCCAACTGTAGTTGTGTTGGTTTGATTTTTTAAGCTGTACATGGATCATCACAAAAGTCTTCATTGTGCAACGCTGGAAAACAAGTACCTCATTCTCTGCATTTGTGGGAGAAAATTGGAAAGATAGCAAGATCCTTGTCAAATAATGTTCTAGTGTTTGGGTGCAAGTGTTTCTCTCCACACCACACCAAAATGATCAAGACAGGAACAGAGTAGGGAGTTTGTGCAAATAAGCACAGATAAACTTGGTAGAAAAAGGTGAATGCAAGTTCCAGCCATGTAGACTTTTAACTGGGTTTACTCAGTTCATTCTTTTTTATCTGTAAAAGGAAGGCTTACAAATAAAATTCTGTGTAATGATGAAAACTGTATTAATGTTACAACTGTATGATTACAAACAAAGGTACTGATTATACAGTGTGTGTTCCCCTCTGGCTCAATTCTGACCTCATTTATGTCTTTCCATTATTGTGTGTCTGTTTAGTAAAGTATGGGTACACATTTATTATTATTATTTGAATATGTTTCACTAAATTTGGGTGAGGTGCATCTCTAAACTTGGCTGAAGTATAATTTGTTCTAGTGTAGTGTTTTCTTTTCTAGACAGATGCAGCAAATTAGAAAATGGTGCTAATGAAAAAGGCAGAATTTGCTCTTTTTAATGGCATTGGCATGGCAGAAAATGCATTGTCACGTGTCCTTCTCTCGTGTGTTACAGATCTGAGTGCGTTACAGATTCAGGGTCCCCAAACAAGTCTTCCAAATCAGGGATCCATCCAGTCACAGGCAGACGAACTGCAGGTGAACCACCAGCCTGAGAGCCTGCAGGATGCTGAAAGTGGAGCCAGAGCAGAGGAGGAGATTGTTTACCTCTGATGACTTGTTTTCTAATCTCAGTAGCACTTTGGAAAGATAACTGTGTTTGTTTTTCTAAATATTTGTAGTTGTTCTCTGTCTATGATCATCTGGCTTTAAGGGTCATATTTAATATTAAATGCAAAATTTTTCCCATGATAAATATAGCAAGTAAGTTATTTTGAAGCTTTTGTTGTATAATCTTTAATTTATGACATGATTTCAAATGCTTTGCAAGAAGCAATGAGTAGCAGGGGAGATCTAACATTTTGAAATTGTAAAGATGCCACCAAGAACTGTGAAAGCTAGCGATGATTTTCTCTAGTCCTCTTTTTACAAGGATGAGCTAAGAGATGGGTCTGCTACTTGAGATTTCAGAGTGTATATCAGTGACCTTCTAACAGTTGCATATAACATGAGAAGACAGCAATATAATAATGATGGCTATAGTCTTCCCTGAAATGTGCTATATACCCTCGGCTGTTGGGTCATTCTCCTTGTCTTCTAGCTCAGGAACTGCTCAGAAGGGGATGTTTTCTATGGTCTGAGCGTAATTGCATAATTGTAAGTGTTTTTTCATGTCCCAAAGCCTCTTCCCATTTTGATACTACTGCCAGTTTTTGTGCAGAGATGCACTAAACTAGTTATTGTATTATAACTGTAGTTCATTTCAGTAAGTGTTCTTGTGCATTAATATTTACCTGATGAAACCATCTCACTGGTCAAAAGAAAAGAAAGGGGATAAATAGTAGGTTTCAGTTAACTGAATCTTTCTGAAACTCCACTGCTTTGCTATGTAGAAATCAGATAGCTTTCTGCTTTCAGGTTCGTGGGATTCTCTGTGTGTTGGGCAGTAAGAAACCAGCACCTGTTTTGTGCCTTTTGTCTTTTGAAACATTTGTACACTTCTGTCAAACTGAATAAATGTTCTGTGCATTTCTGCAAAACTGTAACTTTGATTCATTGTGAGATCCTCCAAAGAAATAAGAAAACACGAGGGAAAAAAAAAAATAAATCTCTAGGCCTTGTTTGCAGTGAGCTCAGCTGCAGATGTGTGTTCCTGGTCCAGCATAGCTAAAGCTGTGCTTTGTGTTTCTCAGCTGAAAAAAACCCAAGGATGTGCCTATTTCTGCTTGGCGTGTCTGATGGGATTGGCAGAGGCGCAGCAGGAATGCAGCTGCACAGCTCCTGAAGCAGGGCTGCCTCACACCTGCCCAGCTCATGGGGGCAGAGGAGCGCAGGATTGCTCCTGCCCACTTGTCCGGGTAAGCCCCAGGTGCCAGCGGTTTCCATCTTACCCTGAGCCTTGAGTTGTGTAACATCTTTTGCAGGGCACAGAGGTTCACATGAGTGTTTTTCAGCAAGGGTTTCCTGATGGAGAAGATTCTCTTACAGAGCCCGGTGTGCTTTGGGGAATACTTGAAAGCAGAGCTTTCTGAGCTGCATCTTACTGGACTCCGGAGTCATTGTTCAGTTGGGATCTTGGGCAAACAACTGAGCACCTGACCTGATGATCAGGACGTGATCCTCAGATGTATTAACTGGTGTGCAAATGTCATCATGGAAAAACTGGGCCTGCAGGTGTGGTTTCCAGTGTCTAAGTTCAGCCTTCGAGACCCCTGCTAACGTGACAGCACTTTTAAAATACATCTCTTTATAAGAGAAGAAAAAAAAAAAAATCCCTTTCAGAATTTACAGAAGTGTTTTACCTTCTTTACTTTTCATAATTAGACTAAAATTAAAATGTGGATCCAACTTCTCTTAAAGGACCTCTCTCCTTTAAGAGTAAGGGCAGCCTCTCTCACTAGTCAGCAGTGTATTCAGGGTTGCCATCTGAACAATTTTTGGCAAATTTCTAGCCAGACTAATTTCTTGGGATGGTGTATGTCCCAGGATATGTGCCTTGCCCAGAGACCCATGGGAAATTGGAAAAAAATAAGCAGTTTTCTCCACAATTAGAGTTCTCTGCATTTTATTATGCTTTGGCTGAAACATCTGGTACTGGTTATTGTCATCTCCAAGCTGCTGAATGGATAGCTGCTGTCCCAGTTTGGTGTGGGAATTCCCATGTAAGCATCTTGCCACTGGGAGAGGAAGAGAGGATACTGCTTCTCTCATCAGTTTTAACTGAGGGGCTGGGAGCTGAAAAGTTGCTGGCCCAGACTTCAGCTGTTGTGCAAATTCTTTAAGTCCCTTAAAATCAGGCAGCATCTTATTTTGCTCACCTGTGTTTACAGTAGAACTTCTGGCATTTCAGAAAGGCAAAGGCAGGAAACAGGTGGTGTCTAGATTTAGGTATTTTAATTGCAGAAAATGTTTAAAGTATAGGCCAGTATGGTCTCGGCAGGTGCTCTTTATAACAAGATGTATTATGCACCCCTGAACTCTGT
Source organism: Erpornis zantholeuca (assembly GCA_013400515.1). Classification (NCBI taxonomy): domain Eukaryota; kingdom Metazoa; phylum Chordata; class Aves; order Passeriformes; family Timaliidae; genus Erpornis; species Erpornis zantholeuca. The sequence goes on from VZTN01008043.1 coordinate 35,768, forward strand.
CCATTATTTAGGCATTTCGTAATACTTAGCAGAATTTAAACACAGCTCCAGTGAGACTCAGATATATTTTAGCAGTCTATGTTTTCAGTTCTTGTCAAGCATATATTAATGCTACATCTTCTTTTTTAGTTAGAAAAATATATTCAGAAATCTCTTCACCTTTTTAGTATTATTTTGAAATGGGCTTATTTGCAAATTCTGTTGTTTTTCCCTCATGCCATATATTGTGTTTTCTTTTTGCTGTGCTTCTCAAAGCATCTTGCCTCTGAAAGCTCAGAATCTAATTTAGTCATTAATTTCAGTGTTTAAATTAAAGGAGCAATTGCTGTACTACAGATATCCACGGCACCAGGATGAGCTTTCTATTTGCTTTTTCTTATTTTTAATTTTTTCTCCATCTTTTAACAAATAAGGGATTTCTTTGCTGTAATACCTAGGCTTTTCCAGCATTGTCTCCTTAATGTTGTATGCTAGTAAAATTGTCATATCAAGCAAATTTAAAAGACTTTCAAGGGAAACTTGCAACAAATCTTTTCAGCAATTCTGTAGTAATGGTAGAGAAGAAATTAGTGAAGAGCTTAAGCTTACAGTGTGATGGATCCCGACCCTTGGATTTGTTCAGTCATTTGTTCAGTCATTTGTTGAATGAGGCCAGAATAAAGGAAATTCTTCACTTGGATGCTGTTTGAGTATTAAGGTAAACAACACTTAGCTGCATTTCTAAGAGATTTTTCACAAAGGTCATCCATGTTATTTTCAAATTACTAAATGAAATACAGATTAGGCTATCAGCAAAATTCTCCGAAGTTTGTTTACTGAAATGATTGAAAAAAACATCTGTTAATGTTTTCCATGTAAGGAACACAAATCATTTTACTTAGAGAGCCCTGTTAGCTGCATTAATTTATACACCACCCACTTAGTTCAAACAAGTGATTTTTTGCTGCATCTTAATCAAGTAGGTGCCAATTTTGTAGTGTGCCATATTGCTGCTAAAAACATTTTTATTGTGTGATGAAGTTCATTCAAAGAAAAAGAGCTTGGGCTGTCTAAGTAACATGTACAACCTGTTTAGGCTGAATTTTGAAAGTGATGGAGAGTTGCAGATGAGGCAGTTTTCCTTATGCATTTGATGACAAAATGGGGAAATAGTGTGACTGTTTGGATAGCTTCTAATGAATATTCTGTTTGACAAGAATTCCAACTCCAAATCCTTCCCATCCAAAATCTTCACCATGCAGAGTTTATATTGCAGAAGTAGAAACAGCACAGGTTGTGGGGCATCAGTGTACTGAAATAGGCTGGATGTCTGCCCTTTCTTACAGAATTGTGGAGTTGCAGTAGATATCTGCCATTTTTCCAAGGCAAATGGATACATTTTTTATTTTCTCATCCCTAGTAAGGATTTGTATGTAGGAGCACTGCAGAAGTAGCTAGAGTATTCTTGATAATCTTAGTCATAAGGACAGCTACATGTTAACCTCCAAGAATATTTTCCTGTCTTGCTGCAAAGTTATGAGATAATCTCTGAGGATGGCCTGAATTCAGTGAATTTGAATTTTGCATAAAGGCTCCCTTTGGCAGGCTGATGTAAAAAAGTGTTTCATTTCTGCAGTATAAAAGAAAACCCTCAAAGGATAACCTTGCTGGCATTACTCTACAGTTGTCGTCAATGCAGCCCTTTGCTCTGAAAAAGTGCATCAGACAATAATCTACTATGCTTCTTCCATCAGGAGATCATCAAAGGCTACACAGATTGGAAGAACTTGCAAGGGTTTTGTGGGCTGTGAAGGTGAAATGATCCCAGTATCTCACCTGGAAATGTCAATGTTTTTCCCTGGCATGCAGAGCAGTGTTGGAAGCAGCTCTAGGCAGGTCAGTAGTTGGCTCCCAAATTCCCAGAGAGCTATGTTTCTTATTCCATGGGTCATCTGTGCTGAGGTTTCTTCCTCTACTCCTCACTCAGTTCCAGGCCCAGATCTCAGGATGTTGCCACCTCTTACGTGGAAAGATTCTGCCGTAGGGAAGTCTGTAGCACCCAACAAATTCTGAGTTTTGGTCTTAAAATATCCTGGGTAGAGACGAGGAGAAGAGAAAAGAAACGTGAAAGAGGTGATTTGGGTGTAGAGAAGGCAGGAAGAGTGTCCACTCTAATTAGATATTTCTAAGCTCTTTCATGGAACAAGTGTTTTTATTCAGAGAAAAAAAGTCTGTTTATCACACTACTTATTGATTGACTGATAATTTGAGAACTGTTTAGATGCCACATTTTTTAATTCCAGTGCCAGAGAGAGCAAGGACCATGTATTTGCAAAAGGGACAGCGAAGCATACAAGTTCAAACAAAGAATTTCTCCTGTGGAGTCTTAACAGACGCAAGGGAAATCTCTTATCAGATTTCTGTAAAACTGCCAAGCCATACTACAAGAACTATGCAGAGGCATGAACCTTCTGCTCAGGCAGGTTACCACGGCTAAAAACAAAGACTGACGTGGATGAACAATTCCATGAACTGAAGATAGCTTGTGAAGATCAATGTGAGCTCCTTCCCGTGCAAGCGAACAAACAGGATGTCTGCATTCCCTGTATCCAGCTCATTGAAGATGCTCAGGCCAAGCTGTAAACCTACTCATGCTCCTTTTGAGTGAAAAACTGGTGTTGTTCCTGGTTGAAGTAAGTAATGTCTCATCTGCATTGAAAATCCTACCCATTTCCTACATGCACACAGTTGAACTAGCATTGTTCAACGAATGCTAAAGCAAGCCATTATAGGTCAATTCCAGATACAGAGCAGCCAAGAGGACAAAAATAACTTTAATAGCGCTGACTGAGCATCTCCTGCTTTCAGTCAGTGGAGGGTAACTATCCTTATCCCCTGGGGTTTCATTCCAGCTTTTAATTAAGGAATAAGTTTTCAGAGTGACATACTCAAATTGTCAGTGAAAAGGGAAACGTTAAGAATGAAATTGCTTCTCTGCTGATGTTGCTTTCCATCACAAAGTCCCACATGACCAAACCCATGTCTGGCCACCAGGTAAACTGACAAGATGGCACAGTTTAATTTCATAAAATTATCTCCAAGTGCCTGATACTTGTGTAGTATCAAAACAGCTTGTATCTGAGTCCGGGCCAGACAGTGACAATGCTGCCCGTAAAGGATGGACTTGGAGGGTACAAGCTAAGGTGTGACTTCCTTTGAAGCACACATCAAATAAATGATTTACTTTGAAATCTGGCAGTGCTCCTTAGATGTCCTATGAACAGAAAAAAGCTGGCACAGAGCTGTATATGTGAGTAAGATTCCCTTCCTTCTTGAAGATGGTTTGAAAATGCTGTCCTACCATGGAAATTACTTCCTTGCCTCAGATGACCTTCATTCGATATTTAGACTACAGCCATGCGAAGTGTCTGGGCTGTCATGAGCCTGTAGGAAATCCTACTGCTGGTGTTGAATGCTGTGGAAGATGTCTTAAACACATCAGACTGCCTTCCAGTTGCTGCCAAGGCTTCCTGTAGGAAGATTTATCACAATAACTTTCCTTAAAGTTCTCAGTAAACATCTACAGCTCCAGACTTGAGGGTGTGGTTGGTATTTTTCTGTGTCTGGCAGTGCAGAACTTGTTGCCATGAAGTGAAATTTCAAGTGTACAGGAGGCAAAGCGGACTTGTGGCTGATCTATGGACTGTGAGTGGATGATTCTCTCAGAAACGACAGATGCCTGTTAGTGTTTCAGGTAAGCTACAAGGCATATTCCTCTGGGTGGCCCCTAAGAGGAATGATGGGTGCTGAGGGAAGGGTTCCAGCTCCGGGGCTTTCACATGGATATCAGTTCAAAGCTGCTTGCAGTTTGGTAATCTGTAAAACATGGCTGTGGGAGGACCAAGCCGTGTGTCACTGAAGCTGATGCCACAAGCCATGCTGGGAGCTGGCTGCACTTAAAAAGGGCTGAGCACTGAAGGATGTTTCACACAAAGTACTTATTGACAGAAGGTAGATTGCATCAGCTGTTTTACTGGAAATCACAGTTTACAGAACTTGAACAGCTTACAGAAATTGAACAGAAGAAGTTCAATTTCTAATCCTCATTCCAGTTGTTATCATTTAATTTATAGCATAATTCTTCAGAGGGATCGGGATGACAACTTTCAAGGACAAGACATGGAACCAGATATGGAAATTGGTTTATTGGTTAATTAGTTTATTGGTAAATGATTGGTTACTTCTGTTTGTCCTACAAGCAGGACTGCGTTGGAATCTCATGAACTAAAAACCCCATGATCTGGCAGGGACTCCAATCAACTTCTCAAGTATACTGATCATATGTAACAGCATGGTTTGCAGACACCAAACTCAAAATATTCTTCCTTCTGGGAAATTTGAAGTTCAGAACACCTGGACAATTGAAATTTGCCAGAATGCAGTCCTTCCATCTATAATTTCAATTAAATGGAAGTCAGCTATTCTCACCACTTAATTTCACAGTTGCCTTCTGATAAGCAGAAACATTTCCCTAAACATTGGTCAGATATTTCCAACCTATTATTTCTGCCACTTCCATCAGCAGTTCTGGGGTAATTACAGAGATGAGCCTGAATATAATAAAGATATTTGGAACATGCAGACCTGGAGGCAAGCTTGACAGACTCTGACAAAATGCTTCACTTCCACACGAAGTTAGATTATGAACAAACTAACTAACAGACAAAGTGATAGGGACTCAAAAATAAGTGACTCTGGAATAAGCAGCACGAGCAATAGCGGAAACCACTTCTTCTGTACAGCATTCAGGGAGTCACTGACAAAAACCCCTGTATAAGTATTCTGTGAAATTACATTATTATAACAATAATGTGTTATTATTTGATTAGGGGTTTTGTTAATGTGGGTTTAATGTGTAATTAAAGTGCTGGGTACCTCTGGTGATGAAAGTAATGCTGAATAAGATGGACTGGGATATAAAATTTTATGGACAGGTAACAAGAAGTACTTTCATGGATCAAGAACCCACAGCTGGCAGAGAAGGAGAATGAGATTACATTGGCTAATCTCCTGGAGACAGTCTTGCCTCTGTCTACTGCTGTGTCATGATTGCCTCCCCAGCACAAAATAAGGATGCTCCAGGCCCTTTGCAGCAGGCATCTGGCCAGGGTTTGTCTCCCCAGGGGCAGAGATGTTACGGTGTGAGGAGCCCACAGACGTGCCCCATAAAGGTGAGGATGGCTTCCCCATGCTGTCAGCAGCCCCTGTGTGCTAGAAGAGGGATTTTACTCTGTGTTGCAGAGAAACTATACGTACACACGACACATATCACACTATCAGCCTTTCATATATTTGGGGCTCTCTTTTATGTTCCCGTGTAATAAAAGACAATTGACAAGGATATGAAGTACTGCCTTCTAAAATGCAACATCTCTGTGAAAAGTCGGAATGTGTTCAAATTTTTTGCAAAGTAACAAGGGTCAGGTATGGTTATAATAATTAATAACATATGTGTTGTTTAATCTTCAAAGCAAGCTTTACCTTTAGACATCCATAATTTACTCACTAAATAGTGTTTCTCTTACTTCAAAAGGAAGCAATAATTAGATTATGCCTGGACTCAGATTAACATTCAATTTGTGCATACTTTCAGACCAACATAGTTGTCTGCATACAATAGCAAAATAATTCTTTTTAACTCTGTATGCTGTCAGTTTAAAGTTGTAATTTAATACCCAGAGGAAAGACAGGGCAGTGTAAGAGGTGCAAACACTCAGAGGTTTTCCAGGCCAATATTCCTTCCATTCACTTGTCACTGGTGCACAGTCACAGCCTAAAGCTGCCTACTCCTGCCTCCTTCCCATCCACTGCTTTATCAAAATCCCTACTCGAGTCAATTGTCATGGGGTTTTTTTGGAGGTTTTTGCTATTTGGTTGGTTGGTTGGTTGTTGTTTCTGGTTTCGGCTGGGCTTTTCTTAGTGGTTTTTTTGGCTTTTTTTTAATGCCCTGCTCTAACCTCACCAAGGGAGCCTGGCCTAGATGCACAGGGGTCCTATGCTGACCCCTTCCCACAGCTAGCCTGAGGAAAGGGCTAGCTGGGCATGTGTGAGGTGGAAAACAGCTGAGATAGCAGTGCTTCTTGCTTTGAGGCTGGCCTAGGAGGATTTACCCAAACAGCCTCCCAGTGCTGTGCTGTCTGTGGGAAAAGCTGTCTTGCGGGCGGTGGTTTGCAACTGACCTTTGGCCATCAGGACTACCTTCCCTGGGCGGGGCTGAGACAAGATTTTAATTCCTGGCAGGGAGTCCTGGCACTGTCATGGTGGAGAAATCCAACTCCTTCAGGGTATCTAGGTACAAAAGAAACCCAAAAATGGGGGCCCCTTGCTTACAGAATAACTGAAATAAGCAGCTCTTCCATTAGCTGGAACAATCTCTCTTATTCCTGCCCCTATTAACATCTAAATGATGGGCATCACACCTTGCCAAAACATGTGTTTGGAGCCAAAGCTAACAAGATAAGAGGACTAGTGAGATAAGAAATACACCAAGGAAATTATTTTTTGCTCCTAATATTTTCATAATCACCTTTATGATATGAGTTGCCGGTGCAGTAATGGAAAATATTCCTATTCATTTTATGAAGCCTGATTTCTTTTTAAATGTAAAAAAGTGAGAATGGACTTTTTTCTAGGCTTTGAAAAAGAGCGTGTCTGCTTTAATGTGACTTAGCTCAAATGCTATTATACATTTTAATGAGGTAATGTATGAGGAGAGGTCAAGTAGAGCAAGGACTCATTCTGTTCACATGGGCACTGATGCTACTTTGCTAACACAGGAGTAGTTCTGTGGCCATAATTTGAAGAAAATACGTAATGTAAAATGCTTTATTGAATATTTCAAATCAGGGTAGTCTGCTGAGCATTGTTGCCATGGGGACTGCGTGAAGGTTGGATTAATTAATGCCTGAACAGATGCTCTGGGGTATGTAGTGTCATTTGAGCTTTCTGCTATTAATTAACGTGCATGTGCACAGGATGAGAAACAAGGAACGAGAGAGATACACACCTTACTTTGTGTGTGCCAGCTTTCCAGGTAAAATGAATTTTTGGTATATGAAAAGCAATGCCTCTACATATGCTAAAAATACGGATTAAAAAAGGGACCGAAAAAGGATAATCAAAATCAGCATCTAGCTGTCCCACTATGTGAGAATGCCAGAATCAGTGATACAAACTTCCCTCGTTACTGCAAGATTTAGGAATCTGAAAGAGCCACTTCATCCCTGAAACTGATTAACATTAAAGAGTATCTTTAAATGTTATCCTATAAAGCTGAAACATACCATAGCTTTGAGGGGTGTTTGTATGCATGCACAGTTTTATGCAAGCAAAGACAGAGGGGATAATTTATTCGATGACTGTGTATGTAAAGTTAGGCCTCGTCTCTGGTTTATTGAAGTCTGTTGGGTGTTGCTCAAAGGAAGCAGTGAAATAAGATTTCATATCACTTACCCTGTCCTCAATAAGCATTTGCTATTGTTATAGTGGGGCTTGAAATCTTTAAGGCAGTGTTAAATCTTTTCTGCTTTGCCAGGTGGTGAGAGAGTAGTGCCTCATCCTCTATGAGTGCTTCAGCACATGCCCTGAGCTTCATAGGGAGGTTTTTTGGGTGTAAGGGAACCCACATAGGAGCAGCATGGAGAGTCCCAGTTTTTCAAAGCTTCATTCAAAAACAAGAGAGAGGAAAATATTTGTAACCTATCCCATGAAAAAGCATTATATGAACTTTTTGTTTTGAGCTTTTAGAAGTGGGAATACATTACCCCAGAGGAGCCTCAATTGTTTTGTGACTACCTGGTGGCACTGGAATCACAGCTGTTAGAAAAAGAAATGCAAAAATTGCTCAGTGTTTTCTATGACTATTCAATTGAAAAGAAATCAACCTCTCAAAACTGAGTATATTTCATTTCAGTGGGAGAAAAGTCACCACAGTGCTTCCAAGCAAAATTTTGCAGAAGCCCAACAGCTCCATGTTTTAGGATGACAATTTTCCAGCCTCTCACAATTAGAAGATTGGTTCCTACATTTCCTAGTAATAAGACTAAATTAGGCATTTTCATCTAAATAGGTAGAGGTTAAAAGCAAGGATATTAACTTGCTGAGTGCTATTTAATTAAATATTTCTGTAGCACAGTTCTCATCCTGGCTCCTATTTTAAAAAATCATTTTCTAGGCACTCTTGGCAAAATTTCATACCTGAGCCTGCTGCTTATATAGCAATCAGGGACTCAAAACAGTTTTTTGGTTTTTTTTAATAGAGTTATTTGTTGTGTAAAACTCTCTGAATTGCCTATGTGACTGTAGAATGAAACGTGATGGATGTTTTTCTCCAGATTGTGAGAAAAAATAGTCAGTCTAATGAATGTTGAAGCGTGTCTCTTTCCCAGGTGCTCAATCCTCTCTCTCTCTCCAATTTGCCTGCTAAATCTGCTGCATTTTCCTCTCGTTTCTTAATGTTTAAGGATTATCTCATATGCTCTCTTGGGAAATGTGGCTTCCTTAGGGTTATGGAAGTAATTAGAAAAGATTGCAGCCTGCTTTTTGAATGAGTCTGGATTTATTTCTGTTTTTCTTTTTGCTAATGAGAGACTTGCTTGTTCTTGCCTTGATTTAGAAAACTTTTATTTTTTTCCAGAAAGAAAAGTATAGTCTAATCCACAATGGGAAAATATAAATGTCTCATAGAAAGTTGAAAAATTCAGAGAAATGGCTGAATGGTTTTGATCAAATGAACATGCTTAGGTTAAACATAGACATAATTTTAAATAGGAAGGACTGGAATAGACTGGTCCTATTAATTCAGTTACCATGTCACTAGGAAAGTAAGAAGATAAATGAACCTTTTAGGAAGGATGTCCATAGATTTTGATGAAATCCAAGTGAATTTAGTTCAAGTAAATTTACACTTGTTTCAGCCCCAGCTCTGAACCTTGAAGCGAATGAAATCTGTACCATTTCTATAAGTACACATAGATCTTTAGACACACAGAACACTTTCATCCAGAGTATACTTTCCTACTCTAGGTTTTCCTTATAGGAATAGTTTCTGAACACATGTATTTAGTTACCACCTACTTGATTTTAATGACAATTTAGATGTTTTCTCAGTTTTTGAGAAATAAATATCCAAATAAGTTTTTGCCCTGGTCCTTGCTCCTTGGCTCTGGGATTTTGCATGTTGTTGGCTCATCTTACAGATACTTGCCATCTTTTCTGCAAAGAACTATTTCTCCCTTTCATTAGTATTACACAGTGGGAAGCTGTTATGTTTTTATAATATTTGTAGGACAGCCTTCCTAGAGGTCATTATTAGGTCACCCTCACATACTATTCTTCCTTCCTGGCATTCAAATTAGTCTTTATTTTCCCTGAGGCCCTTATTTTTCTGTCTTCCTTAGTGAAACAATAACTGAATGATAACTCTTGAAATTATCTGGATCTGAAGGTTCTTGGAATATAGCTACACCAACCAACACCTTTAAAAGGATTAGAAGCTAGATGTAACTCAGACAGCTGGGAAACCAGACAAAATGTAGCTATGACCTCCTCAAGAGCCACATGTGCCTTGGCAGGGACAATGACCTGTAGTGAGTGCCATACAGCTGTGTCTGCAGTGTGTGTGGTATCCAAACTAACTGGCTGAAATAGAGCTTGGATATTGGCAAGGCATTTTGCATCTTATGTGTAAAAATGCCCAAGCATGCCTCAAGAGTTGTTTAGGGCTAAAACTCTTAAATAGGGCAGAGACAGGCATTCATATTCAGTATTTATGCCATAATTTCTTTCCCTGGCACTAATTACTGAATTTATGATTTGACTTATTTATCAAGGGTTTTGACATGACTTCTCCTGTTATGCCTAAAATCTAAATGGACAGGGTATTTGTCAATAAAGAAAAATTCAAAGTCTGGCATCTGTGCTGGAATAATGCTGGAGAGCAGCAGTAATCTGAGAGATGCAGACCCAAGGGACCTGGAGATCCAGAAAAGGAGTGGTGGGCCCCAGTGGAGCAGCCAGCAGGTCAGGGGAAGCAATTATTTTGCTCCATTTGGTACATGTGATGGTACATTTTAAGATATTATGTCTAGCTGGGCCACCCAGCACAAGATAGTTACTGGAAAGTGGGGTTCAGGGGCCCACAGAAGGATGCAGTGGGTGCCCTAGAAGAAGAGTCTAAGGTAACCCCAAGGGCTTGGTCCATGGATGGCAGAACTGAGCTGGGGTCTTACCGCTGTCTTCACCTGTCTAATGGGGAATATGGAGGAGGTGGAGCTGCACTTCTCTCAGAGCTGCCCCGTGGAAGGACAGGACACAGCAGATGGGAACTGCAGCAAGGGGAATTCCTACTGCATTTAAAAGAAAATCTTCACCAAGGTGGAGAACACGTGCTGAAACAGCTTGTACAGAGAGGTGGTGCCATCTCTATCCCTAGATATTTTCAAAATATCTGTAGCCAAGATCCTGAGTAGCAGGATTCAACTGGGAGTTAGCCATACTTTGAGAAGGAGATTGGATCAACTGCATCTAGAGAACTCCTTCCACTGAGATTACTCTCTGATCTTGTGGGAATTGGTATTAATCTGTCCCACCCCATGTACCATCATATCAAAGCTTTATTGTCTATGTTGTTCCATTACAGCCTTAAGGTTCCATTTCAGGGTTTTACCACCTCCTTAATTCTGATTCTGACTTAGAAGGCGTTTAATATACAGTTACTGCTGTGAACAGATAAGTCTTTACTCTCATTTCAAATTAGATCCTCTGCAATTACATGGAATTATTTTCTATCAGTGCAATCTTAGTGGTCACCATTCTTTACCCTGGATTTTATTATGCAATCATTGGTCTCTGTAGGTGATAATATGTAACTACATTACCATAAGTATAATGCCAAAGTGGAGATTTTCTTCTCTGGACAATTTGTTTTGTTTCACCTTCAATTTTGCCGATCTTCTGAGAGCAATAGTTTCAGAAGACGGGCTGGAATATTTTCTCTTAAGATACCCTTTTTGGATTGAAGAGCACAAACCTTGTCTTCACATGCTATCTAGAAATAATACCTGACACAGCCAAGGATCTGTAACATGATAAACATCAGTCCACATTTTTTCACAGAATAAAATCTTAGCTAACATAGAATTTGTTGCTGAAAACCTGTGATATTAACAGATATTTTTGCACACCATCTATGTTATATACTCAAAGCAATCTGTGTCTCTTTTTTATAATTTAAATCCTATTAATTATTTTCAAAACAGAGTGTTAAATTTCAAGTTCTTTCACTTGCACCAATGTGTAGTTTGAGGTTTTGTAGGGTTTTCTTTAAGCTTTTTAAGAAATCTATTGAAACAAAGGGTTAGAGTCACATTGGCTGTAATGGCCCCAGTACAAATGCCCTTGTGAGCTTTTGGGGAAGTGTCAGCCAGATACAGAGTGGTGTCTCTAGCTACCAGGGACAGAAGCAATAGTGGTGCAAAAGCCATTGCCAGATCACACATGTCACCCATAGGGGTGACAAAGACAGTAGGGGCGTTTGGTTCTCCTTTCGTTGACCTCGATGGGTCAGTGCCTGGGACTGCTGGCTGCAGCCACAGCTCAGAGGTGTGTTTCTGCCTCCCAGGAGCCACAGAGAGAACCCTCGCTCCTGTATGGAACTGCTGGAATGGGATGAAGTCATGTTATTTAATAACCAGCCGGGCAGTGTGGGAAGAATTAGTTTCTCAAGGAGGTTAAGGAATTTGGCCACTTCTGCTGGGGCCAGTTCAGAAAGATAGACCTTGACAGCTGGATCCAGCACCAACAAAAGGAATATCTGATCCTGCACACTGAGCATGAAGTGAGCATCTGGGGAGAAAATTTTCAGACTCCTCCTGCCACAGTGTGCACCTTCTACACTGGGGTTTAGCATGTAGCAGATGTGCTGTGACTCAGGGCATGTGAGCAAAGACTCCAGAACTGCCCTGTTCTTAGCTGATGGCTCAAGGACAGGCTTTAGGAATGAATGCAACAGATTAGCAATTCATAGTAAAGAGGAAATGATGAGCTGTTTGACTGACAGTGAGCAATTAGTAACCATTTTTTGAAAATCAAATCACCTCTACTATTCTTTGGTATGAAGAGTAGGATGTCAGGGCTCCACTGACATGAGATGATGTATTATTTGGCATTTGCTATATGTTTTTTCTCATTAATCATAAAAGCTGGGTTTTTTTCAACCTTGCTAAAGGAAAGAGTAAAGGCTAATGGGGGTATATCTGGCACCTGTGACATTTCAGAATGATGTACACATTTGTTCAGTTTCTTAAATGTCACCACTTTTTCTGATATTCTAGTATCAGTATCTGGGTGACTTTCCCTTTTGGTGGCCAGGAAAAATTACTTGGAAAACAAAAGCAGTTACAAATTTTATAGGTTCTTGGGTGTCTGGCCTACCTAACTGCATGCCTCTTCCCTTGAAGCCCAAGTGGGCTAAGATGTGATAAAGAGAGAAAATGGGAACTGGTTTAGTGGTGGTGTAGCATTCAACTGTCCATGTGCTAGAGGGAAATATGGGACATCATCCTTCCTGTCTTTCTGTGGCTGTAGAGAGTCAGGAAGGGTGGGGTTTGCCTCTTTCCTGACTCATCCTTGTGTGACCCTTCTCTCACCAGTGCTGGCTGGCTGTGGGAAATAGGGTGTATCATTAATCTCCCCTTGGGTTGCAGGGTTACTTGTATGTCTCCCTGCAAAACCAAACTCTGTGCAACTGCAAGAGCAAGGAGAACTCATTTCCACTTTATGCTTGAGAGTTGAAAAAGAGCTGATTTACTAAAGCAAGTAGTGACAAGGTTTTCAGCAGCACCCATGACTGATCTCAGAGGTCTGGTCATATTCATCACAGAGCACTGCAGCCAAGACTTCCTAGCACAGAGCCACTGAGAGACAGTGAATACTGCAAAAGCGAGGGCCTGGGAAAGTTGAAGTTCTTGAGGCCATTGAAGGGCTAACAAACAGGAAATCTTCTACATGGATTTCCCAAGACTCTCCTATCTGCCTGATCACAGCCTAGCTCTTTAGCATGCCAGACTCGCAATTTTTCAGGAAGCACAGAGATAAGGTACGCTCTGGGAAACAATGAATGCAAAGTCTTGCAGCTGTGTCCTTTCACACAAACAGGTGCATTTTACTAATAGAGAGGGAATACATATAAACAGACAAAAAAAATCAGAAAAAACTTCAGCCAACAGTAAACCTCCTGTACTTCCATTAGCTGTAAGGATTTTAACCTGCTTAGTGCATAAGAAAGCTGATGCTTTTGACTATAAGCATTCTCCCTTCTGCTGATTCAGATCAGCACTGTACTGGTTGGCTGAAGCCGCTGACAGAAGAGGGTATGAAAATTCAGGTGTATTGCTTTATCTCTCTTTCTCTCTCTCTCTCATTCTCTACAGCA
>VZTN01008044.1:0-69326 GCA_013400515.1 Erpornis zantholeuca
TAGGGCAGGAGACATCCTTGTCCTCATGATCTACTCTTAAGTATGTCATCTCTTTTAATGAGTACCTCTATGAGTGCATGCTTAGTAATGAATCTGATAAATACTGATTGCTGAATCTAAAAGCAGTATGGGTCTGTTTCTTTTGGTGCTGGATTTTAGGAACATCATCTTGATATTTCAATTTGGAGAATGAAAACTGAAGTGTCAGGTTTCAAAATTACTTGATTAGGGTTTTCAAAAGGTACTAGAATCACTTAACAGAATGTGGTACCTACTCTGCATTTTGTATACAGTTGATGCTGTGCTGCATGAGAGCACTTTAATTCAGATGTTTCTGACTACCTATAAAGAAATATGAAGGGATAATAGCTTACTGCATATGTTGGGTAAATATTGGTTAGCTTGTAACTTTATTTTGCTCCTCTGGAATAATCACATGAATGAGAATCACCTTTTGAATGTAATGTCTTGGAGGAATTGTACAAGTCCCTTATTTCTCAGTAAGTTCAAATACAAGTTTGCTTGCAAATGGCTTTTTCCACCTTAGTTTTCTTTCAGTGCTCCACTCAGCTGTGCACAGTCTTCTTTACCCTTTTAGTACATCTGCTGTGCCTGCTTCTATCTCTTCTCCAGCTACCCAGCACCAAATCAGTCCTTGCTTCTGATGATCTTCCTGGGCATGCCCACACTTCATGAATACCTCATTCCTTCCTTCATCCTCTGTGGATCTGCTCTGAACAGCTGAATAAGAAATGCAAGTGCTGTTACAGCCACTGTCCAGCTCTGGAGTACCAGTTTGGGGATGTGATGGGGATGTTTGTGAACTTGTGCTCTTGGTGGTGCTAGATGTAACTCTCATTCTAGTCTGGACAAGGTGGGTTTGGGTTTGGGTTTGGGTGGAGTTTTTTGGAGGTTTTTTGGGGTTTTTTTTAAGGAGGAGATTTTAGGGTGTCAGGTACAAGGCAGGATGACCTCTTTTGAAAAGCTCTTTATTGGTACACGTCTGAAGCTAGTTTGTCTTTACTGTTCCTTCTAAAACTACGAGTGTTTGTTAGAAGTGTTTTTGGGAAATGTGTATGGAAACATTGAAGGAAGTACTGTGAGGAAAAGAAATTCAGCCAAAAAGTAGTTTTCAGGAAGGTGCTACTTTGGCTCTCAGTATCTTTATCATACAAAGGTAAATTGAAATAACAATCCCAAATGCTAAAAAGTCATCTGTTTTTAATTTAAATATATATTTCTTAAATACACTATGCTGACAGAAATGCCTGAAGTATCTTGGTGTTCAGAATTATGTATATAGTTTTTCTTTTGTATCCTGTTCATGTCATCAGCTCTGTATAATTTCTACCTACAAACCAATACCTCGGAGATCATTTAACAGGCTTTATTTGTGGTGTAACAGCTATGGGTATTTATGCATAATATGCCTTCAGTTCCAAGTTATGCTCAAGTTATTGTTTTCCTACATCATACAGTAGGAAAGATGGTACTTCTTGAAAGTTTGAGGTTGGTTGTTATAAATTACATTTTTATGTTTTCTTTTTTCTAATTTTAAGTAGACCTTTAAAAATTGTGTGCAGAAAGCAATCTTTCTTTCAGAAAGGAAGTTTGTTGATTCTGTGTTTTCCTGTGACATGTTGAAAATAGCTGATGGTTGGATCCAGCTTGAGAGCCCCAACACAAAATCTGTATAATGCCTCATGAATCTTGCTACTGTCACTCAAGACAGTATAAACCTAGCATACTAAACTGATGAGGAAAGCAAGTTTGTACTGAGCAGATGAGCAGTGATGTCTGGATGTAACATCCCAATTTTGTTGGCTGTTTGGAAGTGATGGTGATTCCTGATGAAGCTATTGCAGTGAAGTAGAGAGAAACTTTTTAAGCAAGCTTTGGTAGACCTCAGATGCTGAAGAGTTCAGTGTTGGTGGAGGGGGTTACTGAAAGGAAATGTAGTGGGCATGTGGAGGCACTGAAAATAATACAGTTCTATAGATAGCTGTGGAGTATGCATTAAGAAGAGCACTGTTAGAGATAATGGTGTATTTCTGTCCTGTTGATGAGACAATGACTAATACGGAAGTGATGCTCCCCTTTGTGGTAGAGGTCTTGCACGGGGTCTTGATGGGTTTTTGTTTAGAGAGAGAAGAACTGGAAATCCACTGTGAGGGGAAGTACCTTGTGTAACGCATCAGATGAGTAATCAAAGCCTTGGATTATGTTAGACCTCATTTTGGAGTAGTGAAGTGAAGCAGTGTGTGAGATCTGCCTGTGAGATTGGGTGACACTCGAAAAGAGGTTTGGCTTGAAAGCACTGTTTTGTCCTGATGTACAAGGTTGTACTAAGGCTGTATGAGTACAGTGAGCTTTATTTAGAAATTCCTGAAATTATAATGATGATCCTTTTAGTCTTCCTGAAACAAAATGCAGAGAAGACTGACAATGCTGGTTTGAATGTCCAGATTGTGGCTATGATTCAAATGAATTTTCTGCTGACTTCTGCATGAAGAAGTTTAATTTCATCCTTGCAGTTTTTTTTCCATTTCACAGTAGATGTAATTACTAACTGGGATGCAAATGTTTTAATTCTCCAGTGTAGCTTGATGTGGGATATTCTTTTTCTGCTTATTTACGAGTGTGTTTGGGGGTGATGCATTGGTCTGGTGTGTCTTGTGCCCCTTAGGGACCTCAGTGACCCTGGGCTGCTGGTTTCAGAGGGCTTCTGTGACTCTGCCTGATCAAGAAGCTAGGCAGTACGGTTCTCTAGAGATGTCACACTGTGTTAAGTGAATTAGATTTGGACTGTGCCGCCAGTGATTCTTACCAGCTCCAGCATGATCCTTTTTAGCAGGTGGATTAAGTCTATCAGCTCTGCAGTCCCTGGCTTCCATCAGTCTTGAGCCTGTGGATTCGTTGGCACTGGAAAAGGTAAGTCCCTTAAAAGGGAATTTTCTTTGGAATAAAACCACCCCATCAAACCCAGCATCACTTTCAGTTAGTTTTTGAAGAGGCAATTTTAAGAGCTAGTGCTGTGTATTCAGCCCTTTATCACTAATGCTGCACATGCCAAATTACCATAACTTGGAGCATGTTGGAGCATCTTTTTGGGTCTGACAGAGTTCTGCTGAATCCAAGGGGATCACAGAATGCTCAAGAGCAGTTTTGTGGCTCTTCCTCATGTCCTGTTCGGATAAGATGGGAGACAAATTACAGACTGCAGTTGCTGGCTCTAAGCATCTGCAGAGAAGCTACTGACAGACACTCCACTCATCTCTCTCTGCAGTAGTGGGGCTGCAGCTGATCCAAAGAACTGTGCAAGAACAAATGAGCTGAGCAAGAGCCATGCCTTCCAAATGTTTTAAGACTCTTCTTGTGTCTATGAAGGTGCCAACCTCCTTTCCAGAAGATTACAGTAGAATTACTTTCTTTAAAGTGCAATAAGTGGTTATTGCCTTCACTGGCTCGTTAAGACTTAGCGAAAGGAACGTTAAGTGTACAGATGTTTATCTGTGGAAAACATGAAGTATCTCTCAGGTACAGTCAGGTTATACAACTTTCTCTCTCTTGTTTAGAAGCTGATCAGTGGATTGTGGTTCTTAATGTCCAGAAATAATGGCATGATTGAGACTTCCAGTGTCTGTGGTCTGAGAGGGTATCTAGATATTTACAATTCTTCCTGTTCCACAGTGAACATTGTGCAGTAGTGGAAGGAAAGATGACCATTGTCTGAGTCAACTCACTCACCTGCCCCCACTGGAGGTCTTGACCACATAGGAATTCAAATGCATTTCAGTTTCTGATTCTTAATCTATATAACTTGAAATAGCAGTTAAACTGAGGGAAGAGCATTAAGAAAATAGTAATGGAACAAGAATTTAAAAATTGGGGAAGAGGGATAAATGCTGAAAATTGTTCCTTACTTGCTTTCTAGACTTTAATAATGAGATATTTTCAGTTTCTGATCCATTTGAAGCATCTCTGCAGAGGATACTGAATTTGTCTTGCCATATTTCCGTCCTTTTTGCTTGGAAAACAGGTGCTGAATCATGAGTGAACGTTCACTGGAAATTACAGTACTGGGGCACTGTAGTTTTCACTACTGAAGCTTCTGATGTAGCAAATATGAGTTGTTAAAATCCATGTTACATTGTAGGTAGCTTGACTTGGAAACTTCCTTTTGTTTCCTCTTACAAACATGATGGTAACTGACTCTTTCCTACTTTTCATTTTGCTCTTACAGTTTTCTAACTGTAGTCACTTTCCTTTTTACATGCTAACATTTGTGTTGACTTTTTCTCAGCTAGTTGAGGGAGCTCTATATTTTTACATTGCACTTAATTTACCTGTAGGATTAACATTTTAGGGAGAAGTTCACTGTTCCTGATAATAAAATCCTTTCTCTTCTAGTCAAGACATCTGCTTTGTTCTGTTATGTATTCCCCAGAAACTATGAAATGTTCCCACTTCAATATTATGCTAAAATTGCTCCTCGCTAATTGCATGTGGAAGTACAGGATAAATTTTTATCATTATTTATAATACTTTCATTTCTATAATTTCATGGTCAAGGAAAAAAAAATCTTAAGTGTGTTTTTAGATGTTAGTAATGAAAATTTTAAAAATTAACTAAAAAACACCCCAAAACAATAAAAAATATAATTTTTTCATTTTGGGAAACATCGCAAAATGAAAAAAAAACCCAATAGTTGGACAAGGTAGGAGAAGCAACAACCACTATCTTTCAGTCTCTTCCCTGTAGAGAAGAGATGGAATCTAAACTGCATTAATTTTTAGTATTTTGCTCTTGCATAGTCATGTTTAGATTCTCTAGTACTGTGCAGCCTGCCTGTGTGCCAGTTAGATTTAATAAAAAAAAGTCAACTTCTTTATTTTCCTAAAGTTCCAGGTTATATAAAAAGCAAGTTACTTTTCCTAGGTCAGCAGACATAACAAATACCATGAAAGCCAAGTGCTTGGATAGCTTCCTGACATTTAAGTGTGGTGGAAATTTCCTTAGTTGCAGTCTTCAGCTCAGACACAATCTCATTCTCATGCTTTCACAGCATGCTTGTCCTTTTAACATGAAGATGAGTAACATAAACAGAAGTACTCAATATTGACTCCTTGCTAGTTCTTTTTAATTCTTGTGCGAAGCATTTCTTCCTTAAGAATAATTTTTTTATTATTATTATGTTTGGATTTTGGAAATAAATTTATTAATAATTGTGACAGACTTCAGAGTCCTTTAGCTTTTCTAGTTACTTTTGGAATATAAAATATTTTATGTGAATATTAAACAAATCTCAATTTTTCTCTCTTTTGTTGTTTCCCTCTTCCCTTCTTCTCTGCTTTGTGGACAAACCTTTGCCAGTTGTAGTCTTCACCTGTAGTATTTCCACCATGTTGGAATTCTTTTTATTCTGATGTGTTTATACAAATGTAATTATTTTTTGTAATTCCACATTCATAACATTACTATTACAATGTGCTCCCATTAATTCTTAGTACCCACTATTGATGCTGTTTTATTTAGTATTGGGAGTTTTCTAATTGTTTTCTGTTATAACACACCAATAATTTTACTCACTGAAAAGAATCCTGTTTGGTTTATGTATTTGTGTATATAATGTATATGATTTTAGGTTATCTGTTCTTATATTCTTGTCAACTAATATATTGCTGACTGAATTCTAAAATGTTAATTCTGAAAAGTATCTTTTAAATAGTATTTACAGTCTCAGATAGGACTGTCTGTCCCTGTAAGATTTGAAAAGCAACACTAAAATATTTTTGGAGTAATATGCTATTGTACTCAGCCTCATTCCTGTCTCTGCATTGCCTGCCTGTTGCCTTTTACTTTCAAAGCTGGTGGTACAGGTAAACACTTCAAAGATTGAGGAAGAGGATGCACTTGAGCTCCCCTCAAAGCACTTTAGAGAGGAAGTACAACTGACTCATCAATGAAATTGTCTATACAGCAAATGCTGGTAAGTGAACTAAATGAACTGGAAAAACATTGTCTATGGTATTTTAATTTTAGCAGTCCTGTAATAGGACTGCTGTTTAGATGAAAATGTATGTTTGCTTTTCAAGTTGAGTGATGCTAAGTTAATCATTCTGTCTTTAATACATCTCTTCTCTCATATAGGATCTAGAGTTGTCCATTTCTTTCAGACAATACAAGAAGTTACTTTCCCTAGCCTGCTACCTTTCTTGACTGGCTTTCTTCCTTACAGTATATTCTCCTGTTCCTTTCACAGGAAGAATATTTCTTAGCAGCAGCTCTACTTACCCTCATACTTAAAGCACTGCTTTTTTTGGTGGAGGGAGGAGTTGTTTTCTGAAGTATCCATGGAAGCATGTGTGAAAGTATCTTAGATCTGCACTTAAGTCTTGCTGCTTATTTGCTAACTATGTTGAGTGTTTTTTAAGCTCAAACCATTTTGAATCCTTCTGTAATCAGATTTATTTTGTCTCTCTAAGATGTGGGGGATACATGATCTGATAATAGCTAGGTGAGTGTCAGCTGATTAAATTGTAATTGCTCTTGTCCGCATGCTTCGCTCTACTGCAAATGCAAATTTCTAGGTTTAGTTGGAATTTGCAGTTGGGACAGACTGAGCACCCTATAATTTTTTGTCACAGATAAGCTGATAAGTGCTATTGTTTTAAGACAAGAAAATATTAACATGGTTTATATGGCATATTTGTGTTCTTGATATCACTGAAGTGGAAAACGAAAAATTGACCATTATTATTCATCCTTAATTTCTATTCTCATTATGTTTGCTTTATATACTACTGCTGCTCTACATTAAGCTTTTTTTTGTTTTGGTTTGGTTTTTTGTTTTGTAAGCCCAGGACAACCCTTCAGTAATAAAATAGATTTTTGTAAATTCTTTTAGAGAAATTTTCATTGTGGTAATTTCCTGGAAAAATGTACATGGGCATTTTCAGATGCTTTGTGTTTTGTTTGCTCGGAATTTATCCTCCCTACCCTCCTTACCCCTGCCCCCTGCAAAGTTCCAAATACACTTTTTCATTAGTTTATTCTGTCAACTCCAGACACCTTCAGATGCATACTTGTGCGTAGCTTCAGGTCTTAGATGTTTATGTCATTGACTGAAAAGTTTTGTGGAAGTTATACTTAGACTGGTAATGACTGTATTCCAGTGAGACATAGAACTTTTGTGCACTTTCTCTTTCCTTTTTTGGGGGGAGCTGAATGCAGCAGGCTTTCTATCATTATAGGCTAGAATCCTTATTTCTCTTCAGTATTTTCAAACATGGTTCTTAATGGCTTGAGAGACTGTAGTTTAAGCAAATTCTCTGCTTGCTTATCTTACAAACTTGGCTTGCATTAACAAAAGCAAAAATACTTTCTGAAATGCTAGTTATCCCCTCTGCTGCACAGCTATTGAAAACTCTCAATAGCATTTTGCTTTTCTGGTGCTGTCATTCCTGGTAAACCTTTTCCATGTTATAATTACTGGTGTAGTTAATAGTGAACCTTGAGAAGCAAACAGGCTTTCTGTGACCATTTTTTTATTAAACATTCATAGAAACTTCTGTTAACTCCAGTGAGGACTGAAGTAAATGCCATGCTGTCTTAAGATAGTATTTTGGAGCTTAAGGCTCTTAGGGGCTTCCATCACTCCAAGTTGATTTTAGCTATGAGACAGAAAAATTCAAGGAAGAGAAAATTTAAGGCCATCTCTTTGAATATCGAGAGACAGATGCTGCTTGCTAAAAGTTCTCTTATGAACTGCTTTTGTCCTGAAATGCCCGTCTTCAAGATGTGAAGTGATACCATACAAGCATCAGTGTGTGGATGTTGGTTTTGTTAATGTGCAAAGGGACTGGAAACTGAAATGGGAATAGAGTAAGAAATGCAGTGATGCCTGTTGATGGCAACTTTGATTAAAGAAAAACAGGCAGCGGTGTGACCAAGAATTTGATGATTTAGATATAAAAGCAGGAGAAACTAAATAGATTATAAATTTGACAGCTTAAGGTCTGTATGCATATCAAAGATGAAAGGCTGAGGTGTGATGGTAACTGGTGTGGTACACAGGAAGGTCCAGGAATAGAAGTAACAAAAGAGGTGTTAATAACATAAGTGAAGAAGATAACTGAGTAAGTTATGTGCAGTTTTGAGAAGAGAAAAAGGGAGAAGGTGTAGAAAGCAGTAACTAAATAAAAGCCTAGCTCTGTAACTGGCTGAGGATAAGACAGTCTTGAGAAGGCTGCAAGATGCTTGAGCTGCTTGAGAGCAGTTGAGAAGAACGCCTGTCACTGCAAGTGGAAGAGTGTCACTCTTAAGGAAAATTGTCTTACTGGATGATGAATCACTGACAGGGAAAAGTACAGAAGATACAACTGAGCAAAGTGAAGAGTATTAATTCTCTGGGGCTGAAAGGTCAGCTGTGGATTTGGAATTTAAGGGCTCTCTTTGCTTTTGATTTTGACAGAAACATGACATCTAACAGAAGTGATACTGCCATCCTGGAAAGTCATTGTATTGTTAAATACCTGTTGAAGGGCTTTTGGGAGCCTGATGGTTTACAAATGTGTTCAGAGAGCATTTGATAAGATAGATACTGAGTAGTGGCAAGGTGCAGCCTGTCAGGGTGAAGAACTGCAGTATTGCCCACTTACAAGCTTTTTTTTCTAGGTCAATGCATCTGTGTTGAAGAAATGTTCCTTCTGTTATTGTTATTAATTTTATATTGATAGGCAGTGAGTGAGTGGGGAATGGAGTAGCACTTAAATGAATGTTAGAAGCATTGGTTAGGTGTTTGAAGGTGTTTTGAGCACTTCTTTGTAGAGTACCTACTGGGTCAAGATTTTTGATCACATAGTGTGGGTTAAATCTTCAGTACCCTAGGGTATGGAGTTTTTTTTAACCTGCTGGTCTTCATGCTTAATGAGACATGTTTTGTTAAGCTTTAAAATTTTGGAGGTATTCCGCTTCTGACTTCAAACTGGGAATCTTTATCTCCTCTTCAGTTATCCTGGCTAATTCCATATGCAAAGGTTCTTCATTTTCATAGGGGTGTTGTGTGTGTTTGAATGGCAGGAAGCCTGGGTACACTTCTGTGTTCATTCTGTTCTTACACAAGCTTAATACTTGTTTTGTTCCCTATCTAATATAATTCCTAACTTTCCTGTGGTTTTTTTGCTTGTGTTTTGCTGGTAAAGGTATTACCATAATTTTGATTGAGTTGTTTTTTAAGCACTGTCTGAAAAGTATAGAGGCCCAAATGTAAGTATCTGTCTCTATTTTTGTGGAGAAATGAAACTATAACCTTTTCATAGAATCATAGATTCACCAAATGGTTTGGGTTGGAAAGGACCTTAAAGATCATCCAGTTCCAACCCTCTTGCTGTGAGCAGCAACATGTTCCACCATCCAACCTGGCACTGAACACTTCAGGGATGGTACATCCACAAATTCCCTGGGCATTCCTGTTCAAATACCTCACCACTCTCACTGTAAAGACTCTCTAATATCTAATCTAAACCTATGCTCAATTTACAGCCATTCCCCCTTCCCCTGTCACTCCATTCCCTTCTATTTTGTCCCTCTCCATGTTTCTTGTAGATACCTTCAGGTAGGTTGCAGTTAGGTCACCCCAAAGCCTTCTCTTTTCCAGGCTGAACAAACCAAATTCTCACAGCCTTTCCTTATAGGATAGGTGTTTCATCCCTCTACTCATCTTTGTGTGCTCCTCTGGGCTTGCTCCAACAGGCCCAAGTCCCTCCTGTGCTGGGAACCCCAGAGCTGGATGCAGCCCTGCAGGTGGGGTCTCAGCAGAGCAGAGGGGCAGAATCCCCTCCCTCGCCCTGCTGGCCACTCTCTGATGCAGCCCAGGACATGTTTGGCTTTCTGGGCTGTGAGTGCCCATGGCTGGCTCATGTCCAGCTTCTCATCCTCCAGCACCCCCAAGTCCTTCTCCGCAGGGCTGCTCTCCATCTGTTCATCCCCAGCCTGTGTTGATACCAGGGG
Source organism: Erpornis zantholeuca (assembly GCA_013400515.1). Lineage (NCBI taxonomy): Eukaryota > Metazoa > Chordata > Aves > Passeriformes > Timaliidae > Erpornis > Erpornis zantholeuca. Next base: position 10,013 of record VZTN01008044.1, read on the forward strand.
TTGCCCCAACCCAGGTGCAGCACCTTGCACTTGCCCTTGTTAAACCATGTGAGATTCCCATGGGCCTCCTTCTCAAGCTAACATTTTGAGCTACCGCTGTAAGTATCCTTCCAGGAATACTCCTTGGCAGTCTATAAAGAAGACTCCATTCCTTCTCCTCTTTCACCTTAGTGTTGGGGTGTTGTCTGAGCCTTGCTTACCTTAGTGAAGTGAGTTTGACAGGTATGTCAAGTTAATAATTCAAACAGCTACAACTTCACTGATGTGTTGTCTTTATTTGACACACAGGATGTTTTCTGTGGTTTAATTTATTTTATCAAATAATGACAGTTTTTCTCATTTACTATTGTTTGTCATTTCACCCCTCTTTCCTAAGTAGCTGTAGTTGCTGGATGCTTACAACTGCATGTAATATGATAGACAGAACTAAAATAGAAAAAGCTGGGTTTTGAGGCTTTTAACTTATGGAGTATTTTCTGTAAATGATAGTAAAATGTGAATGTCCTTGAAAACTTCATATCATTTGTGGAATCGGTGGGTTGTTTTTGATTCTCAGGTCCTAAAAGATAGAATTTCAAAAACTTTATGTAGAGAAACTTTCTTGTAAAGAAGTTAACATTAGGGAAAAGTGAACTTCAAATAGAAGGATGTTCTCATTCTTGTTTTCTCTCATCATCTTATGTATCATCACATCAGCTCTTGTCTGTAGCTAAGCTTTTTATACCTCTGAGTTCCACAAAGATTGAGTTTCAAATGTGATAATGCCAATAAGTTTGGCAGCTGAGATGCCTGTCACTTTTACTTTAAAATAAAAGCCACATTTTTTTTTATATAAAACAGTTGTAATACTTGTAAAAAGCATGTTAGAAGCATGAAATCTTATGACAACTTTGTCATGTGTCCTCATTTTAGACAGGTAAATTGTCTTAAATTAGCTCACACAGTTCCTAAAAACAGTGCTTTGCACTAGTCAATACATTTTATATTCCTCCTCTTCAAAGACTTCTGAGAATTGGTAATTTTTTCCTCCTCCGTACAAAGATTAGATCAATTTTGCAGATACTTTCCTAAATTCCAACAAAGGAATAGTTAAGTATAACATGCTCATCCAGGCCCTTTTTAAAAAGCTGTGTGTATACAATGCAATCAGAGAATTTAGTGATACACATGTACAGACAGAATAGTTTAAGATACGAGTGATGCATGTAATCTTTGTGTGATCATTCTGTGGGGCTTGCATTACTAGAGAAGCATAAGTCCTTTCATGTCCTTTGTCTTCAAAAGACAGTAGGCAATACAGCTAAATACTGCAGACAGCTGAAGTTCTGTTGCCTAATAGCACATGGTCTTGCCATAGCAAAATCAGTAAGTGTCCATAATAGCAGTAAGTCCTATTCCTGTGTAGCTTGCTACACCCCATTAAGCTTCATCAGTTCCCCTAGTGTTTAGATAGCACAGGTTTGGATGCATGCCTCATGTGTGCATTTGGCCTATGATAACTGTTTATAGAAATCTTTCTTTTTTTCTCTGATTTTTTCAGCAAAGATTCCTGTTTAAGAAATATGTGGCAGGGGAGAAAGAGAAGTATAAAAAAGCCAAAGCTTCTCTCTGGCCTCCTAATGCCTCAAGCAATTACTTTCCTTTTTTCTTCTTCATTATGGGTTAGTGATGTGGTGTTTCTGGACTTTCACATGCAGTTTAGGTAACCATGGTATGGAAATGATGCTGAGATAGAAGTACAGGCTGGTACTTCCCTGATAACCTTGATTGACAATTCTTTTGCTTCCTGGTAGGTGGGAGCCATAACACTTAGTATAAGGACTCTGTTGTAGGCTGGAGGAGGAGGAAGACTGCAATAAACAGGATAACTGGTAAGTAACACTTATCCCCCTCTCAGAAAAGTCCTCCCAATTTATGGCAATCGTTCTGGAAAAAAAATACTGATTCCAGATGAAAAAGCCCAATTCCAGAGGCTTCCCAGAAAAAGTTCTGTATACCTAGTGACATACATTAAACTCTCAGAGCATCAGAGTAGGTAAGAATAGTTGTTTCAAGTTTTGAGGGCGCAAAGGGCAGTGTCAATATGAGAGGCTTCAGAGTAGCAGGTATTTCCAGTGTATTTCTGGATTAAATGTGTTTAAATACAACATTAGGAAGCTTATTCATTTTTGCTGCGGGTGAACTTTTCTATTCTTATCTGTCAAATAGAAGAGCATGGTTTCCCTGAAAAAGGAATTAAGGCATTTCAAAGCTATGTCTGCTGTTTATCTGTACAGCATTGTTATAGGCAAACATATGTTCATGAATCAAATTGCCTCTGATACATATTTTGAATGATGTGTTTTTTTCCAGTACTCTTAAAATCTTTAAGATTTCTGGGTGATGGCAAAATAGGCTTGAGGATAGACTGCTTGGTGTTTGCATATTGGTATCACTAAATCCCAGTAAAACAGTTACATGTATTTTGTAACCAGAGGAAGAAAAGGGTGAAAAAATGACAGCTACCTGTCTTGTCCATCTGTACTTGAGCAAAATGAATGGTGCTACTTAAAATCAGTATGTGTTGCCATTAGAGTAACCTTGAAAAGCAGGTGATTTCTCAATGCTTTGTGATGAAAATGAGTCTCAACTTCTTGATGCTGTGTGATGAAAATTACTAGTTTTACGTACAGCATCAATATTGCAGCTCTTTTTTGGTGTTGGTTTTCAGTGTAAAGTGCATGAGTGTGATTGCTGTGCCAGAGCCAGCACCAAAAATTACTAAAACTAAAAATTACTGAAGAGGTTTCAGGAATTGTCCTGATTGCCCTTGTCCACCTAATAAGTTTCATAAGATATTAGAAGGCAATGATAGCACATAGTAAAAAATCTGGTCGCAGTAAACTGGGAAAGTTACTGTACTTTACAGGTAAATATTGCAATAATTTTTCAGGTGTAATCACAAAAAAGGGTTGTGGAATTCTCATTCCTTCTTGAACAGTGGTTGCCATCCTTCTGAGTGGGCATTGAGTTGGAGTAAATTTGTGTTTTCAGAATGGAAGCCTCTAGAAAACCTTGAGAAGAGTTGGTAAGGTACTTATGGTGACAAGGAAATCTTAGGCCAGTATTTTTTACATTATTTGCTGAAATTTGCATGGTGATAAAAAACAAGCTATGGGGCAAAGCAGGAGGACAGATGGATTACAAATGCAGGATCACATGAGTTTGTCTTAGGATCTTGAGTATGCAAGGATAAATGGTTCCTTTCTGCAGGACAGAATAAAGCATTGTTATGAATTAAAATTGCTGTCCCTTGCATCTTTCAACAGTACTTTAACAAGAATGGGAAACATTGGAGAATGAGACACACTTGGTTTGTTACTGGGCTCTTTGTTAAATATATAAATATAAACTAATCTTGTAATCTTTGCAAATGTTAAACTTTTACTTGACCTCCAGTTACATGGAAGCACTGCCTTCAAAGAGTTTTACTTAAAAAAAAATCAGTTGATGATTCATAATTTAATACTTCCCTTGGTTTTATTGTCATCAACTTTGCAAGCTAGAGTTATTTTTGGCAACATTACCATGCTGTCATAGATTTCCACCCTTCATGCCTTGAAAGCATATTAGTGTCATAAAACCATATTAATGCTTGATCAGACTTTCTTAACTTCAGCTCTGTATATATGTAGTCTGGTAGCTCAGCAAGTATAGAAGACAGAATATATGAAGTTTTCCGTAAGTGTGGCAGGGTTCCTCCTAAGCCCTTTGAAACAGATATTCTTTCTGCTTCAATTTCTTAATCTGAGAAACTACTCTATATCTCTGTAGAGTTTAATAAAAATTAAAGGGTGCTCATGTATTTTAGTATCTCTAGGAACCAAGGCAGATGATGCTAAAGGGCCAGGCTTGCTGGGCTCTGAAGTTTAATGGAGTTATCCCATGGTTGATTTTAGTGGACAGTTAAATTTTAGTGACGTATTTGGAGCTGAAAAGAAATAGTGTTGGTACTAGTAACTTACTGGCATCTTCATGGAGCTATTAAAAGTCTTAAGTAACTTTTATCCACTTTCAGATGTCTCAAAGGAGAAAGAAACACTTTGGCTACACACATCAAATAAAAGGTGTGCTAAAGGCTGGCACATCTGTCTTTAGCCCTTAGTTTGCTGTAAGTTACACAGTGACCCTTTCACAAACAGTTTATCTCTTACACTAATGATACTGGGAGAATGTCCAATAGTACTCCTAGCAAGAAACAGCATTGATTTCTGCTTTGATATATCTAGTTAGCACCCATGCCATCTTACTACTTCTGATTGGGAGCAAAGGGCTTGATAGTCAGCTGCAAGAAGAAGCAAACAGATTCAATGCAAGACAGGTCCTTTTTTTATTTTCTCACTTTTCTTAGAAAACATGAAAAGTCTGCTTAATTGCTTTATTTTCTCTTCCTACTCCTGAGTTGTTCAGAAAATTGTAGTGGTAATATTCTTGCAGGCTTCTGTCCAGCTTTTATTTTTCATTCCACTTGTTTCCATACGATTTGGAAAGTGGTATTTCCTAACTCTGGTAAAAGCCAATTCTCCTCCTCAAAGGAATTGGATAGAATGAATAACTTATACTTATGTGTGAAATTTCCCATATGGAGATGATCAAAAGACATTAACTACAAAATAGTGTATGTGGAAGTGCCATAGTTACTGGTACTCCATTGCACCATTAGGCATCTGACTGATAATTGATAGCTTAGAGGTGATTATAGCTAATGATGGTTGTTATAAATTATGCATGGACCTTAAAGAGAAAGAAAATACTCCAAGGCCAGAAATTGTTTCAGATGTGTATCCTACTTAGAGTGAGGGAGAAAAGACAACTGGTTACTTAGGAAAAACCTGTAGAATCAAAGATAAATAGTTTTGCAGAAAGCAGTAGAAAACAGTTGGTGAGTGATATGGAATGAGAAGTACTGCAATGTGATTTTAAAAAACAACAAAAAACCAAACACAGCAAAAAACCAACCCTGAAGTCTTACGTGATGAAGCATTCAACCAGCTTCCTAAAAAAGCAGAAATGCCCACTGTAACCTAGTACATTGGGCTGAAATGACATTTGTTCAAGAAAAATCACACATAACTCAGAAGGTTGTTTAGCACTAAGAAATAAAAGTAACTGAAGTAACATATTTTGAAAGTGTGTTGTTTGCAGGCTGTTTTCCAGGCAGGCATGTCTGGTGTTTGACCACCCTGCTGTGAAGCATGTTTTCCTTGTGTTCAACTGGAGTGATGCTGCAGTTCATGACTCTCCCACTAGGCATCTCCCTGAAGAGTTGGGTGCTGCTTTCTTTGTAGCTCCAGTCAGACACTTGGAGCCAGCAGTTGTCGTGTTTTAAGGCTGATAGTCTACCATGTTATTCACTCACCTTGCATTTCACCTGTCCAGTCCATTTCTCCCTTCGGTTGCAGAGGTGTTACGGGGGACCCGTATTCCAAGCCTTGTTAAAGTCAAGGTATATGGCATCCACTGCTCTTCCTTCATCCACCAAACCAGTCCTTTTGTTGTAGGCAGTGGTGAGGGGTAATTCCATCAGTGGTGGCTGTTCTGAGTCACTTATTTTATGTACCTAGAAGTAGCTCCCACCGTGACTAGCTCTGTATTCTTGTGTACTCAGGAATTCTATAGGTCCAGTTTGCTCTTGAATGCCTCCAACTTTACCTTTCTCAGTCCTGATGTAGGCCTTCATCCTCATGCAGTGGCAGAGAGCCCGGAGGGCTTACAATAGACCTTATCAGGAAAGACTGAGGCAAAGGAGACAGAGTAAATCAGCCTTTGCCATATATTTTTACTGCTGGGTCCTCCTTCCATTGCGTAGCTGCTCTTGCTTTTCTTAATCTTCTTTTTTTCTGTCACTGTAATCTGCAGAAGTCCCTGTGTTTTTTACCCCCACTACCAGTTTCAAATACAGCCCAGCTTTGGCTTTTGTAATGTCACCCTGGTGTGTCTGACCAATTATCTCTGAGTAGCCCAACTCCACCTACACTTTATTTTGAGTTTGCCTAAATTATTCAGGAAGGGCTTGGGAAAAATTTGGTTTGCTTTATCTGTTCACAGACTTGGTTGTACACTGAATATATTAACTGTAGACTGAGGAAAAACTTGACCCTTTTTTACAAGGACAGCAAATTTTAATAAATGTTTGCAGCAGTGGGGTTAGCTATCTTTCAGATGCACAAGAAGACTCAAAGAGGTGTTTCCAAAACTCAGCATTAAAATTTCAATGAAAAGCGTAGTAGTTTGTCTTTGCTCCCAAGATATTGGGATACATTTGTGACACATATTGTATCTTCCTTGATGATAATGTATGGAGAAAAATATTCATGGTTGAAGTATACTTAAGAGCTTTAGAAAAGCAGCATTTGATAAATTTTATCTGTAAAACAAACAAAACACCAGATGATGAGCATTTGGAAGTTACTTGCTTAGTGCCAGTCCTAATTGAATTGGTTTTGGCACTGACAAGCAATTGGTCTTATTCCAGTATATGTGAAAATCTATGAAAGAAAATTACAATAGTTGTCTATAAGTTTAAATATTTTTTTTTCATGCTTTCCTAGTAAATTCAAGCATTCAGAAAGTTTAATAACTGTTTTGAACAGAAAATGTGCTATACGTGATGAAGGCAAGCAAGACAGTGATGTTGTGCCTGGATGTGTGACTAATAGACACTGCAGGGCAGAGCAGCACTTCCCACAGTCAGTTGCTCAGCAAAAGATTCAGACTAAAGCATTTCTGTGAGGCTTCTCCTGTGGAGATTTACCACACTGTGTGTACACTTGTGGGAAGAATTCTGTGCTTTGTAGCTCTTCTTCCATTTGATTTTTTTGCATTGACTTGGTGATCTATAGTCTCATTGTTTTCATTGGCCATAATTTACTGCAAAAATTTTTCATATTTTATTTATTAAGCAGGTGATGGGAGCTGTATAGATGATTCATGAGTCATATAATATTAGGCAAAATAGGAAAGAAGGGTGGAAAGAACAGTGAGTTTGTTTTTAAATTGTTGACAATTACTCACTTTGCTTTTGAGGATTATTGAGTAATTAACACTTGCTTAACACAGACTTACTCATATGAAAAAGGACTTCAACTGTACCCAAAATTGAAACAGAGGTATTGGAGAGCAGCATAAATATAATGAAGGCCAATGCTAAATGCCAGAATGTTGAATACTGGAGTACCAGTATATTGGGATACTCTTCATGTTAAAAGTGTATATTTTTGTATTGCAGTCAGTTCTGGAAGTGGTAGCATATGTATTAATGCTTTCCACATGATTATGAGTTGTGCAAGAAGTATTGTGTATTATATATGTCCAGAGAAACCAGGAGTTTCTGTCTGTGCTGTTTATATTTTGGAGGGAGGCAAAAGAGAAAAAAAACTTGAAATAATTGTGGAGGGGGAGGGCAGACTTAAAACTGATCATTTAATGAACAATGTAATGACTGAAAGTCCATTGGGCTACAGCTGAAAGGGCATACTGTAATTAGGTCATTTGATGACCTGTTTAAGTAGCCATTCCATACTGGAATAAAAGATCTTCCCTGAAGCTCTGCTGAGAGTCAAGGTTTTCATCTCCCTTCACTCATTTTTCCTCTTTCCAAATATATATACATGGCATCCATTCATATTGAGATTTCATAAATAGGCATTTTAGGTCTGCTAAATCATAATTTTTCTTCTTGTATCTCCTACTTTTTATAGTCAGTCTCTTGTAGCAATTTCTGCACAGAGGAGTAAATGCAGATTTTTGCAATTTCAGAGCTCCCTGTTTTTAAAACAAGCATGTATCAGTCATATTTTTAGGATGTGAAAGAACAGTTTATGTCATTTAAAACTTTCTGACTTGGACTGTAATTTTGTCAGATCTAGGAGTAGCTTACAGGAAAGTAATGCTCTGGAAACTGCATCATTCAAGGAAATTTGGCATTTTATTTTTACAGTGTCCTTAATATTTAGTTTTTCATGCAATTGCATTGCTCCTTAATTATAAATTCCTACTTCTGTGGTTTCTTAAGAGGAGCTCTTGAGTTTTTAATTGGTATTTCATCATCTTAAAATCATACTCCAGTTCTTAGTTTCTAAATTTTTGGAAGCATTTTTATGAATGGAAGGAGAAATATTTTCAGCACCAAGTGGAACATTTTTGAGAGGACAAGCCAAGACACAATGGAGAAAATACTTAGTACTCATTTTAAGGATTCTCCTATTAAGTTGCTAATTATGTCAGGCTTCACCTTGTGCAGCAGTACAAATATGGAGAGTGTAGTGCTGCCTTTAACAGGTTTAACTATGAAACAGTAGAAATGAATGAAACCCAGGCACCTGTTTCTGGGATATTACTCTAAAAGAAGGGAACGTCTTATATTTGGAGTAGAAGTTCCAGTAGGGTTATTAATTATGCCTCATCTCCTACATAGTTTTAGTTGATAGAATTCTGCATACTTTCAGGTTAAAACAATTTCCAACACCAGATTATTGTCTCTTAAGACAGAAGATGCCATCTAATCTGACCTCCAGTTTAAAATGACAACTGTAATTTTAGCCAGTGAAACCTAATTAAAGATATTAATAGCAAGATTGCTCATATGCAAAAACCAGTGGAAACACTCAAATGCAGTACGCACCATAAACCACAGAACTCTTTCTCATTCTTTCCCAACAAACCTTTAAATTGAAATTCAGGCCTTCCTTACACTAAGATGAAAATGGGCATTCAGGCTAGTTGTTTTCAAATTATATAATAAAAGCAATGATGCTGGATAAAAAATTGCATCTATGTAATGTCAAAACTTAACCTTCAAATAATTTTAACATTTTGGAAAGAGAAGCAAAGATCCTTTTTCTACTTTCTGTAATGAATTTTCTGATTTGGATGCTTTGAGGTAGAATTGTCTTGTACCATGCTTACAGCAAGTCTCCCAAAATGCTAAGTTTTCACTTTAAAAATAGATTATGTAACAGTACAAAATATTTAAGTCAAACTGCATACCACAAGAACTCATGTCTGCTTGGTGAAATGTTAACAGTAATGGTTTAGAATCAGAACTATCTATTCTGTCTTGCAGAGTTTTGCTTTCCAACCTGGCAGTTTTCACAGGCTTCCTGATTCATGGTAAGCCTTTCCAAATCCCCACCTAGACCTTGAGAAGATCGTGCTTTTTCATGTCTGTGGCTGGTTTGTTCACCGGTTGTGTGCCTTCTCAGGAATCTCCTGTGCACTGGGATCCTGCGCTTGCTCTGTCTCTGCCTGTCTGCTGTCGCATCCTGAGACTGTGGCAGCTTCCCTTGGCTGTGTATGGTTAGCTGCCTCCAAGGGAAGGGACACTTTCTGTCTTTCACGAGATCTCACCTGAAAGAGTTCAACACACTGGACAAAGCAAACATGCAGCCTTCTTCATGGCTCTTCACCACATGCTGGGTGTTTGTTTAATTGAAGAGTAACACACTCAGCGCTGAGTTGAGTGAGCAGAGCACTGCCTGGGGATACCCCTGCACATTCTGAGATACCTGACTTCAATGCAGGAAGAGCATGGCTGTCTTAGTGAGCACTTGACAGGTTAATCCATGGTCTGTTGTCTCTCCTTTCTCATGTGTCTGTATGGGAACCTGGCAGAATTCCCCAGCGACTGCAGTCTGCCTTGTGTTGCAGCAGTGGCACCACAGCACTGCAGCTTGTGGTTCACCACTGGGTAGTTGCTTCGTGGTGAACTGTAGGAAGTCTGGCTTGAGAGCATTTCCAGCTGCTGTTCCCAGTGCTGGTACAGCTCCAGAGGCAGGAGAAAGGCAGTGCTAATGCAGGGTTCTACAAAGTAGTCAGGCCAAGGAAATGACATAAATCTAAAAATCAGTTATCTAAAATAAACCGCATCTTTTTCCATTGCGATTTTTCACTAAGGCTTTGTAATAATAACCCATTCCCAAATGTATTTCTGAAGGACATTTTACTTCCACAAGAAATCAACATCTTCAGCCAAAGTTTGAACTTTCCCTGTGATTATTAAATATGAGATTAACTCCCTACCAGTCCTATGCTGAGGACTTCAGTTCTTTTTTTGAGACCATTCTGGTCTCCTGCCCTGTCATCTATAATACTGTTTCAAAGTGCTTACTTACCAGCTGGTTTGGGTTAAAAGCTTAATTTTACTGAAATTTAGCTGATGTGACTAGGCAGGAATCTTGGAATTACAAAAGGTAGCAATTTTAATATTACATCATCAGCACAGTCTTGTGCTGTCATATGCACATTAATAGTTCTTTCACTTTGTTTTACCTACAATGTGTATTAAAAGCTATTACTGAGAGTGATCAAGTATAGCAGTTAAACAGCTTGATCAGTGTGGCTAGCAATATAGACAGGCTGCATATGATCATGTGTTTTGAGGTAGTGTTGCTTTTTTATTTTTTAAAGGACATTGCCATAACATAAGCCTGAATAAGCATCTGAAATTACACTGAGGGTTATACAGATTAAAAACAAAAATCTTCTGTTCTGTTCAACTTACATATAAGGTAAGCAAAGGATACCAACAAATGTGTAACTGCAAAGAATCAGTGGAAGTCTGGTTAGCATGAAGGCTAGCATTGGAAACATGGCAGTGTCAAGATTTGTATTTGGTATCTTAGCAAGAGCTTAACAAGGATCTAGAGATAATGACACTGTGGGACAGTCTAGTAATCTGAGGGTGGGAGCTGCACTTTTTGTGAGAGTGACCATTTGTCCTTCACCCTCACTGTTTAACTGTCATCTTTCCCTTTTCTGTTTTTGTTAGGTTATGGTTACAGTGAGACAGGAGTAATATATCTGGATAATTACACTACTTGGATATTCATTACATTAAGCAGTGAATGAACACAGGTCATTTTAAAATATAGATTGCTTTTGCATAGCAGTGAGCCAAACCTTGCCTTAGGTATTGGTGTTAGGTGTGCATTCTGCTTGTTTTCCCTTTGACTTGCTCTTTGTCTCTTTTTTTGATCAGTTCAAGAATCTTACTAATGATAACTGACTCGTGCTCATAGGAAAAGATTCCTAGATGTGTTTGTAACTTTTTTAGAATTGGAAAAGTTCATTCTACCTTGTAAAGCAACTTCAGTGTGTTTAGTGTATAAAGAGAAGTGTTATGGTTATTTTTATTACAATTCTGTAACAGCATAAAAGATCCCATTGAATGGGGTAGGCACAAGGATTTTAAAGATGAAGGTGTAAAATATCTATAACCTGCAAGCTAAAACTTAGAAAAAAAATCTCATTAATTTTAAGGCTAGTTAAGCTTTAAATTACTGTTCCTATCACTTGAAGTTTTAAAGTCAAACTCTGGGTATCTTATTAAAAAGAATCATGAGCTTAACTGGAGACAACAGCTGCTTTTTTGTTTGTTTTGGTGGGGTAGTATGTGAGTGTTAGAGAAGTAAATGATTCTTCCACTTGGTATTAAAATAGTTTGGGGATGCATATGTATGAATGATTGCAAAATTTATTTGAATAGAGTGTAAAGTGAAGGAATAATGTACATTATCTACACTAGTGAAGACAAAGTCGTGTGGACTAGCCAACATGGTTTCTCCACAGTGAAGTCATGCTTGACCAACTCAATAACCTTCCATAACGATATGACTGGCTTGGTAGATGAGGGGAAAATGATGGACAGTTGCCTACCTTGGCTTCAGTAAGGCTTTTGGCACTGCCTCCAATGAGATCCTCATAGAGAAGCTGATGAATTATGGGTTGGGTGAGCAGATAGTGCAGTAAAACTTGGCTGAATGGACAGGTCCACAGTGTGGTGGTCAGTAGTTCAAAGCCTAGCTGGAATCTGGCAGCTAGTGGTGTACTCAGGAGTTAGTACTGGAACCAGTCCTGTTGAACATCTTCATTAATTATTTGAATGATGGAACAAATTTGTTCATAATGCAGAACTGGGTGGACTGGCTGGTACACTAGAGGGCCATGTTGCCATCCATAAGGAACCCAACAGCCTGGAGAAATGGGCTGGAAGGAGCCTCATGAAGATCAACAAGAAGGAGTGTCAAGTCCTGCATCTGAAGCAGAAAAACCCCAGATACCACCAGTATATGCTGGGGGCTGCCCAGCTGGACAGCAGCTTGGCAGAAAGGGCTCTGGCTGTCCTGGTGAGCATGGCCCAGCTCTGTGTCCTTGCAGCAAAGAAGGCTGTTCATATCTTGGGGCTGCATTAGAGTGTTACCATCAGGTGAAGGGAGGTGATCCTTTCCCATTAATCATGAGGAGGCCATAGCTGGAGTACTGTGTCCAGGTCTGGGCTTTTCAAGAGAGCTGTGGCCACAGCAGAGAGTGTCCATCAAAGAGGAAAAAGATGATTAGTGACTAGAGCATGTGTCCCATGATGAAAGGCTTGAGAGAGCTGGGGCTGTTGTGCTTGCCAAAGAGGAGGCTCGGGGGTGGTCTCTGCAATGTATTTAATTACCTGAAGGGGTGGCATACAGTAGACAGAGGCTGTTTCCAGTGGACCAGAGGCAATGGTCACACGCTGAAACACAGGAGATTCCCTCTGAACATCAGGAAACACTTTGTCACTGTGAGAGCAACCAAGTGCTGGCCCAGGTTAAACCAAAGTCTTTATCTTTAGAGATACTCAGAAGCCATCTAGACGTGATCCTGGGCAGATTGCTCAGGATGGCCCCGCTTGAGTAGGGAGGTTGAATCAGATGACCTGGAGATCCTGTCCTGCTTGAACTATTCTGTGATATGTGATATGAGGATGTTGCAATTACATAAAAACTTTTTTTTTTTTTTTTTATAAAAATGGGCTGTTTAGAATAGTATTTAACTGCCACAATTTGTCATGTAATTTTTATTTGAAGTTTTTCACCAAATTGAAGATATTATTATTAGTATGGAATAATTAAGTAAGACTCTGGGACTTGAATTTCAGGTTTGAAATTTGGACCTTGTGTATTTTGTCTTCCTGATTTAAATAAAATAATACAACTGACTTTGTCCTATGGAGGAAAAAAAAGAAATCATTATTAAAAATAAAAAGGCTACTTGCAAGGGCTTTTATGCTCTCTTCCACACAACTGTGAACTTCAGTATAGGTCTTCAAGGAAGAGGATGAGTAATATATCTATTGCTTGGCTGAAAAAGGTGCCATATTTACTACAGGGAAAATTTTCCAGGGAAGGCATGTAAGACAGGAAGGCACTGCCTGGATCATACTGTTCTTTCCTTTGGACATAAAGACTAATGATTGTTGTCAGTGCAACTTTTCAAATAAAGCCTTAAGGGTTTTGCTTCTTTGAAAGAATTGTAGAGCAGTAGAAATAACATCCAGTTCAGAAACTGTGATAATTGTGAACTAAATATTTGAATTTATTCGTCTGTATTCTTTGCATGCTTCCATCCTAGTATCTTCAAACTGCAATGGTTGTTTTATGTAAAAATATTAAAGCTGCATTCTCCAGTAAATGATTGCTTTAATAGTTGTGTTACAATGCCAAAGTATTGCAAGAAAATTACCATTTTCCAAAATAACTTTCATATATTTTTTGAAAGGTTATTGCAATCTCTTGCCCAAAAACCTTGGATAAGGAACATGTAATTATTATTCTTTAGAGTGTGGCTTGATTTTCATACTACTACCATTAAGATTTGGAAGAAAATTGACTCTTGGTGGCGTGTCTCGCCTCTATACAACATCCAGATTTTAATTTCAATTCAGACAATTCAATGTCTGTTCAATTGAGACATTCTTATCTTGTTTTGGAGCTGTAGAAGAAGTAACCATGAAGTCATGAGAAATCTGGTCTTTAAAACAAAATATTTGAAAATACAGATGAACATTTTCACTGTGTGTATCTTTGGGGGAGGAAAAAGTCCAACAAATGTTGACATCCAAAATTAGTTTTTCCAAGAAAGTTTGTTGCAAGTAAATACGGAGCAACAGCAAGAGCTTTTTTCTTGTTCTGCTTTTGGGGTTTTGTTCCTCTCTCCCTGCTGCTTTTCTTGAGTGTCCTACTTTGCCTCAGCAAGCTTTTGGTGTTTTTCTGGTTCACCGAAAGTGCTACAGAGTTTAGCATTTTAACAGGGTCAAAATCCCATCTTGCACAGTAGACTAAACTTTAATTTTCTGTTATTACAGTGATAGCTGCTTTAAATTCAAAAAGATGAAAGACACTGTAGAGTTTCTTAGACTGCTTTCTACTTCCCCATTAACTGCTTAATCATTTAATTCATGGAGCTAATTTAAAACTAAGAAAATATTGTAAAACTACAGTATTTCTATTTTTCAAAATGCTTTTCATGTTATGCTGACCTGCTCCAACAAGAGAACTTCAGCAGAATGAAAATAATGTTTTATTGTGTAAGAAGTGCCCTAGACCTCTTGTTTCTGAACTTTCATCTCTAAAGCCTCATTGAGGAGGGTGTGAAAATCAAGTTGTACTCACTCACTTTTGTCATGTGCTGCTTGCAGTATAACCTTAAAGGATGTCCTGAAGTGGTCATCTACCACTAGTCTGTATTACAATATTTGGAGGTCAACAAAACTTCTTCGCTTCTTGAGGGCACTTGAACTTACTTCTGTGCCTGAAGTAAAAGGCCTTCAAAAAGCAGCCCTGTAGAAGAGCTATAAACAGTTTAAAGCTGTCCCTTCAACTAGCAGTTGCAGCAGTTTAAACTACCTGATGATTAATGGTGGGTGCTTCCAATATGGAGAGTTTCTCTCCTCTGCTGTCTGAATAGCTCCTCTCAGCCCTCTTGCAGTTGTCTGCCCAGATCAGCCTTTTCTGACCCGTCCTCCAGTGTCTCTTCTACACTGCAGCTCTTACCTTCTCCCACACACTTCTGTATGTGGCACAAACAAAGTTCATAAATAAAAAATATAATTATACATTTTCTCTCTACTTCTATTTTACTTCAAGCAGTCTCTTTCAGGGCAGAGTATGTCTAGTAGCGCTGCAGCATCTCTTTAAGTCTTGGTATGGTTATTAGCATATAAACATAAGTTTAGTATAAAAATTACTCACAATACTAAAAACATGAGAAACCAATTAAACTGTTCTTTTCTAGGGTGCTTTTTTCCTTGCATCATACTCTTATTTTACCATGTCTATTCACAGAAAAGCCCTGAAAACCTATATATTGTAAAATATAGTGGTACATATGTTCTTTGAAAGAGTTTAAGATTTTACTGTGTTGGTTGGATTAGGGTAGCTTCTGATAGGTGTAATTGTGATACATTCTGCACTTTTTTTAGTGTGTCAACAGTATGGATTTGTTGCATTATGGTTAACAGGGAAACTGGGGAAGGTGATCCAGATCACCAATGGTCTGAAATGCCTTTGCAGATATCCGGACTTGTCCGTAGTGTTATGTCAGGATGGGGAAATTGAGTTCATAGTTCAAATACTTCAGCTGGATGCCTCAAGTTGAGCATGTCTAGGTGATACAAGGCTCCTTATCATTGTTAGAAAAGCCTATGCTGTGTTTTATGTTTTTCTGCCTCTTTTTGCATCTTTCATGGCACCTGCGCTAGGCAAAGAAAGCTACATGCATGGTATGTAATTAATAACTATACATATGGTGATTGCCAACTATTCAAAAGGCAAAAGAGTATTAAATTAAAAAAACAACCAGCAACAAAAAAAAATTCCCCCAATCTCCCCACCCACCCCATCCCTCAAAAAATCCAACCCAAACCCAACAAAAGAAACCACCTTTTCTACTTTTCTGTCTCTCAGGTTACTAGATAAATGCACTGATCAGATACTGGCTTTATTCCTCGTTATCTATACCTTTTAAGAGTTTATTTCCCTGTGTTTCAAACTCTTGTCTTTATTTGGCTCGAATTGGCATCCAGTTTAAAATATCTCAGGTAGACGTGCTAGCAAATTTCATAAGCTTGAGAAACTCGAATAAAAAAGGATTAACTTGCTTTTAGCACTGGCAAGAAATGCCAGTATTGCTTCTCTTCTCTCATTTCCTTGAAGAAATCTAAGTTGACACTGCTGAAACATGATATTTTTTCTCCTTAACAGAAAATACTGGTGCTGAAATACAAGGAGTTCTGGGTTAAAGGACTAAATTTGTCAGAAGCAACCAAAATACGATAAATATGATTTCAATGGCAAATGATAAAAAGTGTTAGGTACAATTTCTGATGATAAAATGTAATCTAAACCAGAGACTTTTTAATTTTGTTGTTTTGTAGGGTTTCTTTTTTTCCTCTATATAGTTTTTCAACATAATGTGCTTTTTATTTTAAGACTTTGAGCAGTATCTATGGCACCTATGGCTTGGTTTCAAAGAAAACCAGACATGTGCATCTGAAATGCATTTGAAATCAAGAGTTGAAGGGCAATGTGTTGAATGGGCTTGCAGTGCCTAGTAACTGGGTGGCAAACAATATAAACAGGCTAATTTAAGACTTTTTTTGGAATGGAATAGACCAATGGTACTTTAAAAAAAACAAGTAATATTAAAAATCTTTTATCTTGACATTTCCAAAAATTGAACAGTTTCCATTTGCAAAAGAAAGTAACTGCTGTGGACTATCCAGACCTGAAAATGTTGGGAGTCTGTAACAGGCAAGTGTGTGAAGTATTGCATTGGTCTCTTGAGAACATGAAGCACATATTTGCCACTATTCCCAGTGTTATATGTAGGGAAAACCTCTGCATATAAAAGTGCAGGATCAATGCAACAAGTAGACAAAATTAAGAGGAAATTAGCAAAAATCAAGTAAATTGGGGAAAAAATATTTCTTAACAGGGGTCAGTGCTAAATCAAACCCAATAAATTGCACTGAAGAAAANGAGACGGATGAACCTTCTGCCCAGAAAGGCTGAAATGAGCCTTTTGAAATGAAAGCTGAATCCAAGGTGTTTGTTGCTCTTGACAATCTGTTTCACATTCACCTTTTCTGATGCCATTATGTGCAGATCTCAAAAGGAGTATACCCAGGCACTTGAGAAACGCTCCAGACAGAGTGCTGCATGCCCAGCTGCTTGCAGCTGTACCAGGGCTCCTGCCTTGCAGAGGAAATTGCCACTTCTAGAGGGCAGTTGTTCTTCTGGAATAGGTTAGACATTGTACAGTTACAAACGCCTTCATTCTGCCTCCTGTTTCTCTCGCACTTTACAATTGCCTACTTGTTGGTTCTGAGGATAATTAAGTAACTTAAAAGATTAATTGGTTTCATAACTGAATTTGTATTCCAGGGACTCTGGAATTGCAGGAAGCTATTCATGCAAAAAAAGCCTTTGTGTTAGTTCTAAATAGCTCTATAAATGTGAGACCAATAGGTTTTATGACTGTGGTCTTTAAACAAATAACCCATCTGTCTTCAACATGATTAATTATTTTAAACATTTAGGGTGAGATTGATTGTCAAAGGTGATTAAGATGTTTTTATCTAATATTTTTTCAATACAGGATTTAGAATTTAATTAAGATGTTGCTAGCCAACTGTCTTTTACATGGGAGAAAATATTCTCTTTGTATACTTGTTTAATTAACAGTAGTTATAGGTAATGGATCCACTGAAGGCTTACATTGTAGCACAGACAAAAATGATTAATAGTTGAGTTTGTAATTTTTTTGTGTTTAAACCAAATGGTATAAACAAACTCATAAGTTCCTTGTCAAAGAGCTTAGATGGGCAATTTCATCTGGTTTTTTATTAATATTGATAGATCTCAAGGCCCAGACTGGGATATTGTGCTGTAATGGATGTCACTTTGTGGTGCAGTGTAATCGTTTATAATTTTCTTCTGATGTAATAGGAATTTGAAAATTGGGTAGGGGAAATATTTATATAAACAAATACCACTTGCTTTTCCCCTAAGTCCCAGCTTTTTTTCAGCATCTGTGCTTTTATTTTGGTTTTGTTCTAATGACAATAAATAATTACAAAAATTGCTCTGCTGTAGATTGACATGGGTGTGGAAACGTTAGAACATGGAATACTGATTTAATTTATTGGATTCAGGTTTCTTATGGTTTCTTCTAGGTAGCTTGTATCTCTTCTTCATGAAGTCAGTTTGTATGTAAACTGAATTTCTCATATCACTGTTTATAGTCAGAATGTTTACAGTAATTTCTTTGGGATAAAATCTTCCATTTTATTAAAAGCACATTAGACAACAGTTGCTGAGCTTGGGATGTATGATTTGATTTCCTTTCAAGTTTCAAATCTATTTCCTTAGGATTTAGAATCCAGTGAGCTTCACCTATCTCATCTTTTTTTCATTCAGTTTTACATTTTGTTCCATTTTGTTTGTAGGTGCTCTCCCCACTTTCCTGGTTGCACAGTGGGACTATTCCCACTGCTGCTGATGCCCAGATGGTCTCCTTGCGGGAGGAGCAGCCTCAGCCATTCTGTGGGTGAGTAGAGGCCATTGGGATGGAGGCCTGGACAGTAGTGCCTCTCCTCCTACTTGCTCCTTTTCTCTTCTTCCCAGGCAGCCTGTGAATTCCCCTCAAACTCTACCTATTTGGCATGCAGCACTTGCATTTCCCTCCAGTTTACAGGCATGGTGGAGGTCTTTTGACAGAAGTTTTTATCTGGAAGCAAACTCTTAATAGCTTCCCAGTTATGTGGCAGCTCCTGATTAGTCTGTTAGCTGCAGTGAGAAAGAAGCATCCATTCCCATGAGTCCCTCAGTATCTATGATTCCTTCTATCAGAAATCTTGGTCACAAAGCTAAAAGACCACCAAGTGTTACAGGTCCTGGCTTGAATGTATTCTGGTGCTTCCTGTTTCTTCTTCTTCATCCATCTGTCACTGGCAAAATTCAGAATCTTGTTTTGTTAGTAGGAATTGGTGGAGAGGTGCAGGACTGCTAGTTAGTCATGTGTGTGGAAAGTACTAACAAAGCCTCATAGTCTTTTTATTTTGGTGGTTTTTTTACAGTAGGGCTCCTGGAACCTGTATGTTTTTAGAGGTGCCTAGCTAAAAGAAAATCATAGGTTGGAAACAATATATTCAGTTATACTTCTTTTTAAAGACCAGTTTCTTATCTGGTCTCATTCTTCTTACCTATCTGAAGTAGTTCAACAGGATACTTAATCACTGATCATAAAGCTTTTCATGTTGGTTGGAAGTGGTGCTTTGAAATGGTGCTTGATTCAACAAGTTAGACGAGCTTTTTCAAACTATCAAGTTTTTGCTTTTCTTAAGTGTTGGAATTAAGTCACCTTCATGCTGAGCATTACTTTGTTAGCTAGTAACTCCATTTAGGATTTGCATAATGCTGTATTTAAAATAAACCAATGTAGTTCAAAAGCTATATAATAGCTGTTAGTGCAAAATGAGCATCTGAGAGGTTCATATATTCAAGATTTAGTGACAATAATCTGTTAAAGCATTTAGTGAACGCGTGCTTGAGTTTGTAGACCAGCACTAGATGATAATTTGTGGCAACCGCAAAGCTACACAAATAAGAGTCTGAAGAAGACTGTGGTGGTAAAAGGACCATTGCCATTCCTTAGTATCTTCCATTACTTAAAATAAGCACCTCACATCTACAAAAAAATGTGTAAGCAAGCAAAGTAGAGTAAGAGGAGGCTTCTGAAGTGCTTTCATGGCACCTGCATAAATATTTTGTTTTACCTTATACAAAGATTATTTTGTCTTGTTAAGACTAGATCATTTATTAGAATCTCTGTTCATTTGCCTAATTAAATTGTACTCAAATTTAAGCACTCAATATTTGTGTTGAGTACTATTTTATAGACTTCCATACCAAGCTGTGATCAATTAAAGTAGACTTAGTGAATCCTTATTCAGAGCAATGTAAGAAATGTTAAATTTAGATTAAAAACTAATGTATTGTTACAAAATGAGATTAACTTTACACGTGTTAATTTGGAGCTTTTCCCATTTCAAGTCATAGCTGATATGAAAACTTTGAAGAAATTTTGTCCTCAGTTTCTTGAAACATTTTATGTCCAGTGTTTCTTTACCACTGTCTTGATCTTGATCTCACATTGTTTCTTGTTATCCTTACTTTTTCTCTGTACTTTATTTTCATCGGAAAAATCTTTCCAGAAAAATAGCATCATTTAACATGTACTGTTTGAACCGTTGTCCAGTCCTGTGTTAAGTAATATATTGCTGCTGTTGTATTAATGTGTTAGAAAATATGGGAGGTTAAAGAAAACCCAGCTATCGTCTTGGGTGGTAAGTCGTAACAGCTACTATTTGGAGATGCTTGTGTCTTGCTCTTTTAATGATAATGAGTTCTGCAGACAGCTGTAGCACTGTTTTATGAGTTAAATGGTGAGTGGTGATGGTGTTATAATTGTAGTCTGAGTGGCTAAGTGGTGACTTGCATTTTTACATGTCTTGATCAAAAACGTCACTTAATACAAGTTAGAGACTAAGCGTTATCTGTACTAAAATTACTATTATATCATCATTTTTCTCAGTCTTTCTGGTTGATGTTGCTACTGATTCTGGCTAATTGAATTATATTTTAGATAGATGTAAGATTCGGAGAGGGATGGGATACTTTTATTTATTAAAACTGACATGGTCAATGCACAAATACCACATCCACATAGTGAATGTAGCTATTTTGTGAAAGGAATTGTCTCTGTGTTAAGTGTCTGATGCAAAGATTTTCAGAATTCCATTGCATAATTACATCCCTTTGCTCCGTGTGGAAAGATCTTTGCAGTAGGAAGCTGCATATTACATACTACACATTTGTTAGGAATGTATCTTGAAAGCATTTTTCATTTTTAGAATGAAGACTGAAGGTGGTATGGAAATTACCTTTGATACATGTATTTTTATTCTTGCCATAAAAAACCGACCAGACAGAGAAATGGTAGGTGTGTGCTTGTGTTTATCTGCAGTGTTAGACTTCTCAGTGAGCAACAGGAGTGATTTCTGTTGCAGGGAAGCTGATAGTGGGCAGGTGGCCAAAGCTGCTTTGGCTTACTGAGACGCCACTGAGGAGCAGGATGCTGACTGAGTCCAGCTTGGGATTGTTTTGGGATGTAAGTGAGCAAGCAGCCCTGCCAGTTTTCCCTCTGCTCCGTACAAAGCCATGGTGCCAGCTGCCTGCAGCAGCAGTGTGGGCGGTCAGACGCCGTCCCTGGCACTGCCTTCAGGTAGAGATCTGAACTGTGGTGTTAATCCTCCTCTGTTTACTCTGCCTTGCACTAAGGGAGAATTTTCGCATTTGCTGCGTCATTGAAGTAAAGCTGTTTACACAGTATGATATTCCTTCTCAACTTTATCACTTCTTCCACTCATTTAAACTTCTCCTAAACTAGATTTCTGTACATCTAATGGTAAATTTTCATGGTAGCATGAGACCTTTTTTTGAGATTGGTTCAACCTTCAGGCAAAATTGTGTTAGTCTCTTCAGCTGCCCAGTTAAACTGTCTGATATTATAGTCAACTCTGTATTTCATTTAATGATATGTATTTCATATCATTATTATCATTAAAAATCAGAGTAGAAGTTAATTGGAATATTTTTTTCTCCTACACGTGCTTTTATGGACGAAGTGGATGAGTTCATTGCTTGTTTGGTTCTGGCAGTAACATTTAATATGGAGAAAGCATATTCTTGGAGCAGGCATGCAAAATGCAGCTGAGGGTTGCCTGGGGGGAGAAGGAGGCTTTGACCTGCTTGCAGGTTTGTTTCGATGTGTTCTCGATTCACAACTTCCAGCACGTTTCTGAGCACCACACTGTGGCAGGCTGATCAAAACATTGACTTTTTCTCCATTAGTTGTGTCTTTTATTTCTTAGCTTCATGTGGCTTCTGTGGTGCTGACAGTCCCATCAGGAGGCCAAGCTAGGGAAGTTTGCACAAGGAATGCCTGTGGTCAATGCCAGTGATTCTTGCTTTGCCTGTTTGAAGATCAGGATTATTCTCAGTCCTTGCTGTGTTCTGCAGTTGTGCTGTTCCTCATGACCTATTGAATATAATTAACTCTTCCCAAATTTGTTGTAGCCCTGAGTAACTCTTCTGTCTCCAGACAAAACAACTGGTTTTTGTTCATTTAATTTTAGCCACATCAGTGGTGCTGCCCGAGGGAGAAGTTCTTGGCTACCTCAGTAGGCCTGGTGCAATAGCAAACACCTTTCGAATACAGTACAGCTTTTTTGACTGATCTTGATACATGTTTCTTTCTCATCCACCTTTGTGGTAATGAAGAGAAATTAGAATATGGCTGAAGAGTTTTGAATACTCTAGAAATATCTTTTTCAAAGAGACAGTAGCATGGTTTTCCTGGAGATACAGGTCTTACAGCTCTTTTTTCCCCCAGTGATCTTTATGCTTCTGATTTACAGTTAACAGTAATAGGACACAATTCCACTAATACATTTCATAACTGTTATCAGTAGTAGAAGATATATGCATAATATCATAGGCAATTCAATGATGATATTAATGAGTGGGTATTCCATAATGACATATATATGTGTGTGTGTATACATATATAAAAAACATAAAGTAAGGCTATAGACCCATCAGACTAAAATTTTATAATGTGATGCAGCACTGTTTCATAACCTATTTAAAGTACTCCATTCTTTCTGTATTATTTCAAAGAACAACTGCATGTATTTCCAATGTTATGCTTAGTTCAGCATGGTCAGAAATATCTGGGGCAAACCAGTATGCTGGTGAGAAAAATACACTGGTAATGATAATGGAAGAGAGGTGGTGTCTGATTTGTTTTCCCCAAAGTTTATCTAACAGTCTTAAACTAGTAATACAGGAATTCCTTTTCTGTTGTTGTTATTGTAATTGATGATGTTTAGCTTCCCTTACTGTAGAGTAATATTAAGGCAGACCTCTTTATAGGTAATGAAGCTGCTACATGGTGATGCTGAAGGGATTATATATCCAGGATTAAATAGATTTATGTTATATGCCACAGAATTCCAATTGTCCTGAACCCCTGTTTGTATAAATGGATTCACAGTTTTATTAATTTTCTCACAACAAGATTTAATAATTTCTTTGTTTTCTCCCCGCCTTTTAATATAAAGTGGAATATTAAGCATTGTTTGTATGTAATATTAGTTTACAGTTTGAATTAGTAAAAAAATTTTCTGGGTGACTGTTTGTATATTGCATGTACCTTTGTATATATATTTTCTTTTGCTGATTAATTATGAGGAGGTGTTATGGCTATGCATATGAATATTAAATAATTTAAAATCTTTGATTTTTAGCATTAGTCAGACAATTATTGAAAAAATGTTTAAAGAGTAAGGTAACTTTACAACACAGGAAAAGTAATTCTAGGACAAAATGAAAATCTGAAGTAATTTTTTTTTAAAATCTTAAATCTGAATAAGCTTTCTCTTGTACTGTTTTCATTTACTATTCTTAAAGAATGGGAAAAAATAGACACTATCTTGTTTGAAATTCTTGTTAAGAAAATTTCCATTTCACTTTATATTAAGATAGTGACTTCTGGTATGAGCTTGGAAGCTTAGTTCATGTAGGCTGATTTGGTTGTTCCCATAACCACAGAAACTCTGTCCATGGGATGTTTATAGCCTCTGTTACTGGATGCTACAAAGAAATAGCATACACATGGTGTAACATCCAGCCAATTATTTGAGGTCTGTGTAGTCATTCTGCTGTTTGCTTCTTTAGTGTTACATAAGGTATTTCCATGCCTTTTTCTTCTCTAATAAAACTTAGTTCTTACCATCTGATATTAGGGAAAACCCTTTCTTTGTTATCATTCTTGTCTCTGGTATTTTTACTTTTTCAAAGAAACTGCTGTGCTTTATGCTTCATGGGTTTATGCATTTTGCTTCTGTGTTCATACATGTGTGTAGTTGCTTCCATTATATCATGCCTGGTACAGTAACTAAACCCATATTGTAATGGGGAGGATGCATTTAGTCTTAAAGTAGTCTCTCCCTTTCAGTGCTACAAATTAGTTTTCCTGAGATCTGATGCAATTATGTTAAAAGCTTCCTTTTTAATTCATACTTGTAAGGATCTCATTTATGAGCAGTGCTTCTCCATGTGTTTTCTTAGTGTGTTTTTTCTTGAGTCAGCAATAATGAGTCTTTAACTCTGGGAGGTTTGGGCTGGAACCAACAAGAAACTACTTAAATAAAAAAAGGTAAAAAAGAATCCCAGCAGACAGCAAATGACACAATTCTTAGTGTTTGGTGCCAGCTGGGAGTGTAAATTTACAATGTTTTACTTGTTAGGGTGTGACTGCATGTTTAATCCTCTGTCATACGATCTCCGAGGGCTAGTTTGTGATGTAAAGTCCTTACAATTAACTTACTTTTACTTTTTAAGAGCACAGTGTTTATTCCACCACTGATGAAATGCCTCAGGTACAGTACGTAATCTTAACAACCTAGGTTTGTTTGGAATAGTTATGACTTTTTTCCTGTCAATAAAAAGTTCATCAGGATTTAATTCCACATCATTTCGTGCTGTTCTGTGAAAATGTCTTTGTATGAAAACTGAGTGGACTTTCACTGTTATTTTGCTGACGGTCTGCTGACATTTTGAGGAGAGTAAATGTACAGTTGCAGGTTTGCCTGGTTTCTCTTGAAGTTTGTTGCTGAACTACTATGGCAATGAAAAAGTACTTACTAAAAAGCATAACATTTTAACACACTTGTCTCAGAAAGCTTGGTCCATATGTATAAGCACAGTGGATAGTTTTGCTAGTAAGATACTGATTAAGTCAACACAGCCAGCAGCAACTGAAGTGGCCTAAATTTTGGTGGGCTAAGCCATTAGGGCACTGCTGTGGTTGTTTTTTGGTACAGCCATGCTGTGTGTAACAAACACACAAGTACACTGGGTGTTTAGTTCTCTGTATGTTAGTGACTAGATCAGGACCCTGTTTTACATCATGTTTCAGGTTCAAATGTAGTATTACTAGCCTCTCAGTTATATTATTGTCTCCAAAAGGTATTTAGACAATTATTGGGTTCTGTCTGTTCTTTGTCAAATCTGCTTTCAAACTAAGCATGAGTTCTAGTTTTTGTGCTTCAGCATGTATACCTTTAAACATAGGTAAATGTGCCATTTAAAATTTTAAGTGGGTGGATGAAGCTTGTTTCCTTCTACTGTTTGTTTCTTTGTGTTTATTGTATGGTACGGGACAGAAAGGCTATCAAACCTGCCCTGATCCTTGCTGTGCTCTTCCCTTGCATTATTGGTGGCATTTCCTATGTGAGTGAGGTAGGAAGGGAGCAAGTTACAACTAGTGTTGAGATAATTCAGCAATTTAAATATTTTTGTTGCTGAACTTTAAACATCTAAATTGAAGTGTTTTTTGCTACATCTGCTTCTGGATCATTTAAAACCAAAGTAAAGACAACAGAGTGCAATCCCAGAGCATAATAATCAGTTTAGGTTTTGTTTTCTTTGAGGGTTTTGTATTAAGTACAGTTTAATGTTTATAATTAAAAAAAAAAAATACCCTCAGAAGAACTTGTACCTCAGATCTAACTTTGACATTGAAGATTTTTGTACTTGGAAATAACCAGTAGGGAATGTATTCATTACACTCTTTCTTTTACCAGCTGTCTCTTTAGTTTTCAATATGACATAATCTGTCAAAATAGACACTGCTTGTAGTTGGCCAGGATATAAACCATTCAAAAAATGTTTGCAAAGTAGAGATTTAAGAAAAAACTTGCCCATCTTTGTTCTCAGGGGATTCAGTGGGCTTTTGGACATGGGAAGGCAAAGGAGGATTTCATGCACTCTTGCCACTCTATATTGTCAGGTGTAAGGACTGAAAGCAAGGACAGACATTTCGGCTCTTCCTTCTCCACTCACACTTGGACAGTGCATTGGGAGGAGGATGTTTTAACTAAATGCAATAGGGATGGGATTGGAAGAGGAAGAGGGCTAGGAAATTAAACATGAGGTGAATGGAGATGAGGGAAACAGGGAGGAATTCAGAAAGGAAAAGCTAGGACAGCTGGAGTAGTGATAAGGGCTGAAGTTTGACAAGGAGATGGAGAAGGAAGATACGCAAAGGTTTGTGTCTTTGTACTTTCACTTTCTGCAATTCAAGCTTGCAATAATTGACCGATATCATGTATTTACCATTTACTTACCAAATTAGTTAGGTCCTGAGTCAATGTTGGTCCAGATAGAAATTCATTACTTCCTCTGTCTTACAAGGTATTATCATTAGAAAATATTTGCAAGCATTGTAAATCTGTGGTGAATCTAATAAATATCCTTCCTAGTCATGAATTAATACAACTCCAAATGATGTAAATTCATATTCTAAACTAAAAATAAATGCAACTTTCTAAAATAAATGTTGTCTCAAAAATCCTTGCATTCATGTGGTACATGTATATTCAAAAGGATCTGTGAATATATCTTGTATTTCATATGTTTTTAGTAGTCTTCCTGTTGCTGTCGTGGAGTAAAATGTTTCTGCATTTAATTATTTACTAGGCAACAGTAGTGGGGCTTGGAAATGCATAAACTAATGTGGATAAAGTTGGTCTGGAAACCAACTGAGTTGTTAGGGAAAACATTCTGCTGAAAGAAAATACAGTATTTAGCTAAATTCTAATTCTCTTTTAATATCTCAGAATAATCAGAAAGGGTTAATCTCTTATAGAGTTGTACTTAAGGGTAGGTAAAGCTGTGTGCATTCACTAGGATACTATCTTGCAAGTTGACTTCTGAGGTTACCTCGTGCTAGTTTAGAATGGTAAGGAGTTCATTTTCTCCATAGGAGTTTTAATGGGGCTGTGTTTTGGATTTGTGATGAAATAGTTTTGATAACATACTGATGTTTTAGGAATTGTTAAACAGTGTTAACATGGAGTTGTGGCTTTTTCTGCTTCTCGTGCTGCCCCACCAGCAAGTTGTCTGGGGGTGCACAAGGAGTTGGGAGGGGACACAGCTGATCCCAACTGCCCAAAGAGATATTCCACACCTTACCACGTCATGCTCAGCAACAAAACATGGGGAGAAGGGGAGAGGTTTTCCAGCACTGGCTGGAGTCCAGTAAGTTGGCTGTTGATGAGCAATTGTGGGATTTTTGCATTATTTGTGGTGGTTTTGTTTTGTTTTCCTTTGAGGAGTTCTGTTTTTCTTTTTGTACTACTCTCTTTTCCTTATTAAGCTGTCTTTATCCCAACCCATGAGCTTTTACACTTTTGCCCTTCCAATTCTCTCCCCATCCCAGTGATGGGTGGGCAGTGAGCCAGTGGCTGTGTGGTACTTGAACTGCCTACTGAGATTATACCATGACATAACTTCACTTATGGAGGTTTATCAAAATGAAGTCTTGAAAAGTTTGGCCGATTGCCTGCTGAATGTTGCAAGTTATTATGAAGTAGTATTCTAGACTCGCACATGCTTTCAAGATCTACCAGTGGCATGTTCTATAGATTCCTCTATATGTGCTTTAAGAGTTTGCTTGCTTCTTTGGAGACTTTACCATATTCATGTTAGGTTTGACATTTTGCTTCTCTATTCCACTTTGACTTCTTCTGGAATCTAAAGTATTACAGAAACCTGTTTGTTTGATAGTACTGCTCATGAAGTTGAATCACTCTAGTGAAGTTGCAACTGCAGTGAGCCTGCTGCAGTTGAAATCTTTCTACTCCACACAGCTTGTAAGATGATGTTTAGGTGTTATTTAAAACATGTATTGTTTCTTTTTAATATACAGTGTTCTAGTGTCCTGTCAATGTGTCCTCAGTACATTTTTTTAAAGTCCAAGCAGTATTTATTTTCTGTTTGACAGTAAAACAACAACAAAAAAAAAATACTGCAAGTAGTACTAACTTTAAAAGGAGAGATAAAAGGTTCCAGTATTCTTGTTCTTCAGTAGTGCATTTGTCTGGATTCAATCTGTATACTAACCATTTAGTCTTGCTTAGTATACAGATCTGAATTTAATCTAGGTATAAAAATACAAATATTTTAATATGCTAGTTATGTTGTATTAAATATTCTAATAATGTTTAAATATATTATATATTTTTTTAAATCTCAGAAAGATACAGTGGTATTAAAAATTTACCAAAATAATTTGCATTTTGCACTATTGTAAAATAGATCATTATTTTTACCTAACTGCAACATGATAGTGTTTTTGAAGCACAGAAGTTATGTAGCTATAGTATCTGAGCCTTGTTAGCATAACAAATGTCACCCACTTACTCTTGGCCACTGTACAACTTTATTTTCAGATGATTACTACATTGCTATGTTTTGTAATAATAACTTCATCCACAATTGGAGCATCTGTGTGACTGGTATTACAGGGCAAACACAGAGCTGTGGCTATGGGCACGAACACAAGTGTATTTGTTTTATTCCAGGGCCCGTCACAACCGAGTCTTTTTTTTGGAGGCAAAGGCTTTGTAGTGGAAATGAAAATTCTTTCTTACTTAAAATCTTGCACTCTTAAAGTTGAGTTCTTAGAAGAAAAGAAAATATTACTTCAGGCTTGTCATTTATGTAGTTAAATACAGCGTAGGCATAAATAATACGTATCTGTCTAGTTACTCTGTGTGGTCATTTTGATTGACCACAACAATGAAGTAAACCTCAATGTAATCAAAAGTTTGTGATAGCTGAACTGTGGTTGTTAGTGAAGGTGGGTGTGTTTAGGTGGAAGAATGTAGCCTGTTGGATGAAAGTTTGGTATGCTGGGACTGGCCTCCTACTTGACTTCTATAAAGGTGGCTGTGGGCTTTTGAGACTTGTCTGGACAAGAGTGGCCATCCGAAGAGGGGCAACACTGGCTGAGTGAAGATGCAGGACATGATAACTCCTAGACTCTGCCACCCTCTTGGGTGTTGGGCTTTTTGCTTGGAAACAGATGAGTTTCTAGGATAACTTAGGTTTATATTAAATATTTAGAGACAAATTGGTCTTGGAGCTGAGGGGAAGGGTACTATTGTTTCTCCTCAGTTGTTATTCAATACAGCACACACCCTGCACACCATCCTCAAGTACTAGAAATAGCAATGCTGAGATGAGAGGGAAGGTTGCCATATCTCACCCTAATGCTTCTGGCACTATCCCCATATGTCAAATCAAGTCAGTAAATTATTGAAGAACATATGCTAACTCAAGGAGGAAGCTTATTAGCACATTAGTCGCTATATGGCTCTCTTTTAACTAATGAATTTTAAGGTAAGTTCAGAGTTTATATTTAGATCAAGGGCAGAAAAGGGCATCTGATCTGACTCTGTGGAGATTATATGGCATACCAAAATGTGAAGGCTGGATGACAAAATATTAGTCAGGATTGTTTCCTTCATAGGCCTAACAAGCTGTAGTTTCTGGTAAAAATAATAAATACTTCTCTACAAATAGAGCAGTAAGCATAGTGAAGTACTCTGAAAATTTTTTCTTCTTTATTCAGATTTGTCTTCTACAGGTAAAGTTGAATTCAGGTCACAGTTTAAGAGATGAGGCGTGCATAAACTCCCCACTTCATCAGCAATTTGTGGACAAAATTAATTTCTGTTTTTTTCAGTGCATAAGCCTGTGCTACTCCTGAACGTTTGAACAGCTTCAGGAGACATAACTGAGATAGATGGAGGATAAAAACTCAATCCAAGGTTAAAAATACATGTCTTTGAACTTTGTTTATCACATTTGTTGATCATAAACATCTAGTTCCAAAGTAAAATAATTAAAGCTTTTGAAGTTTCTGTTTGGCTGGTGCCAATGATGGGATGGGATGGAAACCTACCCTAAAATGCTTTTACTATGCTAAATAGTGTACTATATAACTATACTAAACTGCTCCACTGGGGCAATATGCTACTAGTCGCAAAGATAGATTTGTTTTGCCCTGGCGAGAGACTGAGAGGGGCAGAAGCGTCCCTGTGGCGGGCAGGAGCGGCGGCGTGTCGCGCCGGGGGCTAGCGGTGCGGGCGGATGGCGAGCCCGCAGTGTGCCCCGCCGGCGGGGCTGGCGGATGNTCCCTGGGCACAGCCTCGGCATCCCGCCCGCCACAGCCCTGCTTCTCCCAGGAGCTGGAGAACACCGTCTGCAGCCAGGACACGTTTCGTTCTGTCTAAAGAAAAGGAAGCAACAGAAGGGATTTGCTACTGTCTTCAGCGGCCTCGTATTTGGTCGCAGAGGAGATGTAGGCAGGTGCTGCACCAAGGTGCAGAGGGGAGGGATAAGAAGCGTCAGACATCAGGTGGAACAGAAACATGCCAGTTACATGGTGGGATGTGGAAGGGATCAACTTCCCTGAGAGAAAGTGGAATTGCCATCCTCAGGATTGTCTGAAATCGCCTGGATCTCAGCAGCTGACTAGCATCAGCTTTGCTCAGAGTAGGAGATGGGACTAGATAACATTAGGATGTCCAGTTAGACTGGAATTACTTTGCAGCTAACAGACTTAAAAAGGGTAGATCCTCACCAAAAGTAGTAGAGGGTCTTGCCTTGAAAGTGCTGAAATACTTGCCTTGGGAAAAATGCTCAGAAATTTGATTTATTGACACCATTCTTGAGAGCAGTTCTGGACTGCTTATTACCTGCAAGTGTTTGTGTTTTTCTTTCTCTGTATGATGTCAGTTGGAACAAATATTTTCTGAGACATTAATACATTACAAGGTGATACCTATGAGACATTAATAGATTACATAACCTGGTTGGTTTAGCTGCTGTCTATACCTCCTATATCTCTACCTTCTTTCCTGGGACGCATTTGAGGCAGCTTCCAAATTTACACCATAGAGCTCACCCTACTGGGACAGTGGTTGGCTTTTCTACCTTTTTTTTAGAAGCAGCTCCCTTCTGAAAAAGTTGTTCGGGAGCAATTAACCAAAATATGTTTTCTTCCATTCTTGTTTTGTTCTGAGCAGAATAGGATGTTTTTAGCAAACTCTCTAACTACATATGGGTCTATAGCCTAGGTCATAAGGGTTAATTTAAAGAAGAAAGATGGATACATCATGTTTTGGTTTAGACTGAATTTTGCCTACCAAAAACTGAGTGAACTGAAGTTTTTTTCAAAACACCAATTCACAACTACTTGTCAGTGGCTGACTAGTGAATATGCATTTGTATTACCTTCTTTTCAACTGATCTAGTCAAGGATGACTACTGGAATGCCATTTTTCTATTGAAGAAAAACTTGTCCATTTATTCTTGAATGCTCAGAATTTTTAGCAGCTGTGAAGCATTTTTGGATACATACTTAAATGTTGGGATTTTGTTTGCTTGGAGTGGAGTGGTTTTTTTGTAACGCCTAGGAATCTTGATTGAAAAAAGGATCGTGTGTTATACAAAGCATGGGATCACATGCAGAACAAGTTCCCTTGCACTTGTGAAGAAATTGTGTTGCTAAAAAGGTTGGTGGATTGAGGAGTGAAACAATCAAAATATCTCGTCTGAATTTCCTGATACCAGGAATAGAAACTCAGTCCAGTTAAATGTGGTCCTGGAATTTGGTCCTAAGTCTTCTGAATTTTCTGTGCCTTGAAGCATCCTTTCTATATATGTTAGGTGTCTCTTGATTTGGAAACTTCATTGTTATATAAGCGTATCTATTCCTTTGGTCATGTTTTTGTTAATTTTCTTCTCCTGTTGTGATGCATTTATAAAATTTGGGTTTGGTGGATTTTTTTTGGTTGTTGTTTTGTAGGGAATGGTTTTGCAGGGTTTTGTTGTGGGTTTTTTTTCAGTCTGTGCTTTTAGTTTCCACATTGTAATGCGTGGGACAAGACAGGATGAATCCACACAAGTACTTATAAGTCCTTTCTATAAGTCCTTTCAAGCATCTAAGGCAATTTATGCTAACTGAATATTTGTTCTTAAATCTTGCCACATAAATAATTCATTTCATAAGACAGTCTTTCCACATTTCTTAAACAGTGCATTTACAGGTTATTTAAGCTTGTACTGTCCACTTTTATGTGATCTAAGTGTTGCTTCTTTTTCTATCATAACAGAAATTGTAGCTGAATACGACATTTACTCAGTTTAATTTTTATTTTTTAACTTTTTTTTCTGAAATAGTTGGTGCTTAAATATATTTTAAAGTATTTTAAAATCCACAGCATATTTCAAGAAAATTATGTGAAATGGGAGAAGGCCAGTTTATTAAAGTGATAATTAAAACCCTGCTGTATAGGACATCAGGTAGGTTAAGTGTGAGGTTAAGTGCAAAAGATTTGTTAACCTTACTAGCTTTGTTTCCTTTTAAGATTCACCTAAGGCATTAATCGATCATAGTGCATGGGGAGGGTATGCATGTGGTAAAAAATTTGGAGTAAAATCTCTAACTTTTCTATATTGTATTTCACTTATTCTTTCTTTTTATGCTGGTGAGATTCTGAATGCATGTTTCACAAGGCGTGCAAGTGGCAGAATTGACATCTTCACATCCTATTTTGCTTTATTGATACATTAGTATTGTTTAATCTTGTCTTTCCTGCTTGCTTATATCACAGAGACTTTGGATAAATGTTAGTAAGTCTTGATCCAGATTTCCGTGAAAGCAAGTACTTATTCTGTGTTGAGAAAGTGCATTGATTGGAAGAAAGATTAGAGCAGAATTGTTTGGTTGTCAGCAGTAATATTCAATGGCATGTTTTATACCTTATTCTTTTTGTTGAAAAAAACATGAATTTTGAGTTGTGCTAATGAAAAGTCTCCTTTAAAACTCACCTCATTAATATTGCCTTTGTTAGTAATTAGCACCTACAACTGCTTTAAACTAAAGACCTGTTTTTTTCATTTTTTCTCATTTACTTCTGTTGCTGCTACTTTACGGTGAGGACTGTTGTTCACTGAGGTGTACTGTGGAGGAGGTATCTTAAGTGACATGTGAGATACCTCATCCTGCAATACTAGTTTTATTCTCTCTGCTATCTTTTTCCAGCCAAATAGGGGAAAACAATGAAATCTCTGCTTGAGGTGTGTAAGCATCAGTGTCTTGATATTTGATAAGGCTGTTTGGTGCCTTTTGTTTTCTGCTGTTATCTTCTTGAACATCACCAGGCTTTCCTGGTTAGCACTGCTCAGGCTTTGCGCACTTGTGCAGTGCTTGGCCTATATGAAGGAATAACTTCTCAGCCTTGGGATTTCCTGAATGTATTGTATGAGTTTATAGAATCAGTGCATTTCCATGGTTGTAAGGATCATTGCATCTTTTGATAAAAAAAATTCTTGCAAGTAACTTCAACTCCTTTCTTCTATTTTCATTAGTCTGTTTCAAGAACTAGAACCATTTTGTTCACAAAAGCTCTCAATTAAAATTCTGGCCTTGCTGCTCAAGTTGCCTCCCAGAATGTGTTTGTGAGGTAGGATCCACTGTCAATGTAGCATGAGAGCACAGAGCCAGTCCCTTCCTCGGGGCACTCAGTAGATGTTGTTGAAAACCATTGGCCATCTTCGCACTTCTAGAGTTTTTCCAGGTTTGACAAGGAGTCTGTCCTCACCAAGTACAATGTTGGTGTCTCTCTACTGTTTTAAAGATGGTAATGTGGATAATGTGCCACCTCCATACTTCACCAATTTATTAATAAGCCCATATGCCTTGTCTCCAGTCACAGAACCACATACTCTGTAACATGCGTGCTGCAAACTTTTATACATACCATTAATGTACATTGATTGCATCCAGTTCCTGAGTTTGGTCTAAAAATTGAATGGCTTTGGAGGTGACTGAATCCCAAACTTGTGCAAGGGGTACCATCATGGGAATCTTGTTGGAAATAATTCTAATTTGCTTCACCTAGGAAGTGCAACTGTAGCTGCAGTTTCCTGGCAGTAGCTTCTGCCACAGTGCATAATGTTCCACAGGTATGTAACCTGCATTTTAGTGATTCTAAATTTAATCTGCATTCAAGACTTAGCCAAACTGCCATGAGAGATTATGCTAATTTAAAGCTTCTGCATCTGAACTTCCTAGTTTGTTCTTTTTTCAGTTGTGTCATGGAAGTTGCTGTGCAAAATGCCACAAATATGCTTTTCCTTAGTGTTTAGGAGAAATTAGTATTTTGTATTAGATTTTTACACAAAGCAAGTACTTTGCTATGTATTGTACTGGTGGAGGTGTATAATAAGAAAGGTTAGAAAAGATCTGAAGTAAATAGTATTTGAGGTTTGTTTTAAAGAGGACATACAGAATAAGTGGATAACTTAAGAGGAAAGGTCAGTGAAGAAGAAAAGATTAAGAAAAGCAGAGGGTGAAGAATCAGAAAAAATGTCTGAGCCAGGATAATTTGTGATACTTTTTGATAGTTAGATTTTAAAAAGATCCAAACAATACACTTGGGGATAAACCCAAGATTACCATGCTTGCAATCCTCTAGATCATTCCCCTTTAAGCTGCTCTTGGAAACAAACCTTCCATATATTTAATAAACAGCTGTATGCTTCAAATGGGATCAGAAACTGAATCTAATTAAAGAATATTGCAGCCAACAACATTCTGAAATTGAGAGATTATTTTTATATATTTGGCATAGGATCGTTGGTCTTTTTCCAGACTCGCTGTCTTTTGTTTGTGATACAAGGCGTTGGCTTTCATCCAGGTTGAAACAGAGGGGTCCAAGTTTAATGACTACTGAAGTCAGCAAAATACTTGCACTAGTGTTAACAGAAGCTCAGTGCTGTGTAAACTCTGCCTTTCTGCTTTTTTGTAGTTTTGACATTTAATTCCCTCTGTGGGTTGTTGTTGCTTTAAGGTAGAATAAGGGATGCTTCAAGAGGGTGGTGATACCTAGTAGTGTTTAATGTACGGTGGACTTGTGTTTAATTGGTACCATTATCATCAAATATTTTATTTATTTACCTGCACAGTCCTGTGCAGGCACCTGTTTAGTGACTGTCTGAGGAAGGAAGGCTGTGGCTATTGCATGATTCTTAGTTTGTCTTAAAAGTAATCTGGTTTCTTAACATTTTGTGCAGCAGTACTGCAGAGTGGAACAAACTTCTCATACTGTGATTCCTTGTGGTCTTATTGTGTTTGAGGACTGGTTATGAAACCATGTTTGCATGTATTGCACACATGCCACCACCCACCATCCCCGAAATGTGTAGGTATTTCTGGTTAGGATACTGCTGTAGTAGTAGTATGAAAGCAGGACGAGTCCTGAAAGCAGGAAATGATTCTCAGATTTCCAGATATCTGTTTATTTTTCTAATCAGTTCTCAAAAACCTTTGGTCAAGAAGACAGCTGCTGCAGTTGGGCAGCTGTCTTCTCAAGCTTAAGCTATCTAGATCTTAGAATAAAATGAAGAATTTTCATGCTTCTTTTGTCTTGTTGCTTTTTTTCCCAATAGATGTCTTGTTTTTCCTTTTTCTTCTGTGTGGGTGACAGTTGTAAAAATGCAGGAACACCTTCAAACTAGGACTGGAAGCAGGTATTGCAAGCAGGAGCTGGGAATTCAACAGAATTCCTTGCATGATTTTTAGATGCTTTATTTAATTTTATTTTGCCTAGTGCAAATGTTCTTTGGAGTCAAGAAAGCACAGTTTCTATTATATTTATTTGTTCCATATTTTTAACATGGAGTATGAGAAATTGCCTTCAGTCTAAGAACCAAAGAGCAGAGTGCTTTAGAGAGTGCTTTAGCTTCTTTTACATTGGAGTCTTCTAATAAGCTGCTTATTTCTGCATTTTGCGTTTGAAGTGTCAAATATGGCAGTTTATTGGAAGACTTTGCCTTTGGAGAAAAGATTATGTTTTGTGTGGAATATCCACCATTTCTGTGTTCAGTGAAATGCTCCTAACTAGAATTTTGTTAAGTGTCATTTCTCAGCAAAAATAAATCTGGTAAGAACCAATATCTACTTTTTCTGGAGGACTGATCTGTTTAAATTCCTTCATGTTGACAACTTCTCTACTAATTGGAAATGTTGTAAAAAGCTTGTAGAATCGCTTCACCGCAAGACACCAAGAATTTCTACATCAGAATTCTCTGTGTCAGTATAGATTTCCCCTAAAATTATAATGGCCCCTTTTTGCTTTGCTGTCATATTTCTTACTATAGTAGAGTTGTTTTCTGTTGTCCTAAGTAATGCATGGAAATTTTGTTCAATAACGATGCAGGTAACTGATGAGTAGCAAAGGAACAGTTAGAGTAGTTGGCATTAAAACTCATTCTGGGGAGACAAATTTAGCAGAAATGTTAATGTTAAAAATTAAATAAGGGAGAAAAGCAAGAATTTGGGATGATCTCTGGTTGTATGGAAAATCTCATATAATAAAAATCTGTTTAAATGCTAAGTCAGAGAGGTTATTTTGAAGGGCTTAGGAAGAAGCTAACCCAGAGAAGTCAAGAGGGATGAACCAAAACAGATGGAGTGTGAAAATGTCTTGAAACACTGAGGCATTGGCCTTCGCCATTGGAAGCAGTCACTTTCTGTTTGGCTAAAAGAAGGAAACTGTCCTTCTCTTTGTAGTTTCTGACTGCTGTGATATCTTGGGTTGGTAAAGAGAAGACCAGAATTTTGAACAGGGTTGATTTTCCTGATAATTATGCATCTTGAGTGTTTTTGTGAAAGAATTTTAGAAACATGTGGTTAAGCCTCTAATAAACATACAGAGGTTAAGCTGGTAAGAGACAGAGGTTCTTTGAACATAGTAACTGGGAAAACTAGTTTGCATACTGGAGTTTACTTGCCAGAAGTATCTTAAGGCATTTAGGTCCTTCTTTTACTGTGTGTGGGCTTGGTGTTGTGGGTTTTCATGGGTTTTTTAACCTTAGCAATTATCAGAGAGAACTAAAAGAAAACACATACCTTAAATTTATTTGTATTAACAAAGCAAAACACTGAAGGCCAGACAGGAGTTGATTCAATTTTGCTAACAACAAAAATTACATTTCTTTGAATATCAAACCCCTCATTTCTGAGTTAATGTTTATAACCCTGGTGCTTTTTTTAATCGACTTCAGAAAACTGATTGCCCTTTCTGCTGTTCAGTCTCAGTCTCATACATATGTGAATTCTTACTCCTTGTAAACTCATGTATGTATTTTCATTATAATTTGCATTTATTGCAAATGCAAGTGTTTTCCGAGGCCTTGTGCTGCTTGTGTTTTTAGACTTTAAGTAAGCAGCTAAGAGTAATTTGAGACTTTACTTGAGGTGTGATTATGTGGTAGAGTCTGGTGTGTTTGGTGCTCCTTTCATCCTGAGCTGTCTCCAGAGGTTTGTCCTTTGTGAGGTATGCAATGTGTCCTCAAATTCAAATCCCTTTCTCGTCACATCAAGGTGTGCGTTGCAGTGCTTCTCCTTCAGTGAATATTTGTGATTATTTCTCTAGATACCAGGTAGGCTTGTGTTGTTTTCTTAAGCTGTGTGAAGCAAAATTGTTCCAAATAGTTGTGCTTTATCATCACGTTGGCACTCATTCACCATTACTTTTGGTTTTGCAGCTGAATATACTGTTGCAATAAACACTACTTTCTGCTTTAAGTAAATTTACTACTTGTGTACATTTTTGTAAGTCATCAAAGTACATGCAGTTTATACTGATTATAAATCTAATGTTTCCATTTTTGGTTTATTTACAGAATGATTTGGCATTCTTTAAAGTTCTGAGTCTGTAGGTGAGACCATCTCGTTACTGTTTACATACTCTTTCTTTGGAAATTTCAGTTGATTTGCCAATATAAAGATTGAGCGATAAAGGAGTAGTACCATTCATCCAGCACAATAGGCTCTCTTATATAAAGAAATCACAGTGTACAATATTATTCCAGCCATGAAAGTATTGAAAACATTTTTTAATTTTATTTTGCAATAGAGGCAGTGCAGTTGTAAGTCTGATTACAGCTATCTGCTCTTTTCTCCAACTAACTTCTGAAGGATTTTTACTACTGAAGTTTAAAGGTGCTTTATTTCTATTGAAAGCAGTGCAGTTAGGAGTAAAAATGGGTCCTGTCCCAGGGACAGCACAGCTTCCCATGTTCTGTGCAGTGGGCTGGGCTCATGTCCTTCATGTACAGTTCTGTCACCTAATGTTATCCATTATTGATTTGGATTAACTTGTTGGCATCAAACTAATACGTATCAGTTGAAAGCAGGTTTTGAATATATGGAGGAAAAGTAAAAATACCTTTGGGTTTTCAAGACCTGAATGCTTCTAAGCATAAGAGAGGAATGCTGTGAGCTGGGAGGTCTGAACCCAAATGCAACTACTGCCACAACATTATTGGTTTTACAGAACTTGCATTTGCATTTAGATGCAGGTGTTTGACAGATCCTCATTGAGTCTCTTGATTCCTTCATCGGAAGACACCATTTTGGGGTCAGGATTGTTTGCAATTCTGGTGTGGTGTTTTTGGGGATTTGCTTGTTTTGAATTATCACCTTTCTTTTTAATATTTTAAGTATAGGGAAAGAATTATAGGAAATGGAATTATATCATTGGAATAGCTTTGCTATTTACCCATGGGGGATTATTGTCTTCCTTGACTGTCGCTGTCTCGAGTGATATAACCCTTTTTCTGGTTATTTGGTCCTTGAAATGGAAAATACTTGGCAAATCTATAATTAATACTGTGAAAAGATGTGTATCAATGAATGCATATTTCTTAAAACTGATGTCTATAACTGTCTTTTTGTGTGTGGCTTTTTTTAGCCCAGGTTAGTTCCAGGCTGTTACATTATGAGATTAGGCTACAATGTGGGTGAGACAGGTTGCCCCACTGTGTAGTACATGAAATGCAGACCACCAGAATGTTGGAAAGAGTAATGAGACTCATTTAGAAAATAGAATGGATTTTAAATAGAGTTCAGTTTTAGGTAAAAGGTCAGGTTTTAGTTCCTTTATTTGTAGCACTTCATCTTTATACAGTACTGTGCGTATTGTATGTGTAAGTTAATCTCATTTTTTAATCTACTGTAAATACCCTTTTGATTCTTGAAAATCCTTTTGGGTATTTTGCATTCCAGTATCGATCCCTGTCTGTCTGACTGCTTCAGCTGGGTAATCATTTTTCTTGTTTATCCCTAATCCTTTTAATATTTCCTTCCTGCCACTGTATAACAGTACAGTATGCCTGTTGTTTGGAATGTATCTCAATGATGACTGTAAGACTGTACAATAAAAGTGACAGTGTTTGAGCCTAGATTTCACAAAAATGGCTTACAGTGAAACAAAAATGCAAAGTTGAACATATGCCTTCAAAGCATGTATGCCAACTGTAGTGCATTGCTTTGCTTAGGTATTTAAAATGTTCATCTTTATAAACCATAACCTATTCTGGACTACTCAGAAAAATTATATATGAAGCTTGCTATTTCAAAGTGCTTCTTATTCTGTATTCTTTCTATGGACCTAAAAGAAAAAGAGAATGTATTCCCTCCATCTCTGTGTATATATATCTGTGTATATCCATGTGCATATGTATTAAAAACTTGATTTTAAAGAATCAACTGTAGAACAGTTTAGAAATATAAACATTTGGACCCGAGTCTCTGATACATCTCTTCAAGCCACCTCCTCCAATAAAACATTCTGTCCTCGTTTCTATGGTGACCGAGTAACAGCATCACATGAAGTTCTGACAAAATGATAAAATTTCATCCCTGAAATGGTTTCCTGAGAAGCATGGATCTGTTCTGTTTCACCTGAACAGATCACCTGAAGAATGAGAAGCACCTCCAATCCCCATCAGGGCTTTTCTTTTCTATTTCTCCCACACTAGATTATACCCTAAAATCCTTTCACTGTACTAACCAATGCTTTAACTGTTCTGCTTTTCTCATTAAGTAAAATTGGCATGTACTTTCTCTGCGTGTCAAAGCAGAGCATGCAAACATAATGAAGGAAAAGAATTTGATACAGAGGTGAAAGCAAAGTGTTTAATATTTGTTAAGGAGCCATGTTTTATTTCCATACTGCTTTGGTATTAACAAAGATGGGGGGGGCATTGAGGAAGGGGGTTTGGCTTGGATTTTTTTACAACTGCTCTACTTTAACAAAAGAAACTAAAAACGCCTGAGATCTAGACTTCCTATATTCAGTGACTGTGTCAATAAAAACATAACTAACTAGTACCCAGTTTGAGTATTGCATAAACCTTTCAGGACAGTAAAGAAGCTGCCTTCTCTGAAAGAAAGCATTGGTTGCAACATAAATGCTTCAGTAACTTGCCATTATACCTCTACTTCCCCATGATAACTTCCTACGGTCATGAGAAGTGTAATTTTAAAAATACATTGCAGCCTCTCATATTGAGACTCTTTGTGACAAAGTTCTGTGTTTATGGCTGTTGCGTCATGACAGACCCTTTCTAAACATAATGAAAAGGAAAAAATCCAAATCTATAGCTTGTTTTCCTTTTATTATTCTATCCTTTGAAGTTTGTTCTCCTCCCCCTCATGCACTTTATAACAAGTATGCTGTGGCTGCAATGTTTGCCAGTTTGACTATTGCTATGCCTCATTTTCTGAGATGCTCAACTTTCCTGTGTACTTCTGAGATGAAAGAAATTTTTGGGGACATCCTGACTTCTAAGGTGAATGATCCCTGTTCTAATAATAAAGCACATGGTGCATTGTATCTTATCCAGCTATTATTTTTCAATTATACATCATAACAGGTTATTCTTAATAATTGTAAGGCGTACTCTCTCATGTGCTCAATAACAGCAAGTTCTTTTTGCAGGCTCTTAGCAAAGTACGAGCAAGTAAGCCTTAACCTTCAGACCTACAGAAAGTAAAGTTTGTCTTGAAATGCAAAACTTCTACCAGTAGTAATTTATATTGAAAAATAACACTGTCGCTGGTAAACTGAAGAACTTTATATTAAATGATCTCTAGAGCTGCCTTTTAGAGTAGGGATTAAGTTTGTTTCCAAGGATAAGAGTCTTGTTTGGAAGTCATCAAAATGTTAGTTTTCCTATCTGGATTCTGCTCAGTTTATTAAGAATGTTTTATTTCCAACTACATCTCTGAATTTCTTAACAAAATTGTCTGTCTCAGAATAGATAGTTTGCAAAAGCTACATTGATCCAGATTCTTCCTTTATCTGTGTAGAGATTCTTTGTTGGCTCAGGCTGCTGAGATGTCAGGGATACCAGAATGCTTCCAGGTTTGGTGGTATTTGATGAAAGGCTCTAAAGAGAATGTGTCCCACAGAGAAACCTCATCAGAAGACCTACTGATACTTTCTGCTCTTTGTGTTTTTATTTGAAAGGCTGCTTTTTTTTTAACATAAAGGCAGCATTTGCAGCCAGCTATGTTTTCCTTAGTGAGTCTTAAGTTATTGGTTCAGACTTTTATGGGAAGCTTGATGGATGCATCCCTGAAAGGTGATTGATCCCCTTTATTAATGGTTGGGGTATTTTTTAAAGGATATATTGAAATGTGATTGAGTTTCATATGGGTTTTTTTTCTATTTCCTCTACTTCAGCAAGGCTTTTGACACTGTCTACAACATCCTCATAGGGCAGACTCAGGGAATGTGGACTGGATGAGTGGACAGTGAGGTGGATTGAGACCTGGTGTCTCAGTTTGAGACAAGTTTGGGAGGAAACACTCTGGAAGGAATGTCTCCAACACAGAAGGCAAGTTTTGGCACTCCCTCCCCCCATTGATGTAAAAGGAGTTTCTTGGAGGAAAGTGAAAAAAACTATTTATTTAACAAACAAAGTGCCTGCAGGGCATGGGAAAAAAATAGTAACTGTTAAATATTAAACCTCCTCACTTCGGAGAAAGGTGGTGGATTCAGAGTTCTTTTATGTAGCTGGCTCTGCCCCTCCCGAGGTCTGAGGCCGGGATGCAGCATCCCCACAGCCTCCCTGCCAGTCCGCAGGGCCCGATGATCTGGTGCTCACATCACAGCTAGGCTGAGGAGTTCCAGGAGAAGAAGTTACTGGAGGATTTCGATATGCAGTCCTGGGAAAAAATTTTTGCCTCAGCTAACAGGCTGGGTAAAAGCAGGAATCCACTCTCTCCACTCTGCAGCGGTGAGAACGCGGGGGAG
The DNA here is from genome assembly GCA_013400515.1 of Erpornis zantholeuca. Classification (NCBI taxonomy): domain Eukaryota; kingdom Metazoa; phylum Chordata; class Aves; order Passeriformes; family Timaliidae; genus Erpornis; species Erpornis zantholeuca. The sequence continues at coordinate 51,951 of VZTN01008044.1, forward strand.
TGTATGTGAGTTCTTGAACACAAACCATGCTGAAGAGTTTGCCTGTCTTCCCCTCCTCTTTGCTTGGACCCAGCTTAAAGGTGCGGGACCCATTTCTGGGCAGAAAGCAGATGATGGGGAATGCAGTATTGTCATGAAATCACCCCAAGACACCTGGCTGAATGGCAGATCGCAGAGCGTGGTAATCAGTGGCACAGGGTGTAGTTGGGGGCCTGTCACCAGTGGTGTCCCCAAGGTTTCAGTACTGGGCCCAGCATTGTTTAACTTGTTCTCAATGACCTGGATGAAGGAGCAGGTGCCTTCTCAGGCAGTTCCCTGATGACACAAAGCTGGGAGGAGTGGCCAATACCCCAGAGGCTGTGCAGCCCTTCAGAAGGGCCCTGACAGGCTGGAGAGATGGGCAGGGAGAAAACTTCTGAAATTCCACAAAAGGAAATGCAGGGTCCTGCACCTGGGTAGGAATAACCCCAGGCACCAGCACAGGCTGGGGCCTGACCTGCTGGGAAGCAGCTCTGCAGAGAGGGACGTGGGGATCCTGGAGGACAACAAAGCATCCATGAGCCAGCAGTGTGTCCTTGTGGCCAGGAAGGCCAATGTGATCCTAGGCTGTGTTAGGAAGGGCACTGCCAGCAGGTCAAGGAAGGTGATCCTGCCCCTCTACTCAGCCCTGGAGGGGCACATCTGGAGTGCTGTGTCCAGTTCTGGGCTCCTCAGGACAAGAGAGACATGGAGCTCCTGGAGTGGCTCCAGTGGAAGGTGTTAAGATCCAATTATTATTAAGGTTCTTTAGAAATTCCTCTGCCCAAATTAAGGTGCAAATGAGACCAATATGCCAGTGACAAAACATAAATTTTATTGTATAGTAAATAGGAGAGAAAGAGAAAAGGAGTAGAAAATAGGTGGGGGGGGACAGAAAGAGTGACAGGGACAGAATAAGGAAAATATCACCACTCTGTGGATCCCAGTGATGTTCCATTGATCCTCTCCAGCTGCTCTTCCTGGTGGTGAAGGTCCCCCCAAAGGTGTAGAATCCCCTGGGTTTATATCCCCTCAAGCCAGGTGGCAATGTCCAGCCATGTCCCCTGGGGAGGGGGCAGTCCTTTACAGCAGACTCTGGGTCTGTTCCATCACCTGCAGCCCTGTGGTGCCAGGCCCAGCACTTTGGGGGTCTTTGATGGATTGTGACTCCCCTCAGCTGCCTCTCACGTGAGAGTCCCATGGATGTGTCCTGTGGGATTCAAGGTTCCACAGCAGGGCTGGTTTGTGTAAGGGAGGATGGGTGTTCAGTGCCTCTGGCCAGAGGTTACAGCACACACCCAAAACCTCCTCCTCCTCCCTTGGCTGGGGGGAGTCAGTGTAAACCTGGCTTCTGTGAGCTGTGCTCTGCCCCCACCCCAAACTCAGCAGAGGATGTTCTTCAGCATAGCTGGTGGCTTTGGCCTTTTGGTGGACCTTTCCCACTGCCTGAGGTGATTGGACAATGGGTTTTCCTTTATCTAATCAACAGTTTGACTTTCTGCCCGAAGTCCCAGTCTTCAGGGAGGCTTCTTTGGTTTTAGCTTCTTTATAATGAGCAAAACTTTATATCAATGTTTGAGGCATGAACTATTTTCAGTCTCTGATGGAGGGTTACAGAGATAATTAAGGAACTGGAGCATCTCCCTTACCAGGAAAGGCTGAGGGAGCTGGGCCTGTTCAGCCTCAAGAAGAGGCACTGAGAGGGGAACCTCATCAATGTCTGTGAGTATCTGAAGGGAGGTGCCAAGAGGATGGAGCCAGGCTCTGCTCAGTGGTGCCAGGCAATAGGGCAGGAGGCAATGGGCAGAAACTGATGCACAGGAAGTTCCACCTGGCCATGAGGAAGAATTCCTTTACTGTATGGGTGACTGAGCACTGGAACAGATTGCTCAGAGAGGTATCACACAATCCTGTGCCCTGTGCTCTGGGGTGAAGCCGCTTGATCAGTGAGGTTGGACCAGATGACCCACAGTGGTCCCTTCCAACCTTATCTATACTGGGATTCTGTGATTAGCTGTCTGATTCTGATAATCGAACAGCATAAGGGTGTAAAAATCCTTGCTTCAGTAAATTAATTGGTGAGTTGTATAAGCAATTTCTTGTCTTTCTAAAATAGTACATTTATTAAATGAGACGTATCAGTTGTCTCAAGTGTAGAGGTAGAACAATGTTTTATAAAAATATGTATTTAATGAGTGCAATAATTGTCCTGAGTATAGCCTCTTAGTTATAAATCCATGTATCTGCTATAGCAGTTTTACTGTCTCTACATGCAGTTAGGGTTGTATGAAATTCTTCTTGTGAAAGCATCTGCACTATGGGTGAGGGCGATGTGACACATGTATCTTGCCATGTAATCTATGTGTTAAGATGCCTAATTATTCAGGAATATGTATTTATTTGCTATACTAATTTATTTCATATTAAATCACATATGTAGTTCCCCCTTTCCTCAAAAGCCTAATTTTTAGGTTCACCACAATGCTTTGAAAAATTACATTCTCCTGTTTCTGGACACACATAGTATTTGTTTATATTCTATTTATTATCAAAATACAGATAACAAAATGGAGTTTAAGTCCTGATGCATTGTTTGACTTTGAAGACATTGGTCAGGAAGTACCTGATTTGTGTAATAGACAGTAGCTTAAAACATCTAGGGCACAGGTCAGTGCTTTGTAGTGTGTATGTCTATTTGACAGAGAAGCAGTAGGCTCTTGTGAATCTACTTTGGTCTATTGAGAAGCTGCTTTGATACAGTCTGTCTGGTGTGTAAAAGGGGCAAAGTAACAGAAGTAGCACTGGTGAGTGATTTCACAGCATTTTTTTTGTGGAATACAGCTTGGAATTACCCTGCTTTCTGTCTTTTGAGGCTGTTGGTGTATTTTTAATTATTTTGTTCTTACATGGGTTTTTTTAATGTACCTTTTATAAGGGTTATAAGTGTTTGTTAATAAAGGAAAAAAGAGCTATTAAGCAATTCTTGTTTGATGAAATCTTAAATAGCTGTATGTACTGGAATTAAATCAGGAATTCTGCTAAAGCAGTGACATTTATTGCTGTATTAATGTTTGTGATTTATTTTGAGAACAGATTAAGTTTTGATGCCTTCTTCGATGAAGTAATGAAAAGGTAGAACTAGTTTAGTGTAATGAATCCCTGTGAATAGAGAATATCTTGTTATTTGCTGAGATAACGAGAAGAAAAACCTTGAAACTTTTCTGAATCGGTTGCTTAGAAGTAGTGGTTTTTATCTGAAATTGGCATCAAAGTGAGGAGCCCTCATCAGCTTTTACTGAAATGCAGTAAAACTGAACTCCCACCTTCTGACATTGCAATGAGTTCTGGACTTGGAATGCAGTTACACATAGTGTGATGCCAGCTGATTAAAGTTTTAACTGATGTACATGAGCTGCTGGATTTTCATGTTTTAGATAAAGATTATGCTTAAGGAAACACTTTAAATACTGCTGACCACCTGCCATTTTAGTCAGTAGCTGTTATCCATAAAGGAAAATAACATCTAAATCAAGAAAAAAAGCGTGACGTAGTCTGTAAAAATTTCTTAACCTGCATTTGACTCTGCTGTGGGCTGGAGTTTGGAAAGTTGAAAGATAATTGTCTCTTAGTCGATTCAGTGTGGGCGAATATATTTGACTTTCCTGTTGCTCAGTTGCATTTGTATATTTGGAAGGGAATATTTCAAGGTGTACATGGTTTGAGATGTAATTTGGAAGCACAATATTTACTATGAGTATTAATAGGGAGTTATTAGTAGAGTTTTGTTTGTTTATTTTTTGGGACTATGAAGTACAAAAGTAATAGTGACACTGGATTAAGAAGAATAAGGTTTATAAATACCAACTGGTGTTATGTTACCTGGTATTAAAACATAAATGTATATTTTCCAAGGTGGTGGTTATGTTTAAACCATTTCTTCTGAAAACTGTGCTGGCTTTAGGTAAGACTCCAGTTGCAGTCTGTTAACTTTAACTACATTGAGCAGAATAGTCTAACATGGAAAAGACTATCAAAGATAGTAACTGCAAAACACTGAGTGAAAATTTCGTACAGAAATACTTGTCGTGGTTCTGTATTTTAAATTCCTGTCTTCTATTGTTTGTGAGGCTTCTTACATGTACATAGTGACATACCCTGGTTTTCCTATGTTTGCTAAGTGATCTTACCAACTCCAGCAGTAAACTTTGCATTGGTCTTTAAAAAAGACATATCTAGAGTCCTGAGTAGTCTGAATTCAAATGGTTTGATGTTCATTTCTGACAAACCTCGCCTTTTGGAAAGTTAGCCAAATTGGTCAAAAATACTTTTTATTGTATTGGACCAATTATATTGGTCAAATTTTATTTGTATCGATTTATCTAAGCAGTCCTTAAGGAAATGCTTATCTTCATATAAATACATGTATGTACATAAATGGAGTCAAGTAAAAAATAGCAGGTCAACTTGTTAAAATACTTACAATACAAAGTATTTTCATGAGAGAGATTGCATGAGGATGGGATTATCTATCAGTCATGGAAATCAGAGGATCACTGGATGCATAATGCTAGGGCACCTAAAGTAATGAACAGTGGGAATTTAAGGGTCATCATGAGTACAAGTGCTCTACCAAGAGTCTTTTGTGAGTATGTACTTTAAGGGCTGCTACTGCAGCAGTCCTGTCACTTCTCTGTGCGTGTTGAACAAACATGCAGTGGAAAACAAAAATAATTTTAAAAGCTAAAATGTCAAGCCTTTTATTATATCCATAAAGTAAAGGCTATCAATAAAATACTGAAGCTAGCATATTATCTATTATTTATACAACTCTCTGCAGTGAACTGCTGTAACCAGTAATGTTCAATCTGAACAATGTGTTTAATAAAGCAGATAAGAACCTAAACATAAGGTTTAAAGGCAGGTTTAAAAAAAAACCCAATTGGTCTTAAAAATGTTATTTAAAGTTCTAGGCAAAATACATATCTAGTCAAGGCTGTTTTAAAGATAGATGGAAAGAGCAGGATTTTTAACTGTAAGAAAAGAGCTGTAATGCTATCTAGTATCACATTTTGGTTAGTAACCTTTGAGGGTTGTAAGAAAAAATATAAAAGTACTTACACATAAAGGAATCATAGAATATCCTGAGTTGGAAGGGACCCATAAGAATCAACAACAGACTTCATCATCATCATCATCATCATCATAGTATTCTTATCTCTTAGTATTCAGCTGCTGAAGTACATAAGAACAACACTTCTAATGTGAACATTGGGATTGTGTACAGGAAAAATCCTCTTCTGCTAATGTATGGACTCTTCAAATATGTTAGCTGTTGAACTTTCAACTTGCTTTTTGAATATGTGAGAGCTCAATTCAGGTTAATAAATCAATCAATTTAAATCAGTCCATAATGGAAAGTCTTTGGAAACTGAAGGTAAAGGTGTGAACATCAGGGCTGACATGATATGACTAAGGTGTTTCTTAACATCTTGGCCAAATGTGTAACTTCACAGCTCTACTTGAGGCTGTGTGGGTTCAACCCTCATGCACATCACACAAATTAGAATTTTTTAAAAATATTTCATAAGGCATCTTCCATCTTGCAAATACGTATAGTTTTTAAAGGTTATTTGGTAATTTTTGCTAATCAGTTCAGAAGCTGCTGTTTCCTTTTGTTTTTTATTAAGGGGAGGGAGAAGAGAGGGAGCTTTATCTGAGTTTATCTTTACAGGTTCAGTGTTTTACTGACACATATGGCATGATGATTTTTCTCTCCCTTTCAGAAGAGAAACCTGATTGCTCCAAGGCCCGCTGTGAGGTCCAGTTTTCTCCTCGGTGCCCAGAAGATTCCATCTTGATTGAAGGCTATGCTCCTCCTGGTGAATGCTGTCCACTCCCAAGCCGTTGTGTGTGTAATCCTGCAGGCTGCTTGAGGAAGGTTTGCCAACCTGGCTATTTGAATATATTGGTTTCTAAGGCATCTGGAAAACCAGGAGAATGCTGTGATCTCTATGAATGCAAGCCAGGTAAAAGTAGACACAATTTCTTTTCCCATTTTTCAAATTTTAATGTCTGACAAGAAAAATAATCTATATAATTGCATCAAGTAAAGCCTATATAGCCTCTAAATTCTTCTGATTCTTCTTGAAAATTAATTATTTTATCTAGCAATACCCATTTAAAAAAAGATAAAAATATTATGGTACATTTTACTTTCTTTTTTCTTTAGGCATTAATTTAAACTGAGTAGCAAGGGAAAAGTAACCTAGTGAGAGTATTGCATTTCTGGGAATGCTACTGATTTAAGTGACATACTTTATATACTGATTAGATTATACAGAGGTTTTTCATAGTAGGATTACATTGTGCATGGACAGGGAATTAGGATTTCTGTTTTAACGTCTCTCTAGATTATCAAGTATTGAGCCTTAAAAACTGCAGAGCAAAAGAATTATAGAGGAGCATACTAAAAAACTTTACAACATTTTCAATATTTACTCATCTTCCATTTCATGACAGCACAAATCACCCTTTCTTATGATTTATTATTCCAAGTGAAGTGGAAGATGTAATTTACTCTTTGATCCAGGCTTTGGTAAGATAAATAGTCAAAACAGAGGGTTGAAAGCAAGCATATAAAATGGTATAGTCCAAAATGTTATGTGCAAACAGGTTCAAGTATGCTTTACCTGTGCCTTCCTTATGCTTGTTTAACATTTTCTTAAATCTTCCACAGAGGAAGATTGTATAGTCTTTGTATCTTCTAGTGCTTCTCTTTGTGTTTTTTCTCCAAATATCCAGTGCAAATCCAGCTGTGTGGAAATTTGAGCAAACTTTTTTGTACTCTGTCCTGAGTAGTTGGTGAACAAGTCTTTACTGTAATTTCTTGCTCTGGAACATTTTGTCAACCATGGGCTTCTTTCATCTAGAATTAGCTGTAATTTCTTGTGACATGGTCTTTTTGGACTCCTCCCTGGTTATGTTTCCCTTCAGTAAGTTTTTTCAGTTAATCCATGTCTTTAACCAATAGTATCCAAAAGCAGACTAATATTTTGGGAGAGTCTTCATCAGCACGAAATACTGTAGAATAATTCCCTTCTGTTTGTCATGCAAAACTTTAAATAAGATTTTAACTGTTTTGCAAAAGGTATTTCTAACTGGTGAGCTGCTGTGATCCCAGAATCTTTCTGTAGCATGACTGCTAGTGAACCATTACATTTCTACATTTTAATTCCTCCTATGTACTTCAGTTATGCTGAAGTACAATTTAATGTGCTGTTTACTGAATTTTGTCTTGCTGACTTTGGATAATTTATCATTTTCAAAAGAAAGTTCAGCTCTGATCATGTCCTCCCAAATATTATTTGAATTCCTGTCTTGTAGTTGGCAAGTAAGTCTGTCCAGACTTCCCTGTGGAAATTACTTCTTGAAGCTTGCTAGTTCTACAGGATCTTCAAATTGAATATGATTCCCTATCACATTAGTGAATTTATGTAACTCTGTGTGTATTGTTTTCTGAAAAGGTTTGTATTTTTTGCTGTAAAACTCCTTTAAGTGATCAAGGTACATAGTACTGGGAAAATTAAGGTGTGCGTAAGGAGGGTAGAAGAGCAGAGGCTTCTATGAGATTGGGGAAGGTAAGAAACTAACAGGGTTTAAGGGAAGCATAGAGCTTTGCAAATGGGGCATAGAAATTAAGAGAGCTGGTAATAAACCTTGCATCTTCAGAGTCTGACTTAGTATCCTGAAGAAGTGTAGGAAAGAAGAGTTAGAGAGGAACTGAACTACATGAATTATAACTGAAATGTCATGTTGCTGGGAAAATATGGGATAAGGGACAGAGTAAGGCCTGGGAGGTAGGTGTTCATGCAGAAACTCTTGTTGGGCTGATGTCACCAGTTTTACTGAATATGTCAGCAAGTCTGTGGAGTTAACATGTTGAACAGAGAAAAATATGTTTCCATTTTTTTGCCATAGACCTAAAAACTTTAGTTCTGTGAGTAATGCTTCCAGAACACTCTTCCTGCACCTCCATGTCTGCTTGACCAGCCTCATAGGGGTTTTGCACTAGCAAGGGCTTTCTGGTGGAAGCAAAGATGGGAGGACTACTTCCCATGACAGCAGCGGTGCTTGATGCCAAGATAAAGCGCTTGCACAATTAAAGCGCAATAAATTGTGTTTATTTCTGTTCCTTAGAAAAGATATCAGTGCTCTCTAGTTTACTCGTTTGAGTTGGGCGCCTTCTGCTGAGAACTGCACATGTTCAAGTGCTGTGATTAGCAATAGAGTTAGTGGAAGGAAAACAGAAAGTTTTTCCTCAAGAGTAAATGCTAGAATGAAAATAAAATATTTCATTTTGAGATGCACTTCCTCTTGTGTTCTTTTACTTTAGGAATACAGTTGAAGGCATTGGTATTCAGTTGATATGAATACTGAAGAAACTTAGTATCTTAGTCACACGTCTCTTAACCTCCAGATTAATTTGCTTTAAATGTTCTTACCTCTTGCTCCACCAAGCATCTCATCACAGTTGTGGTACCTACTGAGAATAAATATGTCATGCTTATTGTTTTACTGTGGTTGTAAAGCTAAGAGATAAGATAACCCTAGTCTGGTTCCATAAGCAACCTCTTTTATTCCTACAAGATGTGTGTAACTGTCCATTCATGAGTAGTGAATTTAGTCAGTATGCATTGAATTTAGTTTTAGGCTGAGGATTACATTTCTCAAAATGTATTTTCAAAAAATTTTTCTTATTAAACATCGTTTGAATGAGCAATCTCAAATGGAACTGCATAAGGTGTTAACAGCAAAAATAAAAATAACCCAAAACAAGATTTGTGGGAGTGTATGTGAGTGTTAAACCACTATGAACAAAGATGTTTTTAAAATCATGTTTATTTAAAGATTGAGTTAAAATCTAATTTCAAATATATTTTTCTGAAGTGTTGATAGGAACTCTGGCTGTCACTTCTGAATAAAACAAGTTTACTTTGGCAGTTGTCCAACAGATGTTAGTTGTACCTTTTTTGATAACTTTTGTTGCCATGTATGGTGCAATGGGGAACGTCATCTTTTAGTTTCTGACATCCTTGGGAAAGCATTGGGAAATGTCTGTCATGATAGACATAACCTGTGTTGAAAAGACCGCTCATTTGTCATTCTTTCAGAAGTCTTTTTGGCAGAGCTTTCATTCACTCATCTCCATCATGGCCTGAAAATTACTCTTTTTTTTTTTCTGGTTTAAACACAATTGTAAAGAAAATGTTATTGTTTGGCTTACTTCTTTGGAGAATTCTGTGCAGTCAAGACTTGACGGAAAGTCCGAGATCAGCAGCAAAATTTAGTAGGTAGTGTGTAATGACACACAGGGAAGTACTTTGTGCTCCACCCTGATACAGCTTCAGCATTGAAAATCTGGAGCTTTTATAGTCTTGCACTAAGGACAAGGGTCAGCAAAATCAAGTTTTTATACACATCTCAGAGAAATAGAATTCTGTAGTGTTTTTAAAGTATCCTGTGTTACTTAACAGAAATAGTACTTACATTGTTTTATTGGATGATTTATCAGAAGCTTATGTTGACAGAACTTGAGATAAGAGTGGGAAAGGACTGGAGAAAAAGAGTGAGGAAGAATTACAGGCACATGGAGCCTGGAAAAATGGCTTTTAAATTGACAGTGAAGGTGAGGGAGGGCAAAAAATGAGCAAATGTGGAGATCCATGTTGGGAAATACCTGGGATAGGGCAGTTAAGGGATAGGGCAGCTAAGAAACTGATTTAGGCAGTGATACAGCTGCATTGAAGGTCCAGAAATGATATGGTTGTGTGTAATATGTTCTGAAGTGTCATGGAATGTAAAAAGGATAATACCTTGTCATGGAGAGATACTTCCTTTCCACTTCTCCCATGGCAGACAATGCCACGACCATTATTATGTCTAGTTGTGTTGTGTTACATTATTCATGGGGAACCAGTTGAAATGCATCTGAACTGAAAGCAAAGGATGTCACATCATGCTTCTATGCTGTAAGAGCAGACTGTGTATCTTTGTACTGAACCCTCATAAGTCTGTGACTTCTGCCTTAGCCTGTGCTGAGCCACTGTGTTTCATCAGAAATGCAAATACTGGCTTGCTCCTGCACCATTAGATGCATAAGTATTTATTTAGATCTTGCCCTAAACTGTACATTGTGTAAGCTGAAAATCCAGCCATTTTATTAGTTGAACTATGTCAGGGTGAAACTTAACACACTTAATATACTTTGTTAACTTACTCTACTAGAAAATTTTGTTGACCTAGTTTCATTAGCAGTTTCAAAACCTTTGGTTTTATAGTCTACGAAAGAGGTAGCTCATTATTACAGATATGTCAGGGTCTGCAACAATGGCAGGGTTTCTGCTACATTCTTGTAGAAAAGTGGTAACTCTCAGATGCTTCTATATACAAATTCAGTGCATGAGAAAATTCTTGAAGATATGTAAGCAAAACTTGATTGGGTGAAATTTTGCTGATAGAAAATCATAACATATTTATGAGTTCTTGAAGCTTCTATGATAGGAAAAAAAAGAGTTTAGAATAAAAGCTTATAATGAACTGTTCATGAAATGTACACGTGTTAATTATTGGAATCACAGAAGGATATGAAAGAAAAGTAGAAGTTCAGTGGCAAGTGTTTGCAGTCTTATTTTCTAGGGCAGTAGTGCAGCTAATCTGGGAGATCTCTTTTAAAGAAATGAAGAATCCAGTTACAGGCTGTTCTGTAACCTCAGAATATTTTCAGTTTATCTGTAAGTTTATCTCAATACTTTTTCCAGTTTGAGAAACCTGTTTAAATCTGAAAGAGAGATTTTTCTTTTTTCAAATATTTTTCATTTCTTATCTGTCTTCCTCTGTCTCCTGTGAGGAAACTATGGGAGAGATAGGACTGTTCCACCTGCAGAAGAGAAGGCTCAGGGAGGATCTCATCAGTGCATATGAGTACCTGAAGGGGGTGTAAAAGCAGAGCCAGGTTCTTTTCAGCTGTGCCCAGTGGCAGGACCAGAGTGGCAGGAGGCACAAATAGAAACACAGAGAGTTCCCTCTGAACATCAGGAAGCACTTTTTCACAATGAGGGTGACTGAGCACTGAGTTTTCCCAGAGAGGTAGTGGAGTCTCCACCCATGGAGATGTTGAAAAGCCACCTGGGCATAGTCCTGGGCAGCCAGATCTACATGGCCTGGCTTGGGAGCCTCCAAGAGGTGCTATCCTAACTCCGCTTCTTTGTGATTAATCTAATAATGTAATAATAAAAAGAAAAAATTCTATTTGAGTAGTCCTAACTTGGACTTTGCTGATAAAAAGAGACTGGACTGCTTTTTAGTGAGACGTGTGCTACCACACTGTAACCACTGCAGTGGAGATATGCAGAGCAGATGTAACTCTGAGACTGATGTCTCATTACGACTGAGTCAGTTATTGCTATGTACCACTGAGGATAAGCTTGGGAAATGTAGGACCAGAAGAGAAAAAATGGGCCTTTGAAGACCCCATTGCAAGAAATGTGGGTAGCATTGCCAAGCTGCTTTAGCAGTTCAGTAAGCAGCTGTGATAGTGTCAATATTGCAGCGAAGTTTAATCAGTAATCAGGGATATCATGCTGCATAATTTCCAGCCTGATAACATTCTGTTCATCCCTCTTGCTCAGTCAGAAAGTAGCAAATTTCTTAAATAGGGAACCATGTTTTATTCTGCACTTTCTCAGTATAATTATGAAAAAGCATAGCAGATACAAAATAGCTGAGCTGCTACTGTTTGTTATATGGAAGATTTAGTACCAAATAAGAGAAAGATGTGTTTCAGCTTTCCCGAGTATGACTTACAAGATTAAATGTATATTCAGCCTGGTTTGGGGTTTTTTTTTTCTGCATTTCTAGACATTTGTTGCTTTCTAAAAACTGTCCATCAGTCTTTCTTGTTAAGTAGAATTCATCTCATTAATTCAGAAAGATTAGTTAATTTGCATTTCATTTTTGCCGTATATAAGTATACAAACAAGACAACCTAATAGAATAGTCTTTAAAAATGTACTTTACACATGCACACATAAATCTATAGTGTATCTTTTTTTAATTTCCTATATCTCAAGCATTTTGCTGTTTAATTAGACTTTAATTAGCTAAAAATTGAACAATGAATTTCTTACTGTTTTAAAAGCTGTGAGGAATATATATTCTTCATAACTAGCATACTTCTATTAACAAATATTCACAGTTGTAATGATTGTTAAGATTGTCTAACTTCTATAAATTTTTTTATTAACTAATATCAGTTAATATTGATCAGCTTCCTGAATGAATAATTCTAAAAAGTGAATCTTTAAGAGAAAGGCAGGCTTGTTGTAATGTTACCTAGCAAGCAGGCACTCATTGGATAATTTTTGTGACTCACAAGGCTGATGCATGAGTGGTTGCTTATGAGGAAGTAATTTGCAAACAGCTTCTGAAACATGAGTAAAAGAAATGTTCTTCTCCCCTTCCTCCGTAGTGTTCAGTGTGGATTGCAGCACAGTCGAATGTCCTCCTGTTCAGCAAGTTGTTTGCCCCCTGGATAGCTATGAAACCCAAGTCAGGCTGACGGCTGATGGCTGCTGCACCCTGCCCACAAGGTTGGTGTCTCGACGGCTCAGTATTTTTAACTCGTTCTCGACAATTCAGCTATTGCAAACGCAGGATAATAAATGGTACTTCTGTGACAATAAATGCTGATGCAGAATAAAACCTACATGAAGTAGGTTATATCAGTCTGGTGGAAATACAGAATCTTGTATTTTTAAAGCAGAAAAAAAAAATCTTCGCAGTGCAAACACACGAAGTTGGTTTTTCCTAAAAATATTTGAGGAGTTCGTGTCTCTAGATTGGCTTTTGGTTAATTCAATTAATCTTGCAAAAGTAAATTTTTGAAGGTGTTTGATGGTGAGGAGTTAAGTGATGGAGATTACAGAAGACGTGCTAGAGAAGATCTCATCTAGTTAAAGGAGGAAAAAAAATCTAATTTTTTGTGTGTGGAAGACCATTGTAAAGACTTGAAAGGTGGAGCTCTCTGGAACTGTCAGAAATTTCAAGTACTTGCTTCCATTTTACTTCTGTTGTTGTTTAAGTAGGCATAACTTACCGTGATTAAAAAAAAAAAAAAGACAGTTTAGAGTTGGTCTTGTTCCACAGTTATGCACCACTATTTGAGTTTATGTTTTTACAACAAATTTCCCAAAACCTGATTCATGAATATGCCAAATAAATACATATTCAAGCAAAAATTAACATAACTGAAAACATTTTTCACATCAAAAAGAGTATTTTTCTTGTAAATGTAGCTAGTTGGCTTACTTAGTGGAAGGTCTTTGCACCCATAGAATATTGTCATAGTCCCAGCCTGTGTAAAGTAGTAAAAAACTTGCAAAGAATTCAGAAAGTAGAAGATGGTGAAGGTTGTATAATCAAGGTTGTTTTCTTTTGGGTACCCTTTGAGTGTGCATTTACTGTGGCATCTTCTTTAAAACTGTTGTTTCTATGATGTGTGAAGGTCTCTTGTTGCATGGAGAATCAAAAACATATTTATTTACTAAAACTAAGGCAGAAAATGAGATTTGGAAAATATCATTTAATGCACTAATCCTGGCTCTTAAAATTTGAAAATATATTTCTAAACTCGACTGGTTTTATTTGTAATTGTGGAATACTGAGAACAGTCTGCTTCTTATTATACTTACTCAGTGAATACTACAAATGTTATTTAGTTCAGAGTTGTTCTATTTTATTTTCCTGTTTTCTGAATTTTGTATACCAGAACATGGTATGGATTCTCAGAATCCTCCCTTTATTTTTTGACATATTTTCTGTAAACTTCCCAGGAACCACAATGATATATTAGTTGAGAGCTGACCTGGCTAGCTGGGACTGTGCACGAGTTTGTAGATTTTATACAGTCATCATACTGCCATTGTTGGAAATATTGCCCAGCATGTTCAAGGCAACTGGAATAAAACACTGCCAAGGACTGTATTCAAAAAGATAGATTACAATTTCAAAGAAGCAGTCTCAGATTAATATTTCACAAATTTAGTGTTCAGATTAACACTTAGTAACCTTGAAATTATAGAAAGATTAATGGTACATTTTTATGCCCAAATTTGTTTTAGCTTGTTGGATAAAAAAGTGATATATAAGCCAAATTATTTTTGTTTCACAAAAGTAAAATTATGTTCTATTTTTATGCACTCTAATATGTGGTTTGATTTTTCTAGTGCTTGGGTGAAGGGAATGAAAAATATCCACTTTATTGTTTGTCAGTGATAACTTCAGTGTTCCTTCTATCAGGAAATACAAAGTACCAAGAAAATAAATCTTCATTTACTTCAGAAAAATAACCAGTTCAAAATATCTTCTATTTCTAGTACACATATGGTAACTGACCTTAAATAAATACCTAGAGCAGCAAACATGTTTTTCAAAGAATCTTGATTTTGCTGAGATTGTATAAAAATAAAGTCAGTTGATTTGCTGTGTGTTAGTTGATGTCTGAAGTGTCCTTGTCAGTGCGTGTGGGAAGTCAGTGATGAAACCAATATTCTCTTCTGCTGTGCACAAAGATCCCAACTGTACAAGCATACAGCATGTGAATTACGAGATAATTGTGAATTCCTGAATCCTCTTTGAAATCAGTTGTTGTGAATTCCTGGGATCAGAGTTTAACAAGAGATCAGAACTGGGATAGATGAGTACTTAGCTCCTGGAGTCTTAAGATCTGATCTTATGATTGGAGGGGGTTTTGTGTTAATACCTCTGCTCTTCTTGATGTACAAAACTGCAAAATATCTCCACAATTAGCATAACCTATTATGTCTGCAGGCAAGTAGAAACAATTGCAGGTGTCTTGTAGTCCTCCTTTTTTTTAAAAATTTCATAGCTCAGTCTACATCACTGTATGTTGTTATTATGTGGGTTGCTATTTGGGTTGCCTTATATCAGCCAAAACAACAGTACACTTTATAATGAAGTGGGTGAGAAGGAAAGAAGAAAAAAGTCTGGCAGCAGTATGATCATACAGATGCTTTACATGCTTTGTGCCTGCTAGAAATATATTTACTTATTTTGATTTTAATATACCTACTGTGCTTCTGAAGGAAGACAGTGCCATAGTCATCTTTCATGTGCTGAAAGTAAGGATTTTACTTGAAGGGGGAAATACAGGAACATAGATGAGGGAACGAGGAAGCCCTAATGCTAGGGCCTGATCTACAAAAAGACTCTATATCATAGATTTGAAATTCAGAAGGCTTAGGTTTATTATTTATTTCATTTCATGCAAGTATATAAAGTAAAGTGTAGAAAAGCAGAAGCAAAAGCAAGAAAGCTTTTTTCTCTCTGGCAAGCAGCTGCTCACAGAGATTGTCTCTCTGTCCATGAACAGNTTGCTGTGATTTGTCTAAGATTCACCAAAAAGTCAGCCCACAGACAGACATGGGGACAATAGAAAAGAAAATGTTAAAAAAGGTTAGAGGGGAGAGAAGTGCATGTATGAAAAGAGGGCAGAAAGGGAAACAAAGTACAGTTACTTGGAACATGAAAATTGAGCCATTTGAATTCAGGTTCAGTGTTTCCTCAGATTTGAGGAGAAGTTGGAGCTTGATATTTGAAGGGTTTCTGTGAGACTTGCATGTCAAAATTGTAGAGAAAATGTGCAGATTTATAGATGAATGGGTCTACACTAGGAAAACAGGATGGTCTTTCTTAATTTCAAAATTTCTTAATAAAATATTAAGAATGATGAAATATCAACATTGCCTTGTCTGAAATTCAGTTTAGAATCACCTAACTGCATATCATATCTCTTTTTAATTGTTAGAATTAAGTTAGAAAAAAATGGCACTGTATTTTTTTAGTGTACATTTTAGAATAATTTATTAACAGCAGAGACATTGTTCCATAAGGGCATGGACTTTAGATCATAATTTAGACTTCATGAAATTATGTTTTTAGGACTATGAACTCTTTGAAGAAATTATGATCATCTGTTTCATATATAAAGGCCTAATACCAGCAGAACCAGAAAGCAATTAAAGGAGAGTACCATGGTTAAGGACAGATGATGTGTCACTGAGCTGGTTGACAAGTAGTTGAAAATTTTACATGCAGTAGGAGCAGTACATACAGTAGGAGACTTCTGTCTTGCATGTTGTTCTTGGCCTGTTTCTTGTATGTAATATACTAGGAAAATGGAGATCCTTAAATTTGATGTTAAATTGGCATTTGTTTCTGAGCGAACTCTTGAATGCATATTCCTGACTTTGAAAACTGCTTGAGTAGTGCCGGGGAAAAGTGAGAATAATAAACATCTGATACCATAAATTCTTGCTCTTGCACTCAGAGATTACATTTAGTGTCACACTGATTTCTAATGCAGGGGTTCAAACAGAACAGAACATACTGATTTGGCATCGACATCAAAATACCAGTTGGTTAAGCTTTCATCAGACTGTTAGGAGACACCTTAAATTTCCAGCTAGTATTTTAGGAAAGCTAAATGTTTGGGAAACAGGAAAACAGCTATTATGTTAGGAAAGCTTAGAACAGTCTGTCTCTGGTAGAGATACTCACTTCTCCAAGGAGGTTGTTGAACAAAAAATATGTTTGAGCTCTTAGAGAAAACTTAACCACAGTTTTTTTAATGTGAGTTTGTTGTCTTCTATTACAAAGCTCAATCTTCATTGAGATGATCAAGTTTACATAATCTGTTATCTTCAGATGTTTCCAGTTCTTCTGTTGTGAATGAGGTTTCTTCAAATTTTCAGATTCCTTTGGGAATTTATTTTCAAGTGTAAAAATTTTTATCAAAATCTGTTTAATATTTTTATCTGTGAAAAATGGAACAGGACAGTGATTATCAATGGCTTATATTTTTATTGCTCACATAATTTCGTCAACATTTCATAAGTTTTTTACAACAAAGCAATTGGCCTGTTTGGATAGCTTTGCACCAAATATTTTTGGATTATCTTTCTTTCTTTGTGACTGTTGTCCCAATAATTTGGAAGTTTAGTCTCTATTAGGTCTCTGCTTCTTGCTGTAGTTTTATGGCCTGCTTCTGTGCTGTTATCTGTTACAGATTAAGTAATTTCAAGATTCATTCAGTACTCTGTTCTCAGGGATATTTCGCACACACTCCTCCCCCCACTGCCAGCTATTCTTGGTCAGTCTTTTAATAAAACCAGATAACCAAGAAAACTCCATAGAGACCAGCCAGATGTTAGTACCGTGCCAATATTAAAAAGAACAAAAACTAAGTCATTAAATCTGGTTGTCTTGTTATCAATTCTGAGA
>VZTN01008044.1:72182-111549 GCA_013400515.1 Erpornis zantholeuca
ACAGTCGTGATTTTCCAGCAAAAGTAACTTTTTCCTCATTTTCCCATGTACCAGTCACCTGTCTTTAGCAACTTTTGCTGATACAGAGGTCTCCCTTGTATTTGTTCTAGAATTTTAGATCCTTCTCCTCCACCCATCTCATCCTCAAGAATTGGTATCCAAGAGAAAGTGGTTGTGAATCCCAGTTTTTGTTAAAGGAAGGTTCAGCCGGAACTGGTAAGACCAATCATGGATCCAAGACATGTATCTTTCTGAGACTTCTATTCAGTAACCTGGGTAGCTGGATCAAAGCTCCAACAAAAGCATGTTAAGGGCACTGCAGAAACTTTGTTATGCCTTCAGTTCTGTTATCAGCTTCTTAGAAACTCTGATTTCTAACCATCCTGGCCAGCTTGCTCAGGTTGTTCCTCCTGCACTTCAACTCTAGCAGACCACTTTGCCATCTCAAGTGCATCAGTACCATGGTGGTGAAACACTTGATGTTGAATTGGAGACACTATTCCTGATTCAAAAGGCAGGTTTATGTTGAAGGAAAGCTCTACATTGATGACAGCTGAACCCATCCCATGTCCAGGTTTGTAGCAGGCTTTTGTTTAATGGTTGATGAAAAGAACACTGCAATTTTTTGAAGTTTCATAATATCTGGAAGTAGGTGTTTAGGCATTTTCATTTTGGTCTTTAAAATTAAATCCTCAGAAGTTTGGAAAGTGTGATTTTTCCCAGGAAAACTACTTTGCTTCATTCAGGTCTGCTGAGATATTCAATCCTGCTTACAGACTGTACTGTACTAAATATCCACAAAAAGCAGGAATAACAGGGCATATGTGTAACCTTTATAAGGTGACCTGTGTTGCATCTCTATCTTCTCCTGATATCTTCCGGGAGAGGTAATGAATTGCTGAACTTGGAGTTCAAGCATTTCGCTTCTTCCCTACTACAGCTGCCTCAGGAATTCCCATGTGTTCTCAGCGTGATGGTAGTTCTTGCTGCCTTGGCGTTCAGCCTCACCATGTGGGTTGTTTTGGCAATCATATTTTCCTGAAGTACACAAATCAGGAAAAGATACGTTGGTTGGTTGGTTGGTTGGTTGGTTTCTTTAAAGCCATCTCAGTAAAACTTGAACAGAAGCTCTTGAAACACGAGACATTTCTGGAGCCTGATGGCTGACTTCTGAGTGTCAGAGACCTCAGACAAGGAGAGGAGACATGAGAATGTTTGCAGAAGAAATAGCAAGTATATCTTTTGCAGAAAAAGTTGTAAGACATTGTAAATGCAGAGGTCCATGCTTTCATCTTTTATAAGATCAGCTTTTTGTGTCTGTATGATGAGTTAAAAACACACATCTGTGGTCTTCCACCAACTTCTAGGAAACAGTGAATTGGAAAACCTAAAAGATAATTCCTAAAAGAAGAAGCACATTTCCCAAGAGCAAAACAAAAAACCCATTTGCACTGGGGGAGGAAGTATCAATGATCGCTATGCAAGCAGCTTCCTTTTTGTGCAGAAGTGTCTGTAGTACTTTAATCTGACAATGTGCTGAGTTAATGGTATATTTACTCCTCCACTGTGAAACTTGTAAAGAAATTTTAAGCCAGATAAATTGAAGTGACTCCTAATTGTATCTACTTTTAGGTGGTGTTTTATGCTTGATATTAGAATGAGGTTGTAGTGTCTATAGAATTTGGGTTTGTTTCCATTGTTTTTAGGCAAGCTGGTGTTTGAACTCTTTCAGATTATAATAAGCTGGTAGATATGTCTTTCTGTTTCAATATTTGTTTTCACTTGGTCTAGCAATTAGCATGTACCTTGATCACACTGAGTATTGCTTTTCCTCTTTCTTGTGAGACTTCCCACTGTGTTTTGTTTTATTTATTCTACTTAATCAGCTATTGCCTTGTTTGGAAATTGAATAAGTGATTTAGTTGAGAATCATTTCTGACTTGAACAGGCAAATTTCTGTTTGTATTATAGAGATCAATAATGTCTGACTGTTGTCTAGAGACCTGCAACTGCACAGATGTCTAAGGAGACCCATATACATAAAGCAATAGAATTATAATTTGGATGCTTGCATTTTAAAAGGGAAGTAGATATGAGAATTTCCCACCAGCTTCCAATGGTACTTGGGGCAGATGATAGTATCAACATTACTGAGGTTATATGAAGCGTGTGAAGTTGTGTTTCCTCTAGAAAATAGTGGGAAATGTCATGTCAGAATTCAGCAGCCACAAATTCTACTTCTTTCTTCCTTCTCAAATTAATGAATAATTAAAAAGTGGAACTGAAGGTTGTAGACCCCTTCAAAATAAAAAGTGGTTTCTCGCTGCTGTTCTTTGAAATACCATTGGTGAATTTCAGTCTGGTTTCTACAAAAGCATTACAGTTCTTGCATGTGTGGTTTCTACTACACGGAAAGGGTCTTAATTAATTAAGTGGAGTTGTTTGGTCTCAAAAACACATATTCAAGGCCAGGTTGGATAGGGTTCTGGGCAACCTGATCCCATTGAAGATGTCCCTGATCATTGGCAGGGTGGAGGTGGACTAGACAAACCTTAAAGGTGCCTTTCCAACCCAAACCTTTCTATAATTATCTTTCCTAAACTTGTACAGAATTCCCTTCAGGGATTTGAGAAAGGTGTTTGATATCATGAATGAATAAACATGACATAATTATTATTGTGGGGTTTTTTTTTTCCAAGGAGGAGAAAGTGGACATTAAATTAAACAGTCAACTAAATTAAACAAAAAGGAATTTGGGGGGGTTGGGATTTCGCTTTTTCGTTGTTTTTCAAGGGTTCTTTGTTTGCTTATGGCAAAGCCATCTCTGACGGCTTAATTGTAAGAAGATGTCATTCAGGAGAAAGAAAGTTTGAAATTACAGGAATATGGAAGTTAATGAATTACTTATAAAACTATTATCTGAAAGTGTTTTTTGACCTGAAGTTCTTAGGAATTGTGTTTTATTTGTAAGAGGATTTGTAAGATGTTTATAATTCCTCATTAAACAGTGGTGAAATAAGAAATAGCTTTTCCTAATATCAGAAAATTGACATTTGTATAACATCTTAACTAGTACCTTATTTTTAGTTTTGAAATGTTTGTTATATTATGAAGGGTGAAGCTGATAAACCTAAAAAAAGAGTAACTGAGGTACACAGTGGTAAAAACCATAGAGACCTGCAACAGAAAAAAAGCACTAGCTGGTATGGCAAAATAAGATAAAAATACAGGGTTGAACTAGTTTGTATTGTATTTTATTTCCTACACTGGTGAATTCAAAACGGTCTATACATATATGTGTGTACTTAGAAAAAACCAGCACACTTGAAAAGTCAGTGCATTTGGCCACTGGTTGCATGCCTTTCTGCATCTACGGCATCACTCTTTTGTGGCTATCCTCTTCTTCTGTCTTGGCCCTCAGGGAAACAGACAGATTTATTTAATGTAAGCCAAAGGTTGAAATGAAATTTTTTAGTCAGTTGAACTCTTTAGATCCTAATCAGGCTTGGAAAGATTCACTTGATGTGAATGCTGATTTTTATGACATCTTCCCTTGCTTAGCATCTGGTTGCCATTTCCTAGTGCTAATAATATGCAAAAGATGCACAAAAAGTTCCCTTTCACAGTATCTTTAATTAAATGCTTGATAGTTGCCTTTTGTAGTATTTAAAAGTTCCATGTGTATGAAGAATAATGGAAAAATTCACTGTTATGTAGGGTGTCTCTAACAATATCCAGATTTTAAAAAGGAATTCTTACTTGTACTTGTGAGCACACTTGATATGATTTCTTGATAAATAAACCCCCTGGAAAATTAAAATAGGAAGGAAGAACTTCCATGCAAATCAGTTTACATAGCAGTGATGTAAAACTTTTGAGCATTTGCAAACAGTCCCATAACAAGTGTTATATGCAGCTTCCATAGTTTTGCTATCATCTCTCTCTAGAGGTTTATTATTGATCTTTGAAATAAAATACAAAAAGATTTCTGTGAAAAAAAATAGTATTTTCATTACTCACTTTCTGAATAATATCTTTAAAACCAAAAATGCATGAAATAGTGATACTGAATTTGTGAACAAAACCTCTCCAGTCTGTATGGCTGAAGATTTAGGAAAATTCTAGTTGAAATTCCTACCAACCCAACTGGTGTCCCACCAATGGCTTTGGCTTTATCTGCAGTGTCACTTTCTGTGTAGGACTGGAGTTTGTTTTCCAAGACTAGCACTTGTTTGATTCCTTAAGCTGTAGCTTGACCAGTTAAAGTTGGTCATCCTTTCTGCTTAACTCACATTGTAGATTCAGGTGTGTATAACATGGAAATAGTTCTTCAATAATTTCATGAGATTGCTATGTCAATATTTAGTTTTGCCATATCATCATCACTTACACCATGTGCTTGATGGTAGCTGGGGTCTTGCAGTTAAACTCTTTGCCACTGTCAGGCTCTGATAATGCTGGGCGTTCTCTTCTGGAAATTCCTTATTTCACAGTATCCTTAAGTGCTTATATTAGTAACACATCTGTGGAAGTTTTATCTACTACATTTGAGTAATATAAGTGTTAATAATGTTAAAGCAAATTGTACTAGATTGCTTCGAGGGGGAAAAAAAAGGACTGTGATAAAATCTCCCCAGGAATGCGATGTATGTGTCAGGAATGCTTTTCTCTAGTCTCAGTGCTTTAGACTTTAATTTTGTTTTGATCCTCAAAATAAATAACCCTCTCATCAATACACCCCTGCCTCAACCCTCCCATTCACTGGTAGTAAATCTTTTTTTCCAGGGTGCCTGTTCTTATTTTCATAGCCATTATGCCTTGTGCCTGGAGAACTCTTTTGATCCTATCATCAAAACAGCTTTTCTGAGGTTAAGCAAGCCCTTCTCTCTTTAAATCTGTTTAATAACAGAAGTAAATGAACCAAGATAATAGGATTTGAAGTAAAAGTTGTCATTTACAAGTATTCCATTTGATTTTTTTTTACTTATTCCTTTTCCTTTTTGCACTTTGGGGACATAAAAAAGCGAAGTGATTATATTAAAAAAAAACCCCAGAAAACAAAAAACAAAACAACCCCACCACCAACACCCCTCAAACATAAACTGGTAATGAACTTACTTATCTTGTACAGAACTTAAAAACTGAATTTAAAAATCAGGCTGTTTATACTACTGAAGGAGTCACCTGCCTCAGTCTATAAAGCACAGAACTTTCTGGTTCTTTGTATAATGAAGTTTGTCTTGCTCAGTTGTTGAAATTTCTAAGATTATTGTTGTTGGGTGATGTGTTTCTCTTGGGGGGTGGTAGTGGCTGGGTTGAGTTGGGGTTTTTTGTTAGGTTTGTTTGGTTTTTTAGCCTGAAGAACTGGAAACAATTCCTTTATCAGTCAGGTTGATTCTGTATTTGCAAAATTTTAGTGCAGAAAACTTCTTCCTTGGGATTCCTGGTTCCTTCTAGGCCATGCTACTACCTTTTCAGGTCCCATGAAAGCTCTTGCGTAACTGTTTGATTCTTATGTTTTTCTTTCTGGGCCCTCTTGTGAGGTGACATTGTGCTCTCCTACAGGACTGTTGTTAAAAGGACATGTTCTTGGCTTGAGTGCTGTTATGGTAATAACATGCCAAGAGGCTTGTTTCCTTACAGCCTTTGCTAATAAGGTGTGTCAGGTGCAGAATCTGGGTGCCAGCTTCCTGGTACCTCCAGTACTCCCCTCCCTTTAGTGCTAGAACCCGTGGATGCCACAGTGCCATTCGGTGTTGCAGTGGTGTCACTGCAGGCTGTGTGAAGGGAGAAGGTGCCCTGTGGTGCACTCTTCACTCTGGGAAGGTTTCCTTGTAGCAGCTTCTGCTGTGACTGCTTTCCTTAGGCAAGCTGCAGTTATTTGGGGAGCAGCTCAGAACCAGCGTGGGGCCTTACTGAGCAGCAGTCTGAACAGCTGGGTTTTATAGAAATTAGTCTGAGAGGGACTCATGGCCACTGGTCAACAGGCTTAACTCAAAGTGACCTGCTGAACTTCTTCAAACCTGATGTTCCTTTACCAGGGGTAAGATACACACAGGTGGATAGCTGCCTGTGACAGAGCACAGACCTGGACTGCAACTTCTCTTCTGTCTGTCCCTCCACTCCAAGAAGCATTCAGAAAAATCTAGTTCTATAAAGCTCATCTTGCTCTCTTGCTGAGAATGGATCACTTATTCCAATTTCCAGATGTTGCTTTGGCAGCATGACAGCCATGCTCAGCTACCAGAATTCCTTGGGCTTTTTTCTGACATACTTCAGTCTCCAAAACAATGTTTTCCATGCTAATAACCTGGACAATGGTCAAAGGTTCCTAGCAGAGCTGGCTGAAAAGAATGCAGACTGTTTAAAAGTCCATCTGAGATCATTTGCTACTTTGATATTCTCCTATGCATGGGTTATTTTTTAACCAAATGGGAAGTCAATTTATAAAATTCTGGAGTGTTGAGGTTTTGTTTGCCTACTCTGTGAGTACACTAAACTTCCATTACTCTGAATAGGATGAAGTCTTTTCTGCAGAAAAGAATGTTGGCTTCCACCTATCTCTTAAATATCTCTTTCATCCCTATATATGGAAGATTGTCCTATCTTAAGTTATTTAAAGGGGTGATTCATAGTTTCTTGTTGTTCAGTTTTGTGTTTTGGGTTTGGTTTTTATTAGCTGTTGACGGGGAAGAAAAGAGAGTGGAAAAGTACAAGTTATTAATCTAATCATTTAATATTGCCATTCTTATGAGTTACAAGGAATGTGAGACAAAAAAAGAAGATACTGAAAAATACTTTCTCAAAAAGCTGAGAAAGCTTATTGTGAAGTCAGTGGAACTAAGAGTGGTAATTTCAGCTCATGAAGCTTGGAAAATTGAGATCCACAACTATTTTCATAATGTGTGCCATTTTCTCTGAATTTTCAGGAAGTTTGATCCACCTATTTTCCCAGAGGTCATCTGGATGTTGAATATAGGGTTATTGAAGTGAAACTTCAACTTTTATTTAGGCTTTTAATACCACTTTCAGATTGTATCTGCACTTTTTTTGTTATGTATGTTTTAAAAGTTTTTTTTTCTTTTTCATTAGTAAAATGTAGGTACTTATTTCTGGGTTTCATTATTCTCAAAAAGGAAAAGCATCTTTCAAAGCAGTCTGTTACATGGGTTAAGGTGCAAATTCCATGAACCTGACAGTGCTAATTTTTCTTTTTCACTGATTACTAGAGGTCATTTTTTTTCTTCCCTCCCACCATCTTCCTGCACTATTGGGACAGCAAAAGTGAGAGATATTAGTAATTCTGTAAAATTATTTACAGAGTCATTTCAGTGGGAAACCGCTGTCACAAATCCTTTGGATTTTTTGATCACATGTAGTAGAAGCCAAGAATGCCTTTTCTTCCTTCTACATCTGTGAAGGCAAACAACATGCAGTAAGGAAAATAATTGGATTCCCTCTTTGTATTTACAAATAAGTTGAGAAGAAAATGTCAAAAGCAAATGTGTGATAAATAAAACTTGGTTTCTGTACTCTTACTTTTTTAGTCCATTATCCTTTACTGTTAAGGGAAGCATAGCATTATTAAAAAACAAACAAACCCAAACCTTGAAATGCCTGCTTTAAAGCTGTTACTATATGTAGCATATATCTGCACACGAAGTTAAACTGTTTTGCTTTATCCTGATATATTTAACATTATTTGTGAAATGGACTTCTTTATCACTTTACAGTAATGTGCTTCTGTAATGCAGTATTTTAAGAATCCTTTTCAAGTAGTTTAATAGAGGGTCTGTGAGTTTCCTTGACTTTACGTGTATTTCTTGAAAACTTCCTTTTGAGTTACCTTACACTGGAGAATATAACAATTTTATCTAACGCTGCTGAGGTTAAAGGGAGAGATATTAAACACCTGTCTGTTGAGAGGTCGGTCTTCCTCATTCATTGGATGCTGATCGGAGATGAAATGGCTCTTGGGCAATTAAGGAGACATGCATGGCAGAGAAAAACCAAACTTCTTGGTTTTTGGGCATAAAGAATAAGC
The DNA here is from genome assembly GCA_013400515.1 of Erpornis zantholeuca. Classification (NCBI taxonomy): domain Eukaryota; kingdom Metazoa; phylum Chordata; class Aves; order Passeriformes; family Timaliidae; genus Erpornis; species Erpornis zantholeuca. Next base: position 80,227 of record VZTN01008044.1, read on the forward strand.
AAACACATTAAGGGCTGATGCTGCTTCTTACTAATGCGTGGTTTAATGTGGGGATTATCTTGGGATATTTAAAATATTTGAAATAGTTACTAACAAGTTCTTAACTCTTTAACCCATACAGGATCTTCTATTGTAGAATCATTGCTGCTTATCCCTGTAACGTGCCCATTGTTCAGGGCAAGAACTCTGTTAAATGTAAACTTATCCAAAGTATTAAGTGTTTTGACTTTTAAACTGTTAAGTTAATCTTAAAGCAAAGAATCTGGAAGCAAACATGGCTATTGTTGATCCACATTTTATATCTCCCGGTTCGTTATGCTGTTTTCTTAAATAAGCAAAAAAAACTACTTACATGGAAAAAGTAGTCCTTTTAAAATGATCCAAAACTAACCACAGTGTGTGATATACCTAGCCTCCCACATTATTTTGGCGTCACATGTAATTGGCCTCCCCTTCTGCAAACTGCAGCACCATCAACACCTAGAGAGAACTTGCAATTCATTTCATTTGGCTTAGATTTAATGAATCCGGTCTTCCTTTCCCTTTAATTTTTCCCAACATTACACTGGATATAATGTGGTTTCCTAATGAGAGAACACTCTTCTGATGAATGGATGCAATTTCTGCTATTAGTGTTTCACCAATTTTCATTATTGAAGAAAGAATTGGAGAAGCCTCATTTTGCAAGTCTGGAGTTATTACAGTTTTCAAATTTTTACACAGAGCAGAAGAGCACCATTGGTGTTGCACACTAACACCTTTTTGTTTCCTTGACAGCCAACAGAGTTTGGATGGTTAAAAAGAACCCTTCAGGTTGATAAGCCATCGTGGTTGTTAATAAAAGATTATTCTAAGACATGAATATGCCAAAGCTGTAACTTGTGCTCTGAGTTTCTGTTTTCCTTTTGCTTATTCTTTCACCTTGTGTGTGACTGCATTTATTTATGGGGTTTTCCTTGCTGTTCTTTGGTTTCAGATGCGAGTGTCTCACTGGTTTATGTGGTTTCCCCATGTGCGAGGCAGGCTCCGTTCCCCAGATAGTCTCGCGTGGAGATGGAACACCTGGCAAGTGCTGTGATGTCTTTGAATGTGTCAATGGTACGTGAAACTTTCTCTTGCACCTGAAGAGGAGGGGGTTATGTGTCTCTGGGGGGTGCTGAGCATTTGGTTGTTTTTATTATGTTGTCAGGATCGAAGAGAATTCATTTTCTTGAAATTCATTCAGTAAGAAGGAACTGGAAGTTTACCTAAAGATACTGACACAGGAAACTGTAATTTTGAAGTTGTCATGCTGCTTTAGTTTCTGAAACACTTTTCTCTGTGACTCAGGGAATTGCAGTTTTTGAGCAGGACTCCCTCACTGTATGTTTTTCAGGTAGTCTTTTGCCAGTAGCAAACACTAGAGGCCTTCTAGAAGTGAAATTTTGTTAATCATCTCAACTGCTTGTGGCAGCACTGTAAGTGAAAGCTGTTTAGATATAGGGTTTGCTTTAAGAATCAATTGCAGAGTAATTTTTAACACAAGTGTACCACTTTTAGAAATTATAAGATGGTGTAGGAATATATTTATTCTCATTCTTTGCTTTCCAGTCTAAATGTTTAGAAAATACTTAAAAACCTTGAATTCGTCATGCAAGTGACTATCTCAGGACCGTTCTATGTATAGAACTGTGTATATGTGCTGTATGTGGTGAGTTGTGAGGAAACGATATTTGATCATTGGTAAGGGGAAAAATACTCTTGAAGCATTGCACAGTAATTTCTGAGCATAAAAAATTACAAACCGTTGCAGTGCTTATTAATTAATATTTATTCAGCAATATTTGATCTCATTTAGTGTTAATGTGTTTTATATGTTCCAAACAGGCTTTATTTTACAATTGTCATTGCAAATGGGTAAAGGGAGAGATTTCCCCAGGAGAAGGTTTGTGTTATTTACACATAGCAATATTTTAAATACACAAATGCTGACTGAAAAATAATAATACATATAATAGGATATTATATATAAAAATTAAGTTTTCCCATACAAATAAAGGAATTTTCTTCAGGAAGAGACACAGATTCTTTAGCTTTCAGAGTAATTCTTCCACTAGTTTGGTAAGATTGTATAAATGCAACTTACCTACTTTTCGTTTATGTAGACTAAAGTAATACTCATCTTTAAGAGATTTCATATTTGTTTCATTCTGTTAAAGTGTCATTTCTGCATCTGATTTAACTGCGTGAGACACCTCAATGCAATGTTTAATTCAGGATTTACTTCGGTAGTTAGAGCAAGAAATACGAAGCCAATTTCCGATACAATGTCTCAAAGGGACAATCCACAGTGCTAATTGCTTCTCTTCAGTCTGCATCTTACATGTGGATGCTGCTGACAAAACTGTTGCAGTGTGTATTGTAGCAGGTGTGAGATGGAGCTGCTTAAATTGCCCACTTTTTTGTGGCTTCTTCAATGTCCTATTTCCAAGTAGAAGTTAGATTCATTTTTCATTGGTAACAGTGAATTTGGACTGTCTTTAGCACTGTTGCCCTGGGCATCAGTGCCTTACTGTGCGCTGTAGCTCACTCCAAAGATCCAAGCTGCTTTGGGATCAAGATTCCTTCTTGCCTCTCAGGCTTTCCATACCTAAGTAGCCTATGAATACAGAGTAAATTGGAAGAAAAAATAGGAGTTTTTGAAGGGAAGATGATGCCACAAAGGAAAGCAGAAAGGCCAGGTTGGAGAAAAATGAAGGGTTTTGGGTTTGTCTTGTATATGTCCTTAAAAATCAGTTTTAGTATATTCCAGGCCAGTGTCAAAATTATCTTTAATAAGCTCCTCTTAAAGAAAAGGAAAATAATTCTGAGAAAACTGGTCAGAAAAATTAAATACTTTGTTCAGAAAAAAACACATTTGTCATTAGGTTTCTTAATGCTACAATCGAATTGTAAAAAATAATGTATAATTATAATTGCTTTATAATTTGCATTTTTTCAAATGCATTTTAGCATATTTAGGTGGTTTTTATTTCAGGGACAACTACTACAAAAAAAAACATCTAAAACCTATAAATTTATTCCAACAAGAACTTCTAGATAAATGTCTAATGCAATGAAAAACTGATATGTGTGTGTAAAATAAATCCCTACCATTACTTTTGTCAGTTTAAAATGAAGTGAAGGGGGGAATGTTCTTAGTGAAACTGATAGTTGAATTTATTACCCAGGTCTGGTTTTTTAAAGTATTTTGAAATACTGACAAGTGCAGAGGAGATACAATTGATATCAGTAACAGATGGAAAAAATATCTTACAGTGATAGGCTTAGATCAATTTCTTTGCTTCATTAAAGAAAATTGCCTTCAAAGTAAGAAGAGGCAGATCTGTAAGATCTAGGACAAGCTGTTCTCAGCAGTGAGGGTGGCTAGCTGTTGGCACAAACTGCCAGGAGGATGCTGAATTCCTTATCTTCATCCTTTCCAATTAGGATTAGGTGCCTTTTTAAAGCATGTGTTTTAATCAAATGTAATTTAATGAGTTTATAGATGGTAAGTGGGGAAGTTGTATAATCAGCATTACCAACAAGTTTCGTTAGTTACTTCTGTGTTTGAAAACCTCTGAAAACATGCAAGAGGATAAAAAAGAAATGTGCATACTCACATTAGTACTGTTTTCCTCCTGTTATAACATCTATTAAATTAGAGAATTAAAGAATTAAATCATTCCTGTGGTGGTGGGGAGAGCAATCAGGAAGAATACTGATCATCATTACCTTCAAATAAGGGTATCATTACAAATTAGTGTATGTAGACTGCAAAAAATCCAATTTGTGTATTTAGGTAATCCTGATGAGTGTTAAAGCAGGCTAGACTTCTGCAATACCTACTGCAATTTTGTGCTAATGTGACAGATACAGAATTATATGTTCAGAGTATGGGCAGGTTGGCTTTACTGTGTAGGAAAGAGCTCTGCTGTACTTGTAGAATAACAGTGGCCAATGTTGAGGGGATAGTTAATAATGGCAGCAAAATGCATGTCATGGAGAGACTATGCAGTATGTTCTCTTTGTTGTTTGTCGACAGTTTTGGGACAGATCAGGTACTCTTTTGCACATGTTTTTCCTAGATTTAGTATAAAACTGATTTAGAAGCTCTACGATATATATGTAGATTTTGTGTTGTTATCTTTGTTACTGATACACATTGTCTCAAACTAGCTTTTGGTTAGTCTGTCTAAAAAATACTAATCTGTGGCAAAAGAAACTTCAGCATTAATTACTTCTTTTGCAGATTGTGATGTTGTTGTTGGTTTGATTATAAATACAGCATTAAGTCAATACACTAACCTTTATTTTCCTGCTTCAGATTTATATTGGGTGTGTCCGTATGCTTCACATCATGTGCAATCTGCTGCTTCTCATAGTTTATTCTATAATTACATAGACATTATAAATCACCAAAATAATATTTATTCCTGCTTGGAAAATGATCCTGGTATTTTCATTTAATTTGAGCTTGTTGTTAAATACCTACAGCCTGTAACTGTCCAATCTTTGCATAGGTCAAACTTCTTGAATTTTTTTATATCAAAAAATATTTTAGAAAGTGCTGAGAACAGCTTTCTTACTGGTGCGAAAAGAAAACTACATTGCAGATAGATTAAAATCGTTCTGTGTGGCATTTTAAACATCATGAATATATGCAGATATCAGAGTATTTTATGTAAAACTGTTACACTAAATAGAGACATAAAGTTGTGCTTTTTTAAGCACTACTGTATTTAAAAGAATTCAGTATTACAATTAATGCTTACTGTCATTAGAATGTGTTTCTTGTTCCAAAGGTCAGTCAATTAAAAAGGTCAATTTTATGGCACACATTGATTCCTTCATTTTGAAGGGAAGCATCTTTGTGAGTAAAATCATTCTGTGTTGTTAAATGGTGGTAGGAATCAATCCAAAGTTCTCTTTTGACGTGATCAAATCTAGGGTAGGTATTTGAGCCATCCACGAGCATACCCTGCCTGGTCTTTGGATATCAAAATGAGAGCTCAGACAACAATGATGGCTACAACAATGTTATTTCTTTTTGCTCCTTTTTCCTTGTCAGGCAAAAGGTCTTTCCTGTTTTAATTGTAACCTAAACCTTGCAACTCTATGGAACTGTTTGCAAGCAGTGATTTAAAATGCAATAGTGATGATTTTGTCAGTCATCTGTGCTTAGATGGCTGGCTTGCTGTTTCTCATAATCTTACATTCTTGATGACCATCAGAGCAAGCCTTAGTTCGTGCATGTAGCACAATTTTAGCCTGAAGGTGACAGAAGTATGAATTGCTGAATTTAAATCTCTGGCTGCCGTAAAATAGTATCAGTAGAGGTATAACTGAGGCAACTAAATACATCACTGCCTTTTGCATGTGGGAATCAGACATTTGCACAGTGGTGTTCAGTAGTAAAGTTTTCAGGGAAGAGCTACATCCATAGTCAAATGTACTCATTTGAGAAGTGTGAAGTCAATATAAAGGAAATAAGGCAACATGGGATATCTATAGCAAATAATTTCATCTTGCTATATGAAACTGAACAAAGAGGTTTTGTCTGCTGTGTGGTTCTGCTGCACTGTGTCAGGGAGAGTGAGTATTGCTTTGTTTAAAGGCAAGTTATGCCGACTGCTGTGAAGTTTCCTCACTTGCACTTACCTGAAAACTGCTTTTCATCTAGAGAGTACTAGATAGGACGGTATACATACTAGGGGAAAATTGAGTGAGAGATCCCGAAGATATGTACTCTTCCACAAAAGCCTGCATTTTACAAAAGCTAGTTTCTTCTGATCCATACAAAATATATTACTCGCCAGGACTTTTGTCTGCTAATCCTGGTGTGCTGCTTTCACTCATGGGGGAGCTTGTAAGGAAAGAAAATTGATTTGGCATTAAATTGCAAACATCAACAAGTGAATCTGAAGAGACTAAAAGCTGCATGTGCAGCAAGAGTAACAGTGCTTGGAAATAAGACAGAGTATCCAAACTTGTCTATTCTCTAATTATGGATGCACGGATGTCTTGAATGTAAGTTGCACTTAAAGCACGTACTGATTGTGAGCTGTGCCTTAGAAATTTGAGAGAGCAATTACCAAGCATCCTGCAGCTGCTGGCTTCTGTCAGTCAGGGCTTTCACTTCTCAGTAAGTTTCCTCGAAAACAACTGCTACTTCAAAAATATTGTTGATTGGTTTATGAAATATGATACACTACGTGTGTGAGTGGTCCTCATCAATGTGTCAGCACCATTCAAGGTCAAGGGTACCCAGACTGCTTTCAGCCATGGCCATGTGTGAGTTGTGATTTTAGACTCCAGATCTGCCAAGGGTGGCTGTGGAGTCCTAATCCATTTTCCCTGGGGGTTGAGTTATGGCCTTTTGTTGCCCTATCTGTTGAAAATGGGACTACCTGATGGATACATCCAAATAACTGGCATTGATCCTGGGAAGATCAAATCACACCTTCCCCAGGACTTAAGATTTTGGCTCTTTCTATACTGCTGGTTTAGGCTGTACTGATAATTATGTAGTAGTACAGAAGTGATCTCCTACATCAGTGGGAAGACTTGATGTGACTCATAGTCTGTATTTTATAACTGCTTCTGTAATTTTTTTTTCCCTCTTTTGAGAAGATAACCTGTCATAAAGGAGGCATTTCTTTCTTCTCTGTGCCTTCTGGCTATTTTCACGCTTGCATCTCTATACAGTGGTACTGCATTGGAAGAGAGATTAAAAAGCCTCTTTAATCACACACTTGCTCCTCACACCAATTTCAGATCCATTATTAATCTCATGGTGCAGAAAAGGATAGAGGTCATTCTACTATTTCTAAAAGGAAATAAGAATAGCCTGTTTCTAAGGGAGCATCAATGAGTATTGAAGGGCTTTGATGGGGAATATAGGGTCAGCAGGGAAAACATTCACCTTAGAAGGAGGAATGAAGCCCAATTGAAGCACCTCACAGACACCATCTACCATGGAGTTCTCATTATTTTTTGCATTAATCTTGGCAGTCCTTATTGCACTTTCATTAAACTTACTTTATGTGTGCTCTGAAGAAATAAGGATTTGACCAAGGTAACAGTCTGTATCAGAGCAGAGAACTAAATAAATAGTCCTAATACTGATTAAACAGTACTTCATATTTCTCTTTGGCCATCCAAAACCACAGATTTTTATGGTGGACTTCAAATAGGCAGCTGCTTAAAAAAATAAGATGTAAAGTGTAGCTTGTGAGATGCAAAAGATAACAAATTATTTGGTACATAATAAGATTGACATTAAAGGAAGATAATATGATACCAAAAAGGTAGAGGGATTTAGTTGTTGTGGGCTGAGGTTTGGTTTTGGGGTTTATTGTTTTTGGTTCAGTCAGAACATCTGAAAGGCATTCAAAAGTCATGGCTAAATCAATACCAGTCACAGCTGTATGAGAATCTGGTCTAGTATAGTGAAAAAGCTGGTCAGGCTCCCAAACCAAGTCAAATGTTTTAGATCGTCTGAACCTGTATTATACTTGCCCTAGTCAAATTAGGGAAAGTGTGTGAAACAGTGCAAGTCATTACCAGTTACATTTAAAACAGGAGGGAAAAGGAAAACCCAAAAAACTGAAGGCCAGTCAACCCAAAATTCCTGCTAAAAAAAAATTCAGCCTGTAGATAAAGAGATAAAAAGATGGGGTTCTCAGGACCACAGCTGGGTGTGAAACCAGACTCAAAACTCTTCAATGGTTCACTAGGAGAAGGAGGGTTGTTCAGTGAGAAATAAAGACTGAGTTTAAAATTAAAAAGTTAATTTTTAAGTAAAAAAGGACAAAATCTAATTCACTTATTTCATGTTGGTTAATGAAAAACAAGATGCTAGGTAGATTCTGTGAAATGATACGTCATATACAAAGAATATTAGATGTCAGATGGTACAGCTCTGCCTGGGTTTAAAAGTTAAAAAAAATTAGTAAATACTTCTAGTATTTACTTTGGTGAAATAGTAATATTTTTTGCCAAATCAAATTGTCTTGGTAAACTATTATCTTCAGTAATGTTCTGACTCAGATATTCCTCAATTTTTAAACTTGGAGAAAGTTTGGAGGACAAGGTTAGAATTCAGTATTTTTCCCAAAGCATTGAAGAAATGGTTAGACCTGTTATAATGCCAAACCACAACCTTGTGTTACAGGTTTGGAGATTTTTTTTGTTCCCCCTGCAATTTTTTAACTTCTTTCATGCACTAGAGGCTTCTCACAGATGTACTGGCAATGCCTGGTGGACTATGCTAGTACCTATTAGTGGTACTGAGGCTGTTTCAGATGTCTCTGCTCTATTAAAATGCCTATGGCTAAACTGATCACAACATGTATTTTTCTCCTGTGATGGACTGACAGAGACCACTGGGATTTAAACACATTCCTCTGTTATGAAGAACATGTCTTGCTTCCAAGAATTGTTTGGTAATTCCATCAAGAAAATCTGTCACTGTTTGGGGGTTTTAGAGCATAGCCACCACCCTCTGTGACCTCAGCTCCTCCTTTGTTGTCCTTGTATTTTCCTGTAGTAGGACTGCAGGATGCTGAAAAGTAGCGCTGCTTAATTTTCAGAAGGAGTTAAAAGACACAAGGGGGATAGCCTTGTGGAAAGCCACAGAAACTAAAAAAAACATAACCCAGTATAGAAAAATAATTTGAAAGAAAGGTGTCAATTTTATTTGTAAGAGAGGATGTAGGCAGGGACACCCTGAAGTGTCCTGAGGATGGGTCCTCTTAGCAAGAAATTCACACACTGGAGGATAGAAAAAAAACAGTAGAACATGAGACTTCAGAGATGGGAAATGTAATGAAGCTTAGGGAAGCTTCCTTTCTATTTGTTTGCTGTTTCTGTCTAACCTGAATTACCCCTTCCATGATTTTTTCTCAGTTACAGTAAATAAAACTGTGGAATTGTTTAATAGGTAGGTTGCATTTTCTCCATTACTGGTGGTTTTAAAGAAAAGATACAGGGATGTATCAGGTAAAGCTGAATTTGGGTTTTCTCAGCATCCCAAATATCTTTTAATATCTTTTGCAGGTTGCAGTTGCCACAAAATAGTGTTTCATTCCTTAATATGTGAACATATTTTTAAATAATTGTATAAATAAATGCACTGATTTACAAATAATAGTTACAGTTTTGTTTTAATTCCAGCTTCTCTGTTTCTGGATGATCTTTTTAGAGTATGCAGGACCAAAGGACTTTCAGAACAGTCCTGCAATTGTGTTAATGGGGAATATACTGCAATATAGTATCCTACAATAATAGGGAATATGCTGCTTAGGGAAACTAAGCAGTGCAACCTGAAGAGTAAGAATCCAAATAGTTTTTTCTATGTAGCTTGTTTTTATATGCTTGCAAGGAAGCAAGAGCATACAGTTGTCCTATAACATTGTTATGGGCCAATTCCAATGACATGTAACCTTCTCTTTCTTTAAACTATCATATCAGCTTTTGAAAAATGGAAAGCTTTTTTGTATTTTGTTTATACAGACACAGGATTTAGATTTATCGGTTTCCTTCCCTTTCATTTAATCGAAAGTTCACAGAACTTAACCCTAGTTCCTTCCAAGGCTCTGGTACAAATAATTCTTTATCCTGAAGGAACATCAGAAGTGCTGGAATCATGAACCTTTTAATCATTTAAACAACAGGAAATTGTTTTGAGTCTCACTTCCACTTTGGGAGAGCTGGAATTTCTGATACTACAAAAGAAAATGCCCAAACTTGCCTACAGACAGCTGATGCCTGAAGCATCTCATGTGCTTGGTGTAACCGTGTGCAGACTGGCTGCCTCTCAAGGGATGGCTTGCCAAACTTGCATGTGTTTCTGAGCTGTTCCATGACTCTAATCAAAGAAAACCATGACTATCAGGAAACTACAGAAATCTCAATAACAGAAGTTTTACTTTGGACTAATTCACCCCATAGAACTAATATGTACATGGAGAAGGTAAAATACCTTTGAAAACTGATTTGATAAAACAGATTGTGTCCTTTTGCAGTTCATATTGGTGATAAAGGTTTTGAGAAATTATCATTGTTTGTGTAGTGTGAAGCTGTGGGGTTTAGTGCAACCCTTACTTTTTGGGCTCTCACCCCCAGGACAAAAAGGCTGTGGCCATGGGATCTGTAGACCTAAATTTGTGTCAGAACTATTTTTCTTTTAACTCTGTGGCAGGAACTTTAATGCCAAAACAAGTCAATGTTAGTCATGCTTGACTTTATGTAGGAGAAGAGATGTCACTTGTTCCTCTACTGCCAGAAAAACCCCTATATCTTTCTGGGGACTGTCCCCTCTGTCCTGGCTTCTTTCACAGATGGGCAGTTGTGTGTCAGTGCTTGGGCTGGATCAATCTTGTATTACTGGGTTATCTGAGAGCTAGCAGACACTGAATTTATGTTCACAAAGCCATAGCCTGTGTCTCATGCCCATTGCTTTGTTGTGGTAGTCAGCATCACAAATGGGATTTGGAGTCTCAGATATGTTTAAATGCTTTACGCTATGGAATTTTGGCAATTTGAATTACTTTGTGACACGGTGAAGCTTGAAGAACCCTACCTGTAGTTTTCTCTTTATTGGCAGAACAATTGAATTAATTAATTTAGGAAAAGGTGCATTTATTTAATGTTAGCTTAATGGTCTTTCATTCCTTTGTGACTGTCATACTTAGATCAATAAGGCAATAAAATTGGCTCTTAAAAACCAAAACAAGGAACTGAAAGATCTTTCAGCATATTGTGGTGGAAGAAATGCATCATTATAATTTCACTGTGTGTTGCTTACTCTTTTATCAGACTTGCACCTGGAGTATCTAAAGCTAGTGTTCTTTGTTTAGTGCTTGCTTTGGCTTGACTCAGTTTCAAGACTGGAGTCTTACATATGGTTCTAACAAAAGTAATCCTTGTCTTGTAACTGGATGTAGAGGCTTAGGTCTACAGTTTAGTCTGAATGTATATGCTTACCATAAGCCTGGATGGTAAAAATACACATGTAGTGAAATTCTACAGTGGTTTTCATTGTACATGCTGTTTCCTTGCAGGATTCGCAGTTACTTGCATAGTCTTGTTTTGACATTTAAGAATAACAATAATTAATGGGAGATGATGTTTCTACTTCTAATGAGGCAGGAATTCATATCTACTGTTTGGGGATGGGGGAATCAGTAGAGATCTGGAAAGCTGCAATCAAAACAGTGAAGCCAGAAGCAAATGGATTAAAGGCCTTTTGAGTTGTGTTGGCACTTTTCCTTTTTGAGAAGGTTTTTAAACTAACAGCTTGAGCTGCATAAACTTGAAGTATTTCTCAAGTGTTTGTTTATGTGAATTGCTTTCTAATGAGGTCATAGCTGTTTTCCTGGACACAGTGGTATTTCCTCTTCTTGCTCTTAGTTTTTATGCTGTTTTCTACATTATGCCTTGAAGACAGAATAGGCATGTAAAAATCAAACATCACTCAGGATACTTCCAAGTTTCAACTCTATTGCTTTACAATCATATCAAATGACTCAAGGCTGGAGCTCAGTATAAGCATATGTGGAAAGAAACACTGAAATGCTTTAGAGTTTTAAAGAAATCCTGTATGATTGTCAAGAGTAACTCAGACATAAAGTTTTTAGCTCCAAAAAGTTAAGAGAATTGGGGTGGATTGAAAGGAATCTGCAAATGCTGTTTTTCATTTAAATATATTTCATCTCTCATGTGAAATTGATCACTAACCAAGAGAAAAATCACCTGACCATAAAGTGGGCACAGTTTTCAACTCTATGTGGATAGGCATTACATATGTAAGTAAATTATCTTTACCATCTATTCTAGAGAAATCAGAAACGTGGAAAATTGTCCTTTCTTTTCTTCGCTGTTTGCTTCAAATGCAATGAAACGTGTTGGGTTTATCTACTTTATTTGATAATGTTGTTGCCATATTAAATAGCTTCTTGTTTGTAGAACCTTTTTTCAGACTGCTAGATTTACAGCTTCTGAAAAAACAGACTGGTGAACTAGATACTGCTGTACTTCAGGTGGCTGCTTTCACATATTTTGGGCTAGTGTCATAGGAGGACAAAATTTTATTCTGAAGTGGAGAAGAGGGAGGGGGCTTATGTCATTGATTAATATAGTGATGACACTGTGAAGTCATGATTTCCTAATGACTAATATGGAGTAGTGTAGTCAAACATAAATTTGGAGTGTTTTTTCTGCAGTGTTTTGAGTCACAATGATTCAGCCCTGAGCCATGGAGCTGCACAGTGTCATGGAGGAGGGGGGATCAGTTGGGTGGGGTGAACTGAATGACCTTTGCTGGCAGTAGGTGGTGGAGGTGGCCTCATATATGTGGGGGAACTAAAAGGTCAAATCCTCTATGAAGACCTTAGGATATATACATGGTGTGTAGATCTTCATAATCTGGAACCAAATCTCTTTGGTATAAAATAATATTAAAAATGAAAAACTGATTAAATCTTCAGATGGTTTCATTGTTTTAATTAGCATCTTTTTGTCCTTTTCTTGTTTTTGAATGTTAACAAAGTAAATAGGCAATGTTCTTCCCAAAACACTTCAAAATTCTGAGAGGCTCTTAGTTTCTTGCAAAGTTTGTCTTAAATTCTAAGTCAAGGCTCTGCTGTAGATGGAGGCATACAAGAAAGACCCATCTTATGTTTTTGAAACACTAAAGTGATCATGTAACTATTACTACAATTGAATTTATTTTTTTGTGGGAAGTATAGTTGTGAGCTGGCTATTACAGCTCCAGGTGGCTTGAAAAAATAAGTGTTCAGTTCTGTGTAGCAGATCATTCAGTCACAAAATGTTTGTTTTTTGACTGGACAGCTTTAGTCCAATTTATCCACCTGAGTACCAAGTCCTACAGAGAAGAAGATTACACTTAAGAGACATCAGAAACTGTCTTCTTAAAACAAAAGAACATATTATTTCATATCTTGAAATTTGAAGTAGCTTCAGGCTCATCAAGAAGGAGAAATATTTAACATGTAGAAAGAAATACCAGTGCTGTAGCCTTCGTCCAGGATTTTAATTTTTTTCAGTTGTTGCTCTGAAGGTAATTTTGAAAACACCTTTTTATTTTCTTCCATTGTTGAAACAGGCAATAAAATATACCATGTTCTTAAAATGAAATTGTATTTGAGTTTAAAAAATGAAAGAAAAATCAACTGTCTCTTTTATATCTGTTTTTTCCGTACCACCATAAGCTTAACTATTTCCTGTTCAGCGATATCTGTGAAATACATTTCTTCTCTTTCTTCTTTCAGAAGTGAAGCCAACTTGCATATTTAACAGCATGGAATATTATGATGGAGACATGTTTCGGATGGATGCTTGTCGATTTTGTCGGTGCCAAGGGGGAGTCTCCATCTGCTTCTCTGCCCAGTGTGGTGAGCTACACTGCGACAGGTACTATGTGCCAGAAGGAGAGTGCTGCCCAGTGTGTGAAGGTACAGTCCCTTTTTAATCCTGCCTGCTTTTAATTCTACTGCTCTTTTTAAATTTGCCTGTTCAATGGAAATGAGCAATCAAGGGCTTTTGTTCTTCTGAAGTTTGCAGATTTCTCCATAATTTGGTTTATTTCTACATTTTTGCTGCGCCTGAGCATGCTGTCATGTCCTTTGCAGTGCTTGTCTGACCTTGACACTACTTCTCAGACATGGTCAAGTGTGCACTGCATTTTGAGGGGCCTTCTTGACAAAGGACATAAAAAGCTCCTTTTTAATTTCTGCTCAGACATTTAGACAGGCATCTCCAGAGCTGCAGTTTTGGCCCTGAGACAAATTTCAATTGCTTTGCAACCTGCTTCTTATTCTGTTCAGCTAGAGTAATGCATTTTCAGCTACAGACTTGCATGGAACTTGAGGAGAAATCTTACATAAAGTATGCTCCCTTAAATTCTGTTATTTAAATACCCAGATCTTAATTTGATTGCTAGCAGGTAAGTGGGACTTGTGGCTTTCAAAGGGAAAAAACTTCAACTGAAATGAAATTGAACACTGACCCTGTTCAAAAAGCTAGTATATCTCCAAAACTGTGATGAGGTGTAGCTTAAGGCACTCTTCCTGTTCCAGCAGCAGATGTGCCAGAGGCCTCATCTTTGCTCACAGTGTAAAATAGTGGTGTAGTGCTGGCACGAGTAATTCCAATGGGTCATTTAGATGTTTTCAATTTCCTTCAGAAAGGTGATACAAAAAAAAAGAATCAGTAGACCCAAGAACCATTTTGTCCTGAAGAACAAAATCAAAAAATTAAAACATTAATTAAAACACACATTCTCTTGCAATTGCTGTCCTTCCAGACCCGCTTTATCCAGTCAATAACCCTGCTGGCTGCTATGCTAATGGCCAGATCCAGGCTCACGGGGACCGCTGGCGAGAGGACGACTGCACCTTCTGCCAGTGCATCAATGGGGACCCGCACTGCGTGGCGACAGCCTGCGGACAGAGCTGCCTAAACCCTGTCAAGGTCCCCGGGGAGTGCTGCCCTGTGTGTGAAGGTGAGAGTGGCATTTCCCCTCGTTTGGCTTTGGTCTGTCATGGCTGCTGCTTTCCTGGCAATTCTCGGCTCGCTTTAAAATTTTGGAGGATTGAAGAAGCCAGGTACAGCACTGGCTGGTGACTGAATGAATTACTGAGGGCAGGAGACATCAGTGGTTTAACTACACCTGCATGTTGGCAATCCTTGGCAGTCTTTTGGCACAAAGAGTATAGTAAGAGATGGTTAAGATCAGCATTATTTACTATTTTTTCTCTTAGCTTTGCTTAAACCTTATTAATAAGTACAGGAGAAGTTAGAAGGTCAAAATGTTTATTGCTTGGTATTACTTTTAATTGAATTATTCCTGTTTTCTTCTTCATCACTGTCATTTAGTTGCAACTAAAAATATCTTTGTACAACGTAGTTTGATATTGGACATAATTATTTCAGTGAAACTTGTAAAAAGGGATATTACCTGAAAGAAAGATTCATTTTCCAAGTTTACAATTTCTTTTCATTTGTTTTGGAGGTACATGTATATGGTATAACTGACTGAGATTTAACTTAACTATGAGGTAAGATGCTTTCCCAGCCTGACAATGGAAATACGAAGACTTGGAAACTGAGACATTAAAAAAAATATTTTGAATTGTATATGTAAATGTTCGTTTAGAACTGCATTTTCTGGAGTAGCTGTTCATCGGGAAAAACACCAAATAAATTTAGAAATGGTTCATCTAGACCTAGATCCATCTTCACAGTGCACAAACGCTTGTTGGTGCTCAGTGAGTTGCCACTGGAGTTTTTCTTGTTCCATCTCTGATTAACAAAAAAAAAAAAGTGTATATCTGCATGTGGCTCAGGGCCCTTCTAGGTTTGCAGTATCCATCCAAGTTCACTGGGATAAGCTCAGTGGGATACTTACTTTTTATAGTAAATCTGAGAAGCATAAGGGTTTCCTACAGGTGCTCTTTAATTGCAGAATTCACATCACTAGGTATGAAGAAGGTGTTTGATACAATGTGTAAAAGGTGCTGGTGAATAGTGCAGAATTGCACTCCTTGCACTGAATTAATTTCACTGTGAGGAAGCAGGCTAACTGCTGTTAATCCCCAGTGATCACCTCCAGTGGGTGTCACAGAGCCTGTGTTGTCACCCCTCATTATTTGGGTGTCTGTGAGCCAGCTTGGGAAGGCAGTACAGAGAGAGAGGCTGATGGAAGTATTTTCATCATGTTCATACACTGAGAGGATTCTTTTCCTCTAATGAGGGAAGGATAGTCAAATGTCTGTATTTTCCTCTTCCAGACTGTGGAAAATGGATGAGAGATAATTGAATTAAATGCATATATATATCTATATATCTATATATATATATATATTGGACTGAGCTAATTATGAAGAACTGTGGGAAGCAAACACAAGGTCAAGTGTAGGCTTCCATCCTTCATTGCTAAAGGTTGCAACATAAACAAGCTGGTGCTTCGTTAGCACACCACACTAATGCCTCTGCAGTGGTCTCAGGACACAAATTAGGTCCTCTGGACTAGGTTAGGTAACCTAGTTAACTAGGTTACTAACATTTTTTTACTTTTATAAGAAGATGTACCTAGCAACTGTTTAAATACATAAAAATTGTTTTGTAGTTGCTAGATGAGTGCTGTATGGATTGCAGTCATACTTATCACGCAAATGGATGAAAACTGACACAACAGAACTGTGGAATCAATCATTAAATGAGGTCCATGTGTCATCTAAATTATGTTTATTAAAAAATAATCTGACTTCTTATTTGTTTGTCATGTTAGCTGTTGTATGGTGTATGCTTAATTGTAGTCATCTAATTTTGAGTGTGTCATCTAGAAGACAGTGATACTGAATGGTATTTTGAGGAACTTCCTAAATTTTATCACATTTGCCTTGGTGGTTTTTTTCCAAAGGGTAATGAAATTATGTAAGTGGTGGAACCAACAATTAGTGGAAGTGGTTCCTCTCCATGGAGGAGGCTTCAGCATACTTGGGTACCATTGGTCAGAGAACATCTGAAAACACTTGAATCCTCTGCTTTTGTTTCCCTTCCTTCTCCCACAGCAAAAATATAACCAAAACAGACTAGTATGATCCATTATTGCAAATTATTTAATTCCAGGAATCCAGATATGGGATTATTTCAAGAATCAAAAACCTGGTCTGTTAAAACACAGCAGTGAGTTCAGATGCTAGCACCCAAGATTTTAAAAATTGAGTTTGCAAGAAGCAGCTTTGGATGATTTGATGAGAAATTATTCAGTGTCTGAGACTTTACAACTTATCTTGCTTATCAACTAAATTTTTTAATTTAACAAATTAAAAAATCACTGAGAAATGAACTATAAAGGGTACCAGCAAGTCTCTTGAAGTTATGTTTTGGGGCATCAAACGAGTTCAAGGCTGTTAGGCCTTGTGATTTGCAGCCTGAATAAAAATATTTAGATACAAGAGGGCAAGGTGTTACCTGATTGGAAATTTAAGATCTGTGTGTCTTTCTGAATCTGTTGGCATTTTTCTTTGAAAGCACATGTTAAGAAAATCCCAGAACATTACGAAAAAATAGCAATGTTATGTTTGCTGTCTGCATTTAACGATAAGAACATGTATTTTAAAATTATTTTTTTAAAAAGGTAATGTTTGAGCTGATGGCAGCAGGGACTTGTGTGTTAGCCATAGACTTCTGGCCCACTTCCACAGTCAGATAGCTTCATGTGGCTTAAGCCCTAAATGTGAGATTAGTAGTGTTTCTACTTGGAGTTTTATGTGTGTGGTGGGAAACAAGTACTGTCTGCTTTCATTACAAGACAGCATCACTTGCTAACCCAGTAGGCAAGGGCCTTCTTTAGATTTCTGCTTTCTGGTTTTCTCCTTATTGTAAGGCTGAACTGGAGAAGTAAGTATGCCATGGGAAGACAGTTAAAAACTTTTACTTCCTTCACACAACTGATTTTTCTCGAATTTTTGTTATATCATTTTAATGACAACCGAGTCCCATCTAAAATGCTATTTTGTTTCTGCCATCATCCAGCCAGCTGACATCTCTATTCTCTTAATCAGGTAAGCTGCATGGATCAGTGCTCCTTCCCATTTTAAATCAGCTTCTCATACTTTTTCCTGAGCATTGTTTCTGTTGATGAAT
Organism: Erpornis zantholeuca; assembly: GCA_013400515.1. NCBI lineage: Eukaryota > Metazoa > Chordata > Aves > Passeriformes > Timaliidae > Erpornis > Erpornis zantholeuca. The sequence goes on from VZTN01008044.1 coordinate 97,921, forward strand.
TTCTACTGTCTATGCTTACTGTGTCATCCGTGACCTTCAGGGGTGGTGGGAGCAGGGGAGAATAAGGTCCTGGCTGGGAAGCTGGCTGAAAAATCAATCCCTTGATTTTAATGATTCTAATGAAAAAGATGTGAGGTATATTTAATGGAGCTACAAGCAGTGAAGTAAATTCCAGGGATATTTTTTTCCTGAAGAGGAGTTAAAATGCATCCTTGTCAGCCACTTGATGCTTTTCTGCATACTGCCTCATTGCACTTTTGCATATCCACAGCTTAACCTGAATTTTGCAGTACAGTGTATGAGCAGAAGCATTGATTGTCATGTGCTCTCCAGTTTAGTTTCTCTGTCCTTCTGCTTCTCTTATTTCCAACTGTTCAGGAAAGAGAAGCAAATTTCTTAAGTGTGGGCAAGGGTATGGTGTCCATGATATTATACAGTGTCATATTTTCAACTGTGCAAGTTATTAAAGGAGAAAAAGCAGTGTACTTTAGTGATATGTTCAATAAATGGGCAAAAGTAATGCAAACTTTGCAGCTGATTTTGAAGTAGTAGTTTACTAGTGATTGTAAGGATAAGCATACCTCATTTTGCACATCTCTTTTGAATGACTTCCGGTTCTCATTCACATCTCAACATATAGTATATACCATAAAGAAATAACATACTTTTTGCAGGTTAGTTTAAAATTACTTTTTTTTCAAAAATTGTATTATATAATTGCACCAGGAATATACTTTGCTTTTTTGCTCTTACTTGTATATTACATTTCTTAATTCAGCTGTAGCTCTTTTTGCATTAACTTTTTCACTTTTTTTGTGGAGATCATGCAGAATGTAGGAAATAGTTATTTGTGTTCTAGAATCTTAACTATGCATCAGGTCTAAAGCAGGAAGAAAAATACCTGCTGAAAACCCCCTACTATCTTAGTCAGTTTAGTTGTTGATGGACCAATTCATGCCCATATTTCTATTTAGAAATAAGTATTAGATAAAGAGTAATAAGGAAGACACTTTATATTCTTATCACTATTTTTAAGCATGCATTTACTTTTCATCGGACTTCTATTTACATTTGAAAAATAACCCAATTGCCAGCAGCCACCTTCAATTGTGTGAGCTTACTTTAAGCATGTCAGATATAGGCTCTTTAATATGCAAAACATTCAGTCAAAGATATTTCTCTAGTATATTTTGGTTTGAGTGTTGAGGGGTAGAGGGATTTGTGGGGCATGAAAATGATGGGAAGATTCTAATCAAAGCTGCTTCTGGATCTGACCTGGCTGTGGCTCATCCAGAATAAAAGGTTATTAGTATCAGTCACTTCTGACTCTTACCCTCTGATGTAAATGCTGCTGTACCTGCAGTTCTGCCAATTCAGTTATTTGTTGGCTGCTTTATAATCAGTTGCAATAAAGGACATATTTGTTTCCCTAGATAAGTTTACATTCCAGCAGCTTCATATGGATAAATTTTTTCTTGGTTTGCACTTGCAGAAAAAAATTTGCTGCCAAAAATCACATATAACATACTAGAAATTCTATGTACAAAGTTCTCAAAATACTAGCATTTTATGTCAGCACACAGATGTATTCAGCCTTTGAATACAGTAAATTTAGAGCAAACTAGAACATTCCCATTCCCTTGTGAAGAAAGTCCTGATGTTCTTACTACCACAGTGAGGAAACCAGTGTGTGAGGATTGTAGATACTGAAGTTGCATGACAGTAGCTGTTCACACATTTCTAAATTAGAGACCAAGAAGTAGCAATTGTGATATTTGTTACCATACAGAGTTGATTTGTATCTGTTGTCTGCAGTAAACCCTTTTTAATTCCTGCTAACATGCTGCCATATGTGTATCCATGGTGTATATCCTGTATGTGTGCTATGCAATACACGTTTCCATGTTGACTGGATGCCCAGATTGGTTTGATTTTTGTCTCAGCATTGTTTGATCAGAGGTATGTGGGGGAGGGGCTGCCCATGTGCCACTTGCAGGAGGCAGCTAGGGGAAGATGGAGGAAAGCCCTGTCTCTAGACAGGCTTTGCCTGACAGCCTTTTCCATCCCAAATGGAATAAGCAGTCAGTAGGAGACCACCAAGGACGCTATGTCCTCCAGAGACGTTCCCCAGTCAGATGGCAAAAGGTCAATGGACTGCAGTTGAACATTCAGCTGGGCCAGTGGTCTCCTGCGAGTGAGCAGCCCTTGGGACGAGCTGGGGGTATAAAAGTAACTGTGTCATGAGCTGCTGGGCTCTTTTTTGCTTTTTGCTTGTCCTTGCTCACTCACTCTCCCTCTTGCTGGCTGGACACCTGTTGACCACCCCTTCCTTCTTCCTCACCCACTCCAGCTGTCTCCTGTCCTGCCTCCCTGTGTTCCTGCCCGTATTCCTGCCTGAGTCACCTGATTCCAGCCCTGTGTCACCGATCCAGCCCATCACAGCCATCCCCACCATGACTGTCCAGGGTTCTGGACCTCCTGCCCAATCCCCACTGCCCTCGTGTCCAGCCGCCCGTCGCTGCGGGAGCTGTGCCTGTGGAGCACCTGTCTCCGGGAGCTCTGCAGGCTCCTCGGCAGGCAGTGTGCACACACCTCCTGTCTCTTGGACATCAAAACTCCAAAGTTCTGGTGGTAGCGCCTGCTTTGTCTCTCTATCTCCCTTCTCTCTCTGCCCCCTTTCCCCCCATTCTTTTTCCTTCTCCTTCTTCCTTTTCTGTCTTTCCTATTCTCCTTTAGTAGGGCAATGCCCTTTTTGTTACCAATAAATGGTTCTCAGATACAATATTTGCCTTGTTTGGCTTAATTCTGTCCTAGATCGTCTGTGTGAAAAGACCCCCCACATTTCCCCCTTAGTGGAACATGACATGTGCTTGGAGGAGATCCTTCATGAGTCCTGAACCAGAGTGATTGTTAAATAGCAGCTTTCTGGTGAAGTTTGGTGATTAAGGGGAAAGAACATGTTGAACATGGATTAACAGGGCCTTGAGAAGGCAAACACCATACTGAAATTAAGATCAAGAGAATTCACAAGACCAGAAGTAATCCTTTTTACTCTCTTTCCTGTGGGTGGGTATGTGCCTGGATGACATAGTAGGTATTTGGTTCTTTTCTGTACACTGCTCCTCTGATAAAGATGGAAGCTGGAAAGTGCTGGAGAGCTATAAGCACTGTCCAAAATTTGCAAAACACATCCTAGGAAGACGGACTGAATAAATTGGATTGGTTCAGCTTAAAATAAAACCATGAAGTTAGAATGTGAACATAGCAGTTCTCAAGTGCCTAAAAGGTTGTTGCAAAGAAAAAGATAAGACAAAAAAAATGGAATTGGATTACGAAAGAGAAAGATGGGATTTAGAGGAAAGCAGAAAGTTGTTGAGGAAAACAAAATTCCTTCTGTGGCATGTTGTGACTAAGATTGTCTTTTTGATGTGTTCAGGGCACAGCAGTTGTATTTTCAGCCTCAGTGAAAAGGGATTTGCTCAGGAAATTGCTTACAGAACTGAAAGCAGTAATGGTAATTCACGTGTAGCTTTCAGTGTTTATGCAAGTGATGGCTGTCACTTACCAATATAGAGCCCAATATGTAGCTGGGGGCTTGTGGGGGAGGGTGTTTGGGGCTTTTTAACTAAACATTAAAGTGATCAGAACCCTTTTGGCAGGACATCTTGATACAAATATGTCTATCTGAGTCATTTCTAGCCTGTTACCTGACACACAAAAGTCCATGGGCTGTGCATGAGGTGCATCAATGAGAGGCATATCAATACTGAGGCAGAGGACTGGCTATTCTGAGGCGCCTGTTTCCACAGGGAGAGAGACAGAAAGCCTTTCCACGGAAAAGGCATTGAAACAGAGGCACAGTGAGACAGAACACTGTGGAGGGGAAGACATTCCTTCATCCTTGGCCTGTCCCCAAACTCAAGCTCTTCAGTTGACATAGGTTTTCAAGGCATGCACCTCCTTTCTCTGGTGCGAGCTGGGAAAAGCAGGCCCATTCCCTTCTGTAGATCCAGCGCAAAAGAATTAGTTTTAAGCTTCTGATGCATGTTTCTATATCTCCTGTAATGATATTGGCCCTCTGGGATTTGACTTTGTTTATTTAGTCTATTATCTATCTATTTAGTTTGTCTTCTAGAGTTCTCTTCATTAACAGCCAGGGCTTAGGCAATCATACTGGCCTTCTATGCTTTCCCCACGGTTTTAGAGCCAATGGCTTATTTTTGCAGTACAAGGAGGTCTGCAAGGAATCACATTTCTTCAGATTAAAACAGACAGCTAGGTAGAGGGGAGAAAGTGGTTTTTCAAGTACCATAAGGGACTGCAAAATTTTGATATGTGCCTACGCTTCTTTTGGCTCAGACCAGCTCTCCACGATGGCTGGTCTGGGTTCTTGTTTCATTGGAGCCAACCAGATCCATTGGCAATCAGCTGCAGTTAGTACTGCTGCTTACAGAGCTGCCTGCATCTTGCTGGGCTGACAACTTTGCTTGCTAAGTAGCATTACTGTGATTTGAATAGCCATTCCGTTCTTAATGAATTTTACCAAAAAAGAGGGAAAATAACATATGAATATATAATAGCATGTGGATAATACTACACAAGCTACAGTGATAGAAATAACTGTTTCCCTCAGGCCATCTGCATCTGTGGACAGCCATCTGCAAATTGGAATAATGGCTGTGTTCACAGGAAGCAAATATTCGTTAGGATAGTATGAAAATACCTATTTTTTTTTAAACAAGAAAAGAAATACAAGTGTTCAGCACTGGCATTGATGCCAAAAATGTCCCTTAGGAAGGTCTGTGGTTGCTTCTATTTCCTTGCATCTCTCAGAGGCTCAGGCTATTCATAGGGAAAGCTGATACACAGTAATTGGTTATCTCACAGCACGTCCTTCTGCAAGAGAGCCCTCAGGTACAGGTGGCAGGGTGCCAGCATAAGCTGTGAATGAGAAATTAAGTGTTAAACAAAATCCCTTCAGAGGATTTTCATGAATAAGACCCACAGTACTTTGCTGTCATTATGCCTGACACTTTATCTTCACCAAAAGAAATTAACATTTTCATCAATAAAGGAATCCAAACTCTAGCTGAGATGTAATTCAGTTCAGTTCCTTTAGCGTGTCTAGCACTTCATTAAGTAAAAACAGGCAGCAGAGTCCAGTGAAAAGAAATTTGATTCATTCAGGATGAAGTCAGTGGTAGTGAGCAGTGTTCACTGACATGGGGTGTGGGCCCAGGGTCCTTCTTAGAGCATGAAGTGTAAGTTATTGTTCGGCAGCAGCGCTGGAGCTCCCAACCAGCCCTTTCATCCAAGTCAATTAAGGGGTGCAGAAGGCACGCTGCAGAGAATTGGGCTTGTGTTTGCCAGATCATGATTTAGAATACTGGTTCTAGAGAAGGCAGCTGAGCCTGTTGCCCCACCGTGTGCTGAAACCTGCTGCCAGTGCAAGCCAGTGAAATTCAAGAAGACTATACAAGTATGCAATAACATTTTCATGGTTTTCAATGATTCGTTGTTGAATTCAGTGGAAGACTGCTGAAAGGATAAATAATCAAAGAATCCTAATGAATACAGGTCAGAGGATGTCTCACTTATAAAGAACCTCATGGATCCTCCTATTTTATTCAGCACCTATGGCTTTCATAGATTTTCCCCAGATATACACTAATTTAGTGTTTATCTTCTCCTAGTAAAAATAAGTGAATGGCCTTCTTAATGTATTTGGACATTTCTTGATTGGCTTAATTGATTCTGCTTTAACAAGGTGGTCATTTCTTAGTGTCATTCTACCTAAAGTTGTCAAAAAAAGTTCTTATCAGCATTGAAATTCATTTGAATAGAATACATGCTTGTTAAACCAAAAACTGTTAGAATTTATTATGACAGACAAAAGGTTTTAACATCGCATTTTGGGGGTAGAAAGGATGTATTTTGATTGCATCACTGCAAAAAAGACATACCACCATGCATGCACCTTTGGTACATAGAAGGCTTCTTGACTCTGAAGCAATATATAATCTTTGATTATAATAGTTCCTTTCAAAGAAAAAATACATATTTTAGTAGTTTCAGGTTGGCAGCATGAATACAATTTGAGACAAAAGGCTGCCAAACTGAACTATGTGTTTGGAGGTATTAATAAATATATTTTCAGAGTTACTTGTGACATTAGAAAATTATATCATCTAAGTCCTTGCATACATTTTATAAATTGTTATGTGATGCTGAATTGTTGAACCCTGATAGCTAACACAGATAACTAAATTCTGAGAAAAAATTTCCTGTGAGACATTAGGTATTTCAAACCCAGGAAGGAAATTCTTTAGCCCGGGACTCAGGGCTGATATTTTTCATGTAATGAATTGGAAGGGCGGGGAAGATTGGAATGCAAACTATGAGGATGGAAAACATTTAGTCACTCTTGGAATGATATGAATGTTTTTACAGGAAGCTTAAGTAAACACACATGCTGCTGCTTAGTAGGCTGCAGTTAACTTTTTTGGACAGTAGACAAAATTTAAACAAGTATGCAGACTCGAATGAAAAGCTGTCGAGCAGCACACCCTTCAGGCCCCTTTTTGAGGCAGTTGTCACATAAGGCATTAGGTAAAAATTTAGACTACTATTTGGTTACAGGGATTTTTTTCCGTGTATTTTTTTATGGTAAGTGCTTGAGTGCTCTGATTTTGAATTTCTTTTAAGTCAGTTGATGCTGGTTTCATAGGATCAAAACATCTAACTTCTTTTAAAGGTGTAGTCTGTATTATGAAATACTACAGAAGAGGGAGCTATTTCACTTTCCCCAAACACAGGCATGTACTTTATTATTCATGTTGGAGATCTTTCTCCTTGTTTATAATATGATTTTTATTTTCCCCAGAAGAGGATTTCATTCTATGAAACAAATTAGATGTTGGACATCTTAGAATCCTATTCTGTTGAGCTTATTCAGAAGAAATATATGCAGAGGAAAAAGCTTAGAATACAAGTTACTTCCCTATTTACAACCAATTTTGTAAAACCGTGGAGTAGGTATTTCTCTCACATGGTATTATCAAAAGTATGAAACAAAACCTTTTTGGAGTTAAAATATTGCATTCCAAGTGAAACAAAGCGAAGAAATTGTTTTTCATGTGATGATAATAAAAATACCTTGTGAAGCATGCACAATGTATTAACTTAAAGGAGAGCAAAAAAATGAGACTGATTAAAGGTGGTTGTGGCTGTTACTAAATAACTCTTAGCAGAGAATTGCTCTTGCAAACACCTGGAAGAAATTTTACTTCCTGAATAAAAATGTTAGTTTTTAAGTCATGAAGTAGATTCAGAGAGATAGCATTAGACAAACATGTACTTATTTTGCAAAAGGAAGGTAATCTGCACTTGGCAAAAGCATACAGAAATCATCAGAAATTGAAATGTTTGTCTTTTGATTTCAGTTCCTTGATTAGGATTCATCAAGGATATTGCTGCTTTCCCAGAAAATGTCCTGAGCTTAGATGAAAGTGAAATTCATGGAGTCATGCAGGCTAGAAAAGACCACCAGAAATTTTTCTAGTCCTGTCTCATGCTCAAAGCAGGTTCAGTGACAGAAGGATGTCTGGGCCTTGTTCCAGTTGAATTTTGAGTATTTTGAAGGATAGAGATCGCACAAGTCTCTGTGACCATGTCATAGTTTGAAGACCCACATGGTTTAGAAGAAAGATCAAAACAGCTTTTATCAAGTTGTAGCTTCCCATTTCATGCTTGATTGTTGTCGCCCATCTTAGCCTGGAGCTGTCTCCAAGACCACCCAGGCCTTGTCATCTTGGTATCCTCTGGTTAAGGAGTGGTAGACAGCAGCAGGATGCCTCCAGCCCCTGGCCAGCTCTGGCCTTGTGATGTGGTTGCTCAGGTGCATCCATGTGTCTCGTCTACCAGGGAGCCCAAAGCTGGACCCTACTCCAGCTGTAGGCTTCCAAGTGCTAGATGGAGGGAAACCACAGCTTCCTTGTACCTGCAAGGCTCTGCTCCTGCTGCTGCAGGTCCCTCTTGTCCTTCACACAAACCAAAACTGAGCTCTTGGTTCTCTCATCATATATTTGGCTTTGCATTAGAGCAGTTAAATGTAATCCCACTTTGCCTTCTGATACAAACTCTATGGCCAGAGTTCAGATTTTGAGCTACTAAGAATATGATATGAAGGTGGGTATAATTTTTCTTCCTGGTTCCACACTTAAGAAGGATTCTATTTAGTTAGTTGTCTTTTATATAATTATGATGACATCTTCAGTGAATGGTTTGTTTTTAACATGCAGATAAACAGTAGAAGTCAACAAGATTTCAGTTAATTGTCCCTGATTTTTTTTTTCTTTGTCTTTGTTTGTTTTCCAAGGCTTCAGCAGTCACTGGTATATTTAAGTTTTCTTTCTCTATTTTTTTTCCTTTTTTTTTAATTGATTAAATTGTGTATATAATAAAATTCTAATCCTGAGAAGCAAATTTTCCTTGATCTCACTGAAATATGGGTTCATCAATTTCTCTCCATATCTGAATACTTGAGCAGTATCTTAGGACCTCAATACTCATCAAAGTATAACAAATATAAGGCACAGTACTAGACCAGATTGACCATCCTGTGTTCCTGTGTGTGTATTTATAGTAGTTCACATTGTTAACAGAAGAAAATATCTGCTCTTTGTACTACAAGCTGTGTCACATCACTCAGGAGAAGTGGGAGGTCTTAGAAATCAAAAGAGAGGGACATAAGGATTCGTTTTGCTCATATGACAGAAGTCTTCTAGATTGAAAAAAATCAATGAAAATACTATTCCACCTGGATAACTTAGTTTCCTTTTTTTTTTTTTTTGACAACCAGTTTTTGTGTTGGTGTTGTTAATGCAGGTCCTTAGGGACAAAGCCAACTCCAGGCATTATTTGAATGCCACCGTCTTCCCTTCTTTCACCATAAATGCAGTTTGATTTCAAGCTAGAATGAATGAGATTCAGGGTTTGATCTCATATTTTAGTATTTTTCAGTGAACTAGCTGGACTAAAGGTCCACCAGCAGCTGAAATGGCTGCTGTGAATTTTAAAATTATTGAAGCTGTTTTTAAGTAAATGGCATTGTAGAAAACTATTTCAAATATTTTTGTCAAACTCACAGCAGGCAAATTAATAATTGCACTAAAATTCAGCAGAGAAAAGTATCAGGATCAGAGAGAATATATGGAAGTGTGATGTTCTAATAGGAATCTGCATTTAAATATAAGCACTTGACATCAGCAAAATCTGTGCTCCATTAAATAATCCATTGTTTTCATCCAGACTCTCCTCAATCCCCTCCTCTTTATTTTCTCCTCTCTTTCTCTCTACGGTATAGCTGTATTGTTGGTAAAGCACACAGGCAGAAACAGCACCCGTTTTTCCCACCCATTGTCTGTGCAGTTGGGCACTGGATCTTTCTTCAGCCGTTTCTGCCGAGAGCAGCAGTGAAAGCCCAGCTCAGATCGTGTGGTGGTACATGCTTTTTCAAGCTTAGCTGCCGCTTGCCTATTCAAATAGCCAGAAGCCTGGCAGAGCAGATCTGGCTTTATTTGTTGAGTCTTGTCTAGTGAAGTGAAAAGGCCTGAATTTATTTTTTTTTTTCCTGGCTGCATTTTTGCACATGTGGGGGTAGGGAATGAAATTATTTCTTTTGTCCTCTGCTTGCAGCTCATTGAGAAGCAGGCATGCATATAAAATTACTGTATCTCGGGGCTTACCTTTAGGGAGAGGAGGGAGAAAGAAACAGATTTTTAAGCCTGACTGGAAACACTGAAGATGCTGAAAACAGGCCCAAAAGTGGAAGGTAACAGAATAATAAAACACAATGAATAGGGGGTGAACAAAAACTTTTCAAATTAATATAACAGTTTAATTTCATCCCTTATAAGAAAGACTATATTACTGTGCGTATCAAAGGCACAAAAATTGCATCGATGTGCCCAAGGCAAGGGAGCATCAAAACACAGAGGTTTAGTTTTGGAAAGTCACCAAAAAATTATATAACAAATATATATATAATCATGAATATTTATGCTGGTTTTCCTAGATATTAAGTTATGTCTCCAATTAAAGGGAAGTTATCTTGAGAGGTGGACTTTAGTGATGGGGACTAAAACACAATCCTCTTTCTCTCTAGGTTTAGTTTACACCCAAGTGGATCAATGAATACTAACTAACCTGCATCTCAACTTTCAATAAGGTTTTGTAGACTTTTTTTATTGACATGTTTTGCCTCACATACTGCAGTCAGATGGTGAAGCTGCAGTCTCCTTCAGTTCTCTGTGTTACTGTCAGTGACCTTTGGTCTTGGCAGCAGTAATGATTCATATGATTTGTAGTGGTTTTAAGTACCTGTGAATACAGGCATTGCTGTGGCCTTTTTGTCATTTGAAGTGTAGGGCTTGTGGCTGACCAGTAACCTGAATGTAGCTTCAGGGTAGCTCTTGTATTCTGGTCTTTTGAGTATTTAGGATATTTTGGTTAGAGAATGGAGTGATGCTAAAAATCAGTTTGGTTGCAAAACTAGTTTATATACTCAGAGGCCTAAATAGCCAGGATTAATTAATGGAATGTATCATGTTATTTGCATATATTGGTATATTGCAATAAGTTCATTATACCTAAACTAATGGTTTGGTGAAGTTGCAAATGTTAAGTATCAGACATGAATGTGATTTAGTCAGATGCTTTACTGAATGAATTTTAAAACAACTACAAATAATTCATTTAGACCAAAATACGTCTAGTTTGGAAATCCACGGATTTTAAAATATTTTGCTCATTATGGTTATTATTCTATACTACATATCCAGAACTGGAGCTGGAAGATGAAGAATTGACAGAAACCCATACTTTGGCCTCCAGCCTAGTAATTTATATTAAATCCCTACCAAAGGAAAAAATTTAATTTAAATAAGATATTTGAGGATTCTAGATTCTAAATTATGCCATTTTACAGATTTCCAGTTTGTGTATGAAAAAGGCTGTTAGTGCTGTTCTTTATACTTTTAAATGTATTGCTACTTTCCTACTAGAAGTTATACAAGCAACAGAATTTGAATGTTACTCAGCAAGTGCATAATCTGAACAATTACCTCTGAGATAAGTTTGAAGTTAACTTAATTGAACTTAGTTTGAAATCTAACTTAATTGTAGTCTCTTTAATGCAGTTAGCTGATCTAATTTCAAAAGGATTAAAAATGTCCATCAGCTATATAAACTGTTGTGCTGGGAAGAGCAGGGCTGGAGAGAAGCTATAAAAGCTGAAAATTGTGAAAGACAATGAAAGCAGAAAAGTTCATTCTTGTAATAGAATAATGTTCAGTTCACTGGAAGACATGGGTGCAAAAGCTGCCTGTTGGAATGGAGCCAATAGGCACAGAAATTTTGTTTAACAGTGTATATTTCTAACAATTTGTTCTACATTGAGTAATATTTTACCCTAAAAGTAAAGACTAGCTGCCTATAGGTAATAATGGCAAAATCTGTGGTCTGAGGATGAAAGATTACAAGATGTGACCATCCCCAGTCCATATAATTTCCCGATATTTTCAGAATTTATCAATAAGTATGGAAGGTTTTTAAATTTAATTTCCTATAAATCTTCATTTACTGAGATGGAAAAACAAAGTACACCTAAACAGTTGAAGCACTGAAATGAAAGCTCACAGTTCTCTAAGTCATGCAATTTTTATGTCCTGAAAATTTTGTATAATGTTAATAATGCTCATAACTATGAGTTATCTGGGCCTGAGTTCTATGAATAACACAAGGTAGACAAAATTAGTCTCAGAGAGCAAAAAGTTATTCAAGAAAATATAGGTATTGCTTTCCTTCTGTATCCTGTTTTATGATGGTTATGATTTATGGTTTATGATTATGAGGTTTCTTGTTATTTCCATAAGTTTCTGGATTTTGTTTTATTCTAACAACTTTGTATACTAGACCACTTGGCTATTTCTGTCTTCCCTATTTATCAAAACAATTTTCATATTCTAGCAAATTTAAATGGTGTCAAAAAATAAGTGTTGCACTGTTGATAAATAACTTTTAATTGGCAATAATCTCTTCAACTTCAGAAAGCATGATCTGGGACTGCACAGTATACTGTAAGAAGTGATACTTTCAATGAATAGACATTTTAAATGTTTTCCAGAGATCTTTCACATGTAGTGCATCCTACATTTGGTATTCAGAGTCTCTTCTGCTATAAATTTCAGTAGAAGTGATGTTATTCACATAGAGAAAGATTTGACTGCTGAATTATGTGTAGAAAGATTTGACTGCTGAGTTATGTGTTTGATGTGCAGCCTGGTAGTATCAATCAATTCAGCTTTACAGAAACTCTGTTTCTGGTTTCTGAAGCAAAAATATCTTTATGAAGTTTTGATGAAATACTTCTGGAGAAAAGTGGGCAAAATAAATATCTTGCACTCAAAGTGTACGTGCAGGAAAGCTGATTCCATCGTGAACAAGAAAAAAAGTATTTTTTTCTGTTTCAGTACTTCAAAAATTTTCTGCAGCTTCATACTGTTTTTGTTGAGTGTACATCACTTTGAAACAAAGTCTGTTTCTTGAATTGCTTCTAAAGTACCAAGAATATTCATCAGAAACAAAAATAATCAAAATTACTCTCTTGACTATTACATTGCGTTACGGATTTTTGTGAACTTACTTAAAATATTCCAGAATCTCAAATTTATTTATATTCTTTTTTCTTACCCCCAGAACCAACGTATATCACAATAGGTCCTCCCACCTGTGAGGTTTTGGTGAACTGCACTTTGACCGAGCAAGACTGTATCTATAGCTTCAAACTGGACCAAAATGGTTGTCGCATGTGTCAGTGCAAAACTAGTGAGTATGCAAAAATACAGTGGCTTCTACCTTTTATATCAAGCTGTATGTGAAAATGGTAGTGTGCTGGTTTTTTTCCATTCATAATGTTGATTATATGTTGTGTTAGTATGTGTGTGCTTTATAGTTGTTCATCTTTGAAGAATTGGTTCCCGATTTCTGATACTGCTTGCTTGCTTAAAATGTGTTTGGAGGAAAATGTACCATGTTTGACTTGAGGTAAAAATTTAACAGCTGACTAGAAAAGGTAATAATTTGGGACCTAATGTTCATATAGACTTTGAGAAGTCTTATCAAAATTCCACATTTCATTTTCCTCTGTTTAAAGAATTTTAAGAGCATCTAGGTTTCTGCACTTCAAAAACTCCTGTTGCTAAACAGCCTATTTTCAGCTTAGCTTTTTTGGTCAAAATTTAGATTTTGAGGATAAATGTTTGAAAATTATATGCTTGGGAGTAGGTGTTTTTGTATGTATACAAGTATATCCATATTTATATTTATTTCTATAACATACTCTTATATTTATTTTATATGCATATATAATATTTTAGTTAGCATTTATGCAAGCTTTAACATCTATTTCTTCCCAAGGAAAGAACACTGTGCCTTGTGAGAACTTTGTGTGTAACAAGAAAAACATATTTTTTCATATGTGTTTCCTTATGACTTCAGTGTTTACAGATGAAATACAAAGCAATATCAGGTTGGTTTTTGGAATTGGCCAACAAAGGACACCTGTGGAGT